>CAXAMN010026583.1:1463103-1486864 GCA_963970005.1 Durusdinium trenchii
CGGATGCACCCCTGCTAGCTTTCGTCACCTACCCTCGGCCTCAAGTTTTTGATCCCTGACCCGACCCCTTCAGGCACTGGGCGACGCCTGGACTTCCCACTGCCGTCGCGAAAGCTCCGTGCACCCCGGCGACGCCCTGCGACCCTGCCCGGGACCCAAGGCCCCGGACCTGAAAAGGGAGCTGAGAAGGGACTCCCAGAGAAAGCTGAGCAGAGGCCTTAGGTGGCATAGTTCACTGATGTTTTTTCTTGCAAACTGACAGATCAAATGGATCAAACCAATCTTTCTGGTGAGACATCCAAGGAAGTGAGCAGAAGATGCTTCACATCAGGATGCCCAATGCATCGGTTCCACTTCTTCTCACGCCCAATCTTGAACTGTGTTTGATGAGGCCGTTCTGACTAGGCCGTGCTTTTAACACAGGTACAAGTGCGGTGTTTGTACAGGTTTCCTGGGAGCTTTGAAGGGAAGCTCGTCCGGGACAACAGTTTTTAAATTCTTTATTTCACGCAATGCAAAGGACGTTAGACCCTTGCGTGTGTGCCTTGGCCATTTGATGGAAGACTCATTCAGGGGAAGCTCGAGTAAGCATGCCGTGCTTGAGTACAATGGCCCATGGAGAATCTTCATACAGTGGATGCATGATACTCATGGGCTTTGACACAGGGCGCTACATTCTAGGCACAGTGAGCAAATCCTCGACAAGTTTGCCACAGATGATAATCATGCATATTAAAGGGATCATATACATAAAGGAATACGTAGGAAGCTGAGCTGTGTCTTGTAAGACCAAAGTGATTTTCGCGCCACTGTTGATGCACCAAATCCTGCAGCACCTTCAAAAGTAGGGTCCTCATGGCCTCCACCCTACTAGCGATGGCCTCCACCCTACTAGCGATGGTCTCCAACCTACTGGCGATGGCCTCCGCCCTAGGAGCGATGGCCTCCACTCTAGTGGCGATGGCCTCCAACCTAATAGCGACCCCACCCTTTCCTCTTTCTTTTGCATATAGGTAGGCCTGCCGTATCTTAGGTGGTGCAGGATGTTGTTCATCAGCAGCGTGTCAAGGCTCTTCCTGCAAGAGACAGGGACGTGCCTGTGAGACAGGCAGAGACAGGCCCAATAGACATGGCCAACTTTTTTTTTTCGCAGAAAATCTGCCTCGGAGCCGTTTTAGATGACAAGGCTCTGAAAGACTTCTCCAGCCGGCTACGTCGATGCTTGTATTTGTTTGTATATACATATGTAATAGTAATATCCAAACTGTAATTGTGTTGTCAGGGAGCTTTTTTCAACCTTCCTTGCCTTGGGAGTCGCTAATACCCTGCCCGTGGACGGCAACACAGCGGTCCGGGTTCTCGGATGTGGGCGGATTGGAAAAGCGGTGCTGTTTCAGTTGCGGTCTCCGGTCGTTTGGTCAATTTCCTTCAGAGCTGATTTCATTGTGAGTTGCCTCTTTAGGCCTGATGCCTAAAGCATCCTAAAGCCCTGTTCTAGTGAATTGGCACCAAGATTGGGCCAACTTAAGGATCAAGGACAAACCACTATTTGGGAGAAACCTTCCATCGTTGTGTGTTTGATCCTTCTTAACTATCAGCAAAAGGAAGTGGTGACCGATGATGGTTTGCCGGCTGATTTGTCTTCAAGGGGGTAGCAGCAACCTGGGGATGGCTTGCGAGCAACAGATGGATGAATCAAAGGCGATTTCTGTGAGCTAAACAGCTTGGCAGTTGGGTGAAAGTCATAAGATGCAGCTCAGAGTGGATAAGTCGGTGCCTTGTGGGAAGCCGCACGAAAAGCTCTTTACAAATTTAATGTATAGCGCTGTTTCCAAAATTCAAGTGAGACCATAGCATTCCCTGTGTGCAGGCAGAATTGGATGAAAGGGCTGCCAGAGCCCCACATTTGGCCACTACGGCTGGGCCTGTAGACTATGAGGCGGAGCAAAATGGAGCCAAGCAGCCAAGCTGTTCATTCTTTGTGTTTTCCGCAAAGAAACTTGCGAGAAAATGAGTGAGTAAGTGCTGCGTAAGACAGTGCGTGGTGTGAGGAAGGACGATTTGAATCGCAACACATTAAGCCTAGGAGCAAGGACGCTCCTAGGGGCTCCTGGCCTTACTACTAGGAACAAGAAGCTACTATCAACAAAGGGCATCGCTACTAGTAGCAAGGACGCTACTAGGAGCAAAGGGCATTTCTACTAGGAACAAGGACGCTTCTAGGGGCTCCTGGCATCGCTACTAGTAGCAAGGACGCAAAAAAGGAGCATCGATTTAACCAAGTCTGAGGGCACAATCGACGGCTTGTGGCACCAGAGTTGTTGCCGTTTCCCTTAGAAGTCACACAGTCACAATCCTTTGTTCAATTGCGCAAAGAAAGGACATCGACACGTTTCCGTTACCCGTGAGCTAGCAGCGAACCCCTCAGGATACTGACATGGCCTTTCTTAGCGAGGTCAGTGCATCCCAAAGCTCTTGAGCTCTCCCTGTGTGGCGATTCCACTTTGCTTTGACAGTGGTGCGCTTGAAACCACACGGCTTTTTTCTCCCGCACCTTCACTGCCCAAACTGAAGGTTTGTGGACGTCCTCGTCTTCCTATATATTCTGTGTGCTAATTCCTTTGCTGGTTCTTTGAGATAGGTTTGCATCTAGATTGCTTAAGGCGAATCACCAGCCACTCGCGATCAGATTTGCTGATGTACTTCTCTCGCGCGTTCACGGCAGACCCCAAACTGTTTAGGGTTAGGCCTGACTTCCTGTCGGCCCCCCGCCGCCCCTTGACGCCTTTGCTGACAACCCGTTTTGTCCAGCTTGTACGACTCCGGGCATGTCAGCCAAAACCAGTGCAACAGAAAAAGGGCCGATGGAATGGGGTTGGCAACTCTTTGATAGCTGCATCCCATCGCCAGCGGCCACTTGGGCCACTTGGGCCACGGCCAGCTGTGCTATCCGTCGCGCCTGTCCTGCTGGTGCACTCTGCGCCCTGCGCCTGTTGCCCCTCTCCAAGCCTCAGAGGCCTCAGTCCTCGGGTTTGCTCGTTTTTGATGACTTTGTCGTCGAATGACCATCTTGATAGACGCACTTTTCATCTTTGTTTTTCGGTGCTCACCCGTGATCAAAGAGACACCCAGCATTGGCTGATTGGCGGTTGACCTCTTCTCGACCATTCACGTGCGTCTTACACACACATACATTAATAATATACTAGGAGCAAGGACGCTACTAGGGCTCCTGGCCTTACTAGTAGGAGCAAGGATGCTACCGCACTGGAGCATTGATGGCTTCTGGGCGGAACACGGAACACCCCCTGGCTGTTTGGAACTCGCTCTACACAGTGCTCCTTGCCCAAGAGCCTGCACTTGAGCGACAGACATTGTACCGGAATGCTTCCTCTCCTGAGCTCTTCGGCGCTTCAGGGCTCTTCCCTTCCGCTGTCGGCTGCGCAGCGATCTGATTCCGAAGTGTTGATGACTGCGTACGTCTAGCTGCGAACGTTGCAGTGTTTTGTCAAAGATGAGTGGCTGCCAAGGTCCTCATAATTGCTCATACATCAAATCGGCACTGGTTTGCAGGGAGTTTTATTGAAAGTGCAACATCCAACGAAGTAGAGCATGTGTGGCCCATGAAGGTGACAGCGCAAGAGAACACAGCAAGCTCTCTTTCAAAATGTCCCCACGACCAGTTCCAACCAACAAGGGCCGACGACTGGAGGCAAGACATGGAACCGTGTTTCTTTGTTGTCCGAACTGTTCGAACTTTGGTACCTTGAGGCAAAACATCAGCAACCCAAATGAACTGACAGTGACATGCAAGTAGGCAGGCAAGAGCAAGGAGAAGGCTTAGCAAAGCAAATCAGCAAATCAGACGCATCCACTCGTTTGGTGGATTGCCTGGTGGTTGATTCCAAGCCACCCCGACTGCCGGAAATTTGGTAGACTCTCAGGTAGACAATGACCAACATATCCAAGACCGGACTGAACATGCCCCTGCTTTAAAAAGGAAATTGCAGATCAGCCCAGGATTCTAAAGGATCTCTATGATGTGCCACAGTATGAAGTGTGCCTTGTTGACGCGTAGAGCCCAACGCAAGGACAATTTTCGTGGGCACAAATATGCCCCAACTCCCAGATTTCCTGGTGAAACTCACAAATTCATGTTTGCACCATATGCCGATGCCCCAATGCTTCTAAGCCATGGAATCAAGTTGCCAACGGGCTTTCTAAAGCCAAAAAGGATCAAAAAGGTACACTGGCTGATCGCCACCAGCAGAAAGAGGAATTGCATAATCAAGATCTTTCACTAGAGATTTTACACTTTGTTGTCCCGACAAATCGCTGCCCATCACGCCTTTTGCACCAGTTTGCTGCCCTCACGTGCATTTCGTGCCAAGTAGCTGCGAGTAAACCAATCGTGCTCTGCCCGCGCTGGAGCATCCCGCCACATCGCAGATCACCGTGCTACAAAGCATCGTCACGCATCACAACGTCAGAAATCAGCATAATTCGGCACATCCTGCTGCGACTTTCCGCGAAGGATCTTTTTGCGAAGTTTGAGCCTTGATCTTCACCTCAAAACCCCTGGCTGCGTCGATGTGCAAGACACTTCGTTAGAGCCACGGAAGCTACCGCAGAAACTGAAAATTTTGACACCGACCGCGTTCCTCTTCGAGCAAGGCTTAGTGGAAGAAATAAGATGGGTGGGCATTTCTTTGCAACACGGAGAAGTACTTCACCGGCTTGCAAAGCTGAAGGGCTCCGTGACTCTGCTATAAACCTTTTTACATGTGAGACCAGAACATGGGCTCACGCTGCTTCTTCTAAGGAAGACGAACATATTCCTCAACGACCCATAGGCACTAAACCCATCTTCTTACTTGCCGACGTCCGTCAGCAAGCCAGCCTTGCTCATATCTTCTGTTTTTGGCTGTGTTCTGGTTGTATCACCCCAACCCTTCACTATAGATTTATGCTGTGTTTCATGGCGATTGCTTCCCCACCCTACAAGTCTGCCAGGCACAGCACCGCCTTACAGTGTCGGTGAATTGAAGTCGAAGATGCAGAATGACAGGAGGGGGGGCCACCAGTGAGAAGAGGGACCCAAGGGAGTAGCGTGTACTTGCGGCTGGTTGCACCAACGTGTGCAGAGTGCCACAGCAGCTGATGGCTCGTCTCGGACCCCCTTCTGTCTTTGTCTTGGGAGTAATGTGAGCGCTGCCCCCATGTGAAGCTGTGAGCGGACATGGGCCTACAGCCACCCCTACACTTTCAATGGTATCATCAAAACCAAGATCGCAACAGGTTGTGCGGCAAGCCGTGCTGTTTTGTTGTTGCTTGGGCCATGCTGTTGCGGCTCTGCAAGCAAAACAGTGGCAGCAACAGGTGCCACAAGTACAAAACTGACCCGAGCTTTCAATTTGTTGGTGTGCACTTTCTGCCTCTGCATGCCCACAAAGATCGGTGCTATGGGAGCGGTTTGTTTGAGGCGACCAGTGGGTCACCATGTCGTTTGGCCTCGTAGAGTCCAGTTGAAGTCTGGATGCCTCCTAAGGCTACCCATGTTGGGTGTGGCGCCGCGACACTGTATCTGAAAGGATCCAAACTTACAAGACAATGAGGACCGCTGGCAAACGCCCTGTTTAAATGAAAGGCTCCACGATTCTCCACATTTTCATGGCTTTGTCCTGAAGTCTTGCCCACCAATTTTCACTTCACTCGCTTGATTCACTCGCATTGGCCATGGAGCCACGGAGTGTCTTGTAGAGTGACAGGGCAAACCGGCATAAACTACAACAATTTGCTGTTTGTCTGGGCATTTTACCTGCCACGATTCCTGCAGAATAGTGCAATCCGTTCACTCATGCATTTCAAACATGAAGATGTGTGACGCACTTATCCCACCAAAGACAAGCAGCAGGGCCTGCAATGCTGCACATGCTATGTTGCCATCTGTCAGGCAATGTCAGACACTGGCTGCAACAAGTTTACCAATTAGTTGTGGAGCAGTCACAATTGGCTCGGCAATTCTCTTCCAACACCTTGAGCTGCTATGCCCCATCGAGCGTAGCGGCAAAGCCGCTGAGCCGTGGCTTATTCGGATTTTTGGCGCCATGAACGGCAAGATGCTGTGTAGTTTGTTGCAGTCGTGCCATTTCGCCAGGGCCGACCCAGACACCTATTTTGAAGGAACATGTCATGTGGCATATAATATCAGCTCTTTTTGTCTGGCGAGTCTGGAGTTGAGCTTGCGCGTCCGTGGGCCACTTCTTGGACCAACAAACCGTTCGGGTCCACGCTCCTTGATGTCGAACCGTGTAGACGCGATTGCTGCCAACCGGATCGTTGCTTTTGGCTCACGTGGTGCGCAAACCACCGTGTCAAGCGTGTGCAGCACATTGAAACGCTGCCGAGGTCAAGCGCATTTCACACCACTTCACAACGAAGTAGGCCTTCTTCATGCCATCGTCGCGAGGTGCGGCGCAATACAGTAGCACTACCAAACATCTGTGTATTGAGGTAGCGGGGAAGAACCAGCATCGGCTTCACGACTTTGTCATCGTTTTCGTCATGACGGCGTCATCGATCTTACCGCGGTGACACACGCTTGTTTGTTGCGTGACACTGTCATTGCTGCAGCGGTGTGCCGGAAGTATCAATGCACGTGACGGCGTTGTGTCATCGAAAAACATATTCCTGACAAACGGCTCCAGTATTGTCACGCAGAACGAGTGGCTTGGGGGTACCGTCGTGCCCTGATTGACAAATGTGGAATGCCAGACCGGCATTTCCAAACACCCCGATTACTGCGCACGGCTTCCCGTCCTCTACAAAGGGGGTGGCCCGTCTCCCTGCAAGGCAATTGCGGTGGTTTCTGGGCTGATTGGGAAGACGCAGCGTCCAAACAATTCAAACAAAACATCAATAGACCACCTCGCGGGCCACACCACCGCTTTCTTCAGCCGCCGGGCGTGGGAGGTTTCTTCAGGAACACCGGTGCGTCTGGAAACACACATGACTTCATCCATGGGAGCATCCGCTGCCAAAATTTTGGTTGCCTTGTGGGCCCATGCCAAACATTGGCTTCAAAAGTGGGGTGCCATATCACCCACTTTGCTTGTGCGGTACTAAGAATAAGGATATCACGAAAGCTAGCCTTAGCTAGCTGGAGTTGCTCTTGCTTTAGCAAGTTAAGTGACGGGGTGGACGCACCTCAGAAACCTCAAATAATTGATTAAATCAATCTTATGGCCCCCCCCCCCCCCCGCGGTTCGACTCCCCCCTGCGCGCGGTGAGCGGGACCACCAAGCAGCTGCAGCACACCAAGCATCTGCAGCGCCCAGCGCAGCAGCGGCAGCAGCAGCAGCATACCCAACGCCGCGGCAGCAGCAGCCGCAGCAGACCACCCAGCGCCAGCAGCAGCAGCAGCAGCAGACGACCCGGCGCCTGCAGAGCACCCAGCGCAGCAGCGCCCAGCGCAGCAGCGGCAGCAGCAGCACCAGCAGCAGCAGCACCAGCAGCAGACCACCGGAAGCCCGGCTAGCTTTCGTTCACCCCCTCTGGCCTCAAGTGCAATTTGATGAGGATAAATACATATAGCACATGCTTTTGGGCAAGCAAAGTGTCCAGATTTGACATCGGGATTTCCAGAATAATCAATTGACACTGACCCGCCCTTACGTAGACATGAATAAATGACGTGTATTCACTGGCAGCAACAGCAATGCTCCTACAAGCGCAACATGGTTTCTACACAGTTCATGCGCGTCTGCGGTCTGTACGAAGCGCGTGGAACTCTGGGACCACAGTTCTTACACATGCCAGCGTCTACACGCCGCAATTTTACACAAACGAGCGCTGACGCAACACAGCCTCTACGCAAAGGCGTGTTGACAAACCTAACCACACCACATGCTGTAACAATTTTTCCTCGCGACGCAGGCCCTTCTGAAGCGCGCGCGTGGCATACGACCACATTGGCACAGCACAAGGCAGTTCACAACTGCCACACAGCCCTGCGTGTAGACGCCACGGGCTTGACATGATGTGATTGATACGCTTTTGCAGACTCAACGCCGAACACTGCTCACGCAACGCACGGTTCACATAAGCCCCCCGTTGCACCACATGGCATGCTGTAGCAATCTCTCCTTGCAACCCCGGGCATTCTAATGCGGAGCATGCATGTGACACACCACTGTTTTGGCGCCACCCAGTTCTCACTTGCACCACACCAGTAGCAACCTCTCCCCGCGACCCCCGGCCTCGCAGCACAGCTTTGGCATCAGGCAGTTTTTGCACACCAGAGCCCAGAGCTGTTACACGGCCCTGTTGTGGTTACATACTGCGGTTTTCATATATTTTTGGTGACTCTCTACTTTTCGTGCTTTCTTGTTTCAGGATTCTCAGAGGCCACGTGTTAGGGAGAGGGAACGGCCAGAAGGTGGGACACTTTGGGACAGGCATGTCATATCACTGTGCGAATTTCCTCTAAAACATAGGAGCCCGGGTTGTCTTAAAGAATGAAATCTGTAAGTATCAATGGGCCACCAGGAACCTGGGGGTTGGAATTCTTTACAGGTGGGTAGGTGGGTGGGGGTTGGCCAATTCGACTCGAATCCGGGTGCGCTGATTCTTTAGACTTTGACATAGTTGAAGGCCAGTGTCTATTCTTCAAGGCATGTTTTCCATTGATTCTTTAGGCTTTGTGGTTTTTTTTGTTACCTTTGTCCACCCTCAAGCCTGGGTTCCTAAAAAATAGGACAGCCCGGGTTCGAGAGCGAAACCGATCGGGGATCATGTTATAAAGTTCCCCACCCTTGGTTTCAATATTTCTTGGTATGTTTTTTGTCATGCCACGTTTTTTTTGGCTCTCAGAATGACGTGGTCACATGTTTGACATGTCGTATGTTGATGTTTCTGTATTTGGGGTGAGTTTTTGCAAAGTTTTTTGTTGAGGCTTGGTGCTTTGCTTTTATTAGGGCCCGCAGTTGTCAATGTCTCAAAAAATATGCTTCGTGTTGTCAGTTGTCAATGGCTGGCTGGCTTCGTGTGGAAACCTTTTTCCAGTTGCCCAGTCACGTGAGCAAAAATGTTTCCAGGCAGTCATTTTGAAAACTCAATTTCTTTATAGGATGAAAAACGTTCAGCAAGTGATCCCGGTAGCAAGGCACGGGGGATCTCATTAGACATTTTGCGCCTGCAGCAGGATATTTTTTAAAAAGACCTCATCTCCATTTTTGTCCTGCTCGTGCCCATGGTGGCAGCGAGAGCACGGCGCCGCCATGTGGTAAAATCAAACATGCCCAGGGTTGAAGGTGGAAAAATGAGAGCCAATTTTGCGATCCGGCGTCCGGAGTCCAACCAGCCATCCGCATTCCAACATCATGCCCAGTGGCCCGGCCGCCCTACAGTCCGGAGCAGCATGGCTGACCATATTGCGCGCCTTGATCGCTCACGGCCTTGCGGACGCCCACCGGCGTGAGCAGCCCAGCACGTGCCCAAGTCCAGGTCCAACAAACTGCTTTGTACACATCTCGATGAGGGGTGTGTGCCCCACTCGCTTTTTCCGCAGGCTGTGGGCCAACGGTCGGGTCACAGGCCTAACCTTGCCCTGATCTTTTCCGCCAGAACAGGTGCTGACACGACTACCGGGTTCAGTGAACCGACATGCATATCTCGTTCACACATCAGGCAACGAACCTTTGAATTAACGAGCGGGGTTGAAGAACACAAAGGATGCGCGACCCGAGCGTGAGGCTCAAGTTGTGCTGTTCGGGCCCGGAACAAAGGAAGTTTCAGTGAAAGAACTGCTCGCCGCAACTGGTTGGTGTCCAGGCTCGCACCTTCCAAGAGTTTCCCAGGTCTCACCGTTTTCGACGAATTTTCGGGTAAAAACTGGCTGTATTCCCAAGCGTCCTTTTCTACTTCCATCCGGTTCGTGGTGGACTTGCAGCCAACTCCCTCACAATTTGTTCTTCAATTCACCATGGAGGGCGAGTCGCCATGACTGAGCCCAGGGCAGTTAAGCAACCGGGGACGCGTTCACAATGCCAAGGATGAACAAGCGTACACCACGCTACGGGTTTCTCGTCACAACTTGTCACTGGAACCGCTGGAAACGACCCGGCTTGTAAGGCACCAAGGTGAAGCAGGAAGTCGACACCACCGCAGCGAGAGGCGCAAACAGAACCAGAATGCCCAGCAACCGCCACCGAATCCAAATTTGAAGCAATCGAAAAAACTAAGGCCAGTTGGTCATTGACAGCCCTTGTAAACAAAGCAGTGCCTGCCGAAGGGGGAAACAATGCATGGTTCTGGTCACGGCTGTATTGCGCGCGCGGCTGGAGCAACATAGCGTCATTTTTGCGGGTGTGGTTGTAACCGGCTTTTGGCCTTGCATGTGCAGTTGCATTTTTTCTCGGGCTTTGGGCCAGTGTTGTTGAATGTGGGCAGGTGGTTGTTCCAACCTACCGCCGTTGGAGGTCAACCCAAGAGGTGGGGAAAGGTTGAGGTGACTTTGTTTTTTTTTAGTGCGTTCATGTGATTTGCCCAGCAAGCTTGGCAGGTAACCAAGAAAAAACGCTTCAAAGACTCGAATCAGCCCTTCATATTGGATCACACGCTGGGTTTCCTTTCCAGGCATGTTTGGTGGCATGAGTGGTTGTGAAAAATGTGACACCCTACTTAAGTAGCGTGAATCGTTGGGCAATTCACGGCTTTCTTCGGAGGGAAGATGTACCCAAAGAGCGGGTCACACTTTTTGTCGCGAACGAGGGGGAGGAGAAAGAGTACAGAAAGGCTCTTGAGGCGCAGTCGCATGGCCGCAAACAAAATTGGTGTTTTTTTTTGTGCACTCTTGGCATTTTCTGTGTCAGGGATCCGCGTGGGCGAATGTACGGATTCAGATATCGATGCCTGGAGTCCGCGACAGCCGTCTCTCAGCTCGGTTTGTTGTTTTTAGTGCCCGCCTGTGTGCGATGCATTCGGCACCCTAAACCGCGCAGTTTTGCCCATACGTCCTGGGGTTGCATTGAGGCAATTTTATCTACAAATTTTTTCCGGCAGATACCTATGTGGTAAGTTTAGATGATGACATGGAAGGGGTCAAGCTTCCTGGCTGCATTCGATGCCTGCGTTGAACAACAAAAAACTGGACGACCATTGGCAAAACAATAGTGCATCCTCGTTGAACCATGGCCAGTCCTGAGGTGGAAAATTCGAGAGGGCAGCGACACATCGTCATGCATTGACCTACCTCGAGGACTCGTTTTCTAGTATCCACCAAAGCTACAGTCCCTTTGACCACTTTGCCACCCAGGACATTTCTTGAAGATCGTACGTGATGCGTACCAGCGCATGAAGGAACTCTTGCTGCCACTTGGGGCTTGGGCGGGGTGAAGTACGCACATGGCACAGTGTCCGCATGTTGTTGCAGGAAACGGGTGCTTTCTTGTGGGGGCTCAGCACTTCTCAAAATCCACGTTTTCTTGGCAGCCTGGCCTGGCGTTAGCGTGGTGCCTGCTTTGTTCCTTGCTCGTCCTGGCTGCTGTGTTAGAGCGATCTTTCTGTTTCAGTCATGGACGACGTCTCGATGCGGAATGGGCTGGTCAATGGGCATCCTGGCTGTGTCCTTCTATGTTTAGAAAGTGCTCCAGATTGAAACGCCACAGGCCCAACATGTGAGGTATTTACACGGTTTCATTTGCCGCCCGGATGCCGCACCCGACCTGCTGCGGCGACTCCCAGATGCCGTTGAGGACATAGCATGCAAGATTGACACGGTTGGCTTTAGAGAAAAACAACCACTTGCCAGGATGCGGAGTTCTCAGTGAGGCACTTTGCGAAGGAGAGTCGCTGTGCTGTAGTGTGCACTAGGGGCCGGGGCTTCACCAGCTTGGAGGACAAAGTTGTGTTGCGCTACAGGATGTATGCAGGACCTTTGAATGCAAATTGGTCTTGGTTTTTGTTGACAAATTTCTTTATCAAATCTGGCCAGATCCTTTTGCAGGTGTGACGTCTCCTTATACGAACGGTGGCGGCCTACAAAGCAAGTTCCATGTGGGAGGCTCCATCCGCAAATCTGAGGAGCCGATTTTGCCGATTTTGGGGACGTTCGATCGGATAGAGCTTGGTGGCTTGGTCATGTGTGGCCGGAAGGAGTGGTGCGGTGCGCAGCAGCTTCACGAACTCTTCCCTACTTTGATTGCAGCCCCTAGCCACACACCCAGCATCATAGCACTCAAACATACTAGGAACTAGGAAGTATTCTTTTTTCCTGAACTTGAGTTTGCCTTCACCCTTCATGATATACAAGGAGTCATTTGCACTGACGTTCAGGTGAAGGCGACAAGTGCCGTCAGAATGCCACAGAGGCCTTAACTTCCAATTTTTATGGTTTCTGCTTTGACTTTGGTTATTTTAGTTGAATGCTCTAGTTGGCAATTGTGCAGCAGGTTCGCTTCATCAGCCAGACGGGGCTCGGAGTAAAAGCGTCGAGAGCTCACTCCGGCCTACTTGTTTTGTGGTATGCTTGCCCAGCACTCAGGCGGAAGTTTGCCGTTCGTCGTCTTAAAGGACTCTGCAGGTTTATGATCCCTCAACTAAAGGCGGCCCCGGCATCCTATGTGGGTCATGGTGAGTCAAGAAAGACCTGTGACCAGGGGAAGGAAAAGAGAAAGACCGCGTTGGCGGCTTTGGCACGGCTAAAGGTGCCCCAAGCTTTGCTCACTGTTCCCTCCCTGCCTGCATGCCTGCTCCACCCCATCAACCTTTTCCCATGACAGCACTCCAGGCTTTCGCAGTGAGAAAACAGAAGAAACAGCCGCAATCTCAAGCTTGCAGAAAAGGCGGAAACACTGAGCACTAATTGAACGAGGCTCCCGGCATTGAAGAAAGTGCCAGAGGCATCAGGCAGCAGGTCGGAGATTGTTTTCTTCACGCAGCTGAATTGCCGCTTAGTGGCCCGTTTCACATGGCAGGAAACTGTCGGGACAGGCTGTTCCGCAAGCTGAACGTCCGCTATTGTTGCTTGGAGAGGATGGTTGAGCAGAAATGATTGCATGGAACATGAAAACCACTGAGATGCACCAGGACAAGATTCGCTTTGCACCAAACCCAAAGAAAAAGGGCACAGATGCGCACCGCCGTGCCTCAGCAGCAGAATTACACATTCTTGTTGGATACAACTGTTTGGGCCTCTGTCTCTTTGGAGGTTATGGAAGGGCTTGACAACCATACAGCTAAGCATTGTTAAGCATTGTTTTGCATCTGCATTTGGTGATGGTCCAGGCACCGCAGTGACAAGGATTGCCCTTGGCCTGTGTGTTTGTTCAGCCCGATCCCATGGGAAAGTTCGGTACTAACACTCCCATTTATGCCGTGGGCCCCGGGCATATGGGTGAGTTACGAAATTTGACCCTTCACAGGCCCAGTGTTATCAATTTTATTTGGCTGTCATTTTTAGCTGAGGTTATGCAAAGTACAGCCGTGCAAAGAAAGTCAGTGAACTTACCGCCCTGGGCTGCAAGATGCGTAGCTGGAAAAGGAAGTCCATGTTTGTTCACGCGCAGTCGAATGAATTCTTTCACCCGTCCACCTTCGGTCACCAAGGAACATTGACTTTCGCTACGATCTAAAAAGTGGATTCTTGAAAGTTGCCCACCTCTCAACAGTCCACTCTGGTTTGCTTTTCTGAGATGCTTAGAGTCTTGCACGGATGTAGGGCCAATAGCGCCGACAAGGTCGAATTGGACACCCGGCCTGCAAGCAATGAGTGTATGGTGCAGTGCTCAGATTGGTGGTTGATCACTCGGAAGATTTGCCTGAGCTAACTTGCCCATGATCGAGGTGGAGGATGATCCTCTTTCTCCAGCACCACATCCTCCTTCGGGCAGGGCACGCTCGGCACAAGTTCGACTTACAGAGGCACCGCCTGACGGTAGTTATAGGAGGATGCACTTGAGTTCTCTTTTAATTGATTTCCTTTCAGAGAATTCTTTTTCGCATACAGGTCACTGGAAAGCATCCAGGGCTTTTTCTGAGCAAAGAGTACCTTGGCTTAGATCGCAACCTCGCCATGACCGCCGGGCTAGCACTGCCAGATTGAAGCAAGAAGGGTCACCAGATATTGGTACGTATTCGGGACAGGTTGGGTGCACAAGCAAAGACCCACGCTGCCCTCCAGGTCACTCCTTCCCTTGCAGCACCGCTGCCCGGCACTTCAGGTCACAGCCTTCAGGTTGAGACTGAAAACTGCAATTTATGATCATATATATATATATAACTTGATTCTGACTTCAGAATTGTTTGAATTATATTTCATTACCTCTCGGCTTGTTTGAACCAACTTAGGGAAGTTGGGCGCTGTGTGCAGCAAAAGGGGGTCCGCTCTCGAAGGCTTGGAAAACATAGGCTGCTGTTTGCAGGAATGCTCGTGATGATTCAAACTCCCCGTCAGATCTCGCTACCCTGTTTTCGAATTCTCCTGCACTGGACGAAGACGGGTGTCTTGGATTCAGTTGTGATACCCACTGCTGAGAGTTGTTCACTCGGGAATCGGCAATGCTCCCACTATTATTCATGGCCACTACATTCTGTTGGAGGTGCCTTGTTCTTTGTCTTGAGGTCGCCTGGTTTTCGCTCACAACCGTGCAGCTGAGCTGCATGCAGCTTTGCAGGTCCTCGGTGCGAAGACCACAGCAGAGCGTGGGGACCTGAGGAATGCCAAAAATGAGCTGTAACATGTAGCAACGATAGTTGCCCCAAGATAAGGCATGTTTGGGGAGGGGTTTGGTCTTGCGAGGACTTCGAGAGTGGATGACCAAGCGGGAGCTGAAGTTCAGCTTGCAGCCACCAGCTCAACTCGGTTGTAGAATAGAAGCTGCAAGCAGGAACAAATTATGAACTAAGGTCACCTCAAAGCTTGCCTGCAGATGAGTTATGCGGTCATAGCAATACAGGTTGGACAAATGCAAATCTGGATGCGTACAATGTACATGTTGCCATTTTGTGCATTTATTGAATGAGTTGCTGTTGGATCTTAGGCGAGGCACCTACGTTGGGAGAAGCATCAGCGCCTGTGCGAAAGCGGACGCGCACAGCAGGGACAATGCCGGGGCGCAAAAAGGCTTGCAACAAGACTTCGGCGAATACGGTCAAAGCCGGAAGTAGTTCTCCTCAAACAGTTGCAAGTGCCAAAGCTGAAGAGCAAACAGGAAAGGACATATTGGCAGATATCCAGAGAAATCCTGAAGCCGCAGCAATGACCAAAGACCCCGTTAACGATTCAGCCCCACCGTCTTTGAGTGAGAAGGACCTGGGCGCAGGATGCGGTGACACTGGGCTTGAGAGCTTGAAAGCTGCAGACAAGAATGAAAGGACTGAGGGATGGAAAGCTGAATCCAAAGAACCCGAGCGGATTTCAAAAAGGCCTCGAGGTCAGAGCGTTCTCAGTTTCTCCTTTTCTGGCACCGACAAGAACCAGGTGGCTCCAGCCACCTCGCATTTGCCCTCAAGAGTTGCAACATCCGATCGCATGGATTCAGACTCCAACAAGGGTGAGATGGCAAGACCGTGTGAAGAAACACCGGCAGAACCTGTGGCCGAAGTGAAGAGTGCTCCGGACCCAAGCCCATCACATGAGAAAAACTCAGAAGCTGCAAAGATTCAGCACAAGGAAGAAGATGGACAAGTAACTGCATCGGATTTCGTAAAGTTTTGTGTTGTGCTGTTGGAGGAGATGTTTAGGTAGACAGGTTTGCCGCAATCCATTTGCTGTTTGCTTGCCTTTGCTAGTTTGAAGGTGACGATCGTTCTCGGAAATCAGCGACATCGTCAAAAAAGCTTGCTCTCCATGTTTGCAAGTCGGACTGGAGGCTGAGCGTGTGAGCAGGGCAAATTTCTTCACATTTCGTTTGGTTTGGAGCCTTTGGCATCCAAGGGGTCTTTATGTACAGAACTCTTTCGCCAAACATTTTGGCAAATATTCAAGGATTTTGAAGATCTATATATTTTCAAACATCCTTGAAGATCTTGAAGGCGGGGCCCTGGGGGATCCTTCTTGGCCGCCTTTGCGTGGAATTTCCTCAAAAGATTCGATGGAATCTATAAATTCGATATAGGATATTATAGACATATATATATCTATTCAAATACAATATGACCTAATGTCCTCATGTTTAATCACAGAGCCGGTCATATTTTCACCGTAGCATTGGGGCTTAAGAGGCTTGAATGGGAGAGGGTGCGAGCCCTCTCCCAGTCTGCGACCGCTGCAGGCACTTTGTGGTCCGTGCCGAGGGACTGCAAACGTGCCTGCCCTGCCGAAAGGGATACCAGTTGTTGGTGTCCCTGCGGTCGGTGGTGGCACCCAACCGGGACGAGGCCGCGGCTGTGTTCCTGGAGGGGTGTTTCGGGCTCCTCGAAGACTGGATCAAGGAGATCAAGAACCTCGAGGACAAGGACAGCAAAGGATCCAAAGAGAAGCCCAAGAGAGAGGAAAAGCCCCAGGACAAGGAAAAGCCCTTAGCAAAGCCCGAAAGAAAGGAAGGAGTGTTGAAGCAGTACAACAGCCCACACAAGGAAAAGAGTGATCGCCCCCATCCTGAAACCAGCCGCCCATCCAGCAGCTCAAAACAGGTCGTCAGTAGACCTCCATTACCGCCTCCTCCTCCAGCCCCCGAGGCGCCCCAAGGGAGCTTAGACCGTGGCCACAGCTCCCAGGTCGTCCGAGTGCCAAGGCCCTCTCACCGAGGCCAGGACATCCCAGCGGACCGGCCCGATAAGAGACCAGCCCCAGCACCTCAGAGCAAGCGTGCATCCCCGGCCGAAGGGGCCGAGGCTGGAGAGGTCACTGAAGAGCCCATCAGCGCAAAGAAGGACAGAAGCCGGAGGAGGAGAAGGAAGAGGGAGAGATCGAGTTCCTCTCCCAGTTCGCGTGGCAGAGACAAGAAAAGAAGGAGAGAAAGCCATCGCGACAAGAAGGATCGGAGCCGCCGAAGACGGAGATCAAGAACGGGGACATCGTCTGTGACCGGTTCAAGAGTCCGAGAAGCCAAGAAGGAAGAGGCTGTGAGGCTCAGGTCACCAGAGAAGCCCCGCAGCCCCCATACGCCACCAGGTCCCCCGCCAGCTCCACCACCGGTGCGCCAACCCCCCGCGAGGCCACCGCCAGTGAGACCGCCGCGGCGGCAGCCAGTCCCACAGGGCCCAGGCTGGGTGGGACGCGTGCCATACAGCAACCACCCGCGGTGGTGGGCAGGAAAGAATAAGGGAGTGACCCGTCGAGCAAAGCAAGAGCTCTTCAACAGGCGAAGATAATGCCGCCAAGAGCACGACCAGCCATCCGAGCATCCTCATTGCGGAAAAGGCCTGCTAGTCGTATGGAGACGGAGGAGAAGGTGACGAGGCTGCATGTCTTCAGGGAGTTGGCCGCCGTTCAGCTGCGTACCTTGGGCCTTGTAGAGTTGGCCCAGGCTTCATACTATGAAGGTCATGTCAAACTCGCAGGCTATGTGGAGGGCCTGGGGAAGGATGACGATTTCCTGACCTTTCGTGCTACAGGTACCCAGTCGGACCATATGACTGAGCTTCTGGCAGATCCCCGAAAACGTGTCTTTCAGCTCCATGTCTGCGGGCCTAGTTGCGGGCGACGTGAGACAGGTGAGGATGTGATCCACGCAGCAGGGTATTGGTTGGTGGAAGATGAGGACAAGAAGCCATGGCAGACCATGTATGAGGGCGACTCCAAGAAAGTTGAAGCAGAGGATGAGTTGGGGTCGCTTCGAAAGTTGCATGAGGAGAGAAAGAAGACAGATCGAGGGGAGGCAGGGTCTCCCAGGGAGGAGTCAGAGGAGAAAGGAAAGGTGAAGGACAAGAAGGCAAAAAAGAAGAAGAAGGAAAAGACAAAGAAGCATGAGGCGAGGCATGGCGAGAAGAAGGAGCCGGGGGTTGAAGAGGGCACTGCATTGATGGAACGGGGGCAGAAGACCTTGTCCGCGTTGTATGAGGGGACCTGCCTGGACCCAAATGCAGAGGTTCGCAGTAGGCTCCTGAAAAGAGCAAAACGCTTCGGAGGGAAGAGCTCGAAGAGGAGGAGAAGGTCTTCAAGTGAAGCATCGAGTGGAACAAGCTCCTCGAGTGAGTCTGAAGAAGAGGAGTTTGGAGAAGGGTTGTTTGAGGAGCGAAAGAGAGCGCTCCGCCTGACAAGGCGGTATCCGGGAAGTTTGGCCGCGCAAACGGTGGCGAGCATGAAAGAATCACTGCTCACCCAGAGCGGCAGTTTATATTCCCAAGATCGCCGAACCCTTCCACCGATCTTCTCGCAATTCTTTCGGAGCGAGATGCAGGCGCTCTGCTCGCCGTCCATGAGCCAGGAGCTCCTCACCTTATCTCAGGGAGCCGACTTACTCCTCCGTGGTCATCCTGCAAGAGCCCTTGACCTGTTGGCACAAAGGGTTAAGGCTCTCGATCAGCAGGTTAAGGCTCTCGATCAGCAGATTCGAGGCGGACATTGGACGGTAGCAAGACAGTTAGAGCTAGTGAGCGCTGATTCAATGGGGTTAAGCAAAGGCCCCGAAGGGCAAGAGGCCGCAAAGCTGGCGCGTGAGGAGCTTCGAGACCGCCTTGCCTCCCAGCGGCCGTATGGGTCCGCCAGTGGATCAGGAGGCCGAGAGAAAGGGGAGGGGGCGGGAAAAGGAAAGGATCGTTACACCTCTGGAGGAGACAAAGGAAAAGGCGAAAAGGGCAAAAGAGAGAAGGGGAAAGGCAAGAAGAAAAATGAGTAGCAAGAAACTGAGGGGAAGCTCCAAAGGAGGTGAGAAGAACGATCCAAAGATGGAAGAGCCGCCAGAGAGAGGGTCGAAAAGGGCTAGAGAGGAGGCTGAAGAGCAGGCATTACAGAGGGCAGGAGAGCTGGAAAAAGAGAGGGCAGAGGCTGTATCAGGTGTGGAAGCGAGGGCGATAGAGGAGCTGTTGAAGGGTTGTCGAGAAGAGGGCTTGAAGAAAGGGCTTGAGGAGAAGAGAAGGATGCATGTGGGCCGGAGGCCATATGAGGAGATGGAAGGGGAGCCTCAGGACTCCCAGCACGATGGCCGTAAGAGTGTTGTGTTGGGGAAGCCTGGTGGGCGTGACAATGTTGTGTCGGTTGAGGAGAAGGCTACATTGGAGCCGCCTGCTGACATTGCTTTTTTGACAAGGGAGCAGGACTCCCAGTGCGCTGGGCGAACGTTGAAAGAGAGCCAGAGTTCATTGGGAGACACTGCTTCGAATACCTATGCCTCCCCACAGGTAAGTGGGTCGAGATGGATGGTGTTGAGCGCAAGCAACCGGCAGGCATTTGAACAATGCCGGTACAACCTTGCCACGGCATGCCAAAAAAAGGGGTTGAGATTTGAGGACATTGGGGAGCCGCTTCTAGAGGCGTTGAAGGTGCAAGAGAAGGCTTACGCGCGTTGCAGCGAGTCCAAAGGGGATTTGTTCCCCCTGCCCCTTCCATCGTCTCTGAAGCCTAGCACTCCCCCAGGTTTTTGTATAGATGCATTGGTGCAAGCTTTGAATTCATTGTATGGGACAAAGACAATAGTAAGGGTGAGAGAGGACAAGACTCGGTTGAACTTGATCAAAAGGTTGGAGAAAGTGGTAGAAGAGTCGGAGCTTAGCGGAGCAGAAGTTCCAGACATTGACTTCGGGGAGTTCTTCCAAGCCCGGTCGGTCGATTACTCTGGGGAGATTGTTCAAGTCGCACGTCGGTTCGATTGGCGCATGGTGGAAGCAGCATTTCCCGAGGCGGTAGGCAGTCTAGAGTTGGAGGAGTTTTGTGATGGGGGCACCTTAGCCTATGTGAAGAACTTTGAGGAATTTCTTCTGCCGCCTCAGGACCAGCATTTGGGAAAGGCTCCAAGCATCATGGTGGAGGCCAGCCACTGGGCTGAGGTGTGTTCGGGGTTGATCCGAAGGGGGGTATGCCGGCTCATGCATCGCAGTGAACTACACCATATAGGAGGACGACCATTACTGAACGGACTTTTTGCTGTTAGTAAGCAGGAACAGGCGACGGATGCTCACGGGAACCTGTTTGAAGTTTGTCGGTTGATCATGAACCTAGTGCCGACGAACGCCTGTTGCCGGAGCTTGGTCGGAGACACCTCAACTTTGCCCAGTGTTGTAGGGATGTCATCAATCATTCTTGAAGACAACCAACTCCTCGTGACCTCATCAGAGGACATTCGCTGTTTTTTCTATCTGTTCCGAACTCCGCCCAGTTGGTGGAAGTACATGGGGTTTGGACGGGAGGTCCCTAGTGAGGCCCTCCCAGGAGGATATGCGGGGACAGGGTGGCACTTGGTGACGCAGGTGTTGCCTATGGGTTTCATAAACTCGGTAGCTATTGCTCAACATGTCCACCGACGAGTGATCAATCAAGCATTGAAAGGTGAGTCGAGGTTGGCATCTGGTCATCAAGAGATCCGAAGGGACAGACCGGCTAGTAGCGCACCTCACCTCTTCCGCGTGTACCTGGATAACTATGATGAGCTAAAGAAGGTTGACAGGACATTGGCAGACATGTTGGCGGGGACCCCATCGGCTTGGACTCTAGCTGTACGACAAACATATGAAACCCTAGGACTCCCCAGACACCCGAAGAAGGCTGTCACGCAGGCAGTGAAGGCAGAGGTACAGGGCGCATGGGTGGATGGCGAAGTAGGAAAGGCAGGGCCCAAGCCCGAAAAGGTCATGAGGTACGTGAAGCTGGCGTGTGAAGCGGTGATTCATGGAAGAGCGTCGCAAAGAGAGCTGCAGGTCATCGGAGGAGGGTTTGTGTACATTGCCATGTTCAGACGCCCCCTGCTTGCCGGTTTGAACGCCCTTTGGAGGCGTGTGGTTGAGTTGGACAAGTTGCGACCCTCTCAGCGTGCCCCTCTAGGAGCAGAGGTGGAGCATGAGTTGTTGCGTTTTGTTGCACTGACCCCGTTGGCTTTCATGGATTTTCGGACGCCGGTCTCAGAAAAGGTAACAGCAAGTGATGCGTCCACCACAGGAGGAGGGTTGTGCGTGTCAAGGAGCTTGAGCCCCTATGGGGTGGCAGCCAGCTTGGCTAGTTGCAGGGGAGATGTGATCTCCCAGGATGAAGTTAATCCTATCTTGGTTGTATCCCTCTTTGACGGCATTGGAGCGCTGCGTGTGGCTGTTGACTCCCTTCAAGTCCCCGTTGCAGGGTACGTGTCGGCTGAGATCTCGCCAGAAGCCCGGCGTGTGGTGGAGAGTTGGTTTCCCGAGGTGATCGCAATTGAGGGTGTGCAGGACATTGGTGAGAACGAGGTCAGCAGTTGGTGCCTGCGATTCCCAGGAGTTTGCGCCGTGCTCCTTGGCGCGGGGCCACCGTGCCAAGGAGTATCGGGACTCAACGCGGACCGTCGGGGTGCTTTGCGAGATGTGAGGTCCTGTTTGTTTTCCCATGTGCCCAGGGTGGAGGCACTACTGAGGCGCTTCTTCACATGGTGCCCGACCTTCACCCTTGTTGAGAATGTCGCATCCATGGATCCTGCTGATTGTCAAGTCATGTCGCGTGCGTATGGCATGGACCCTTGGTTGGTGGATGCCGGTGGGTTGTCCTTGTGTCGGAGGCCCCGGCTGTACTGGTTTAACTGGGAGCCTAGACGCCTTGTAGGGGCCACCATAGACACGCAAGCTGTCCATCGACTGCCGGTTGCAGGTGCGTATGAGTTGAAGGCAACTGTGGATGAGCGTGACTTCCTGGAACCCGGTTGGCAACGCACCTCCCCCGTGAGCCTGCCGACCTTTACTACGTCACGGCCGTCTCCTACTCCTGGGCGTAAGCCCGCTGGGCTTGCGCTCTGCCCCCCGGACGCTGTCGCCAGATGGCACGCTCACCTACACCGTTTCCCCCCGTACCAATACCGTTGGGAGAACTCGCTCACGAATTCCAAAGGTGAGGTCCGAGTGCCGTCCATTGCAGAACGAGAAGCCATTCTTGGCTTTCCCTCTCAGTATACAGCCAAGTGCTTGCCCAAGGCTGAGACAGGATCAGAGCGTTGCAATGACATCAGGCTCACCCTCTTGGGGAACAGTTGGTCGGTGCCCGTTGTAGCGTGTTTGTTGCACTGCTTGTTTGCGACACTGGGGTTGAACGAGCTGAAGACAGTTCAAGAGCTGGTTGATCAGCTTACGCCCGGGAAATGCGCAACTATGGCAGGACTGTTGATGCGTCCCCCACTACGCCACACAACGCAGCCGGGACAGGAGTGCCACGGACTCGTAAGGAAACTGCTTGGGCAGATTTCCGTCAAGGGTGAGGACATCCTCCTGCAACTGAGCACAGACATTCCTGCCCGATACCATCGGTTGCGAGCATCCATTCCTGGAAAACTGTGGCGGTGGCGCGACGTTGTCGGTTGGAGGTGGACGGGCGAAGCAGAACATATCAATGCACTTGAGCTCCGGGCTGTGAAAACCGCCCTTGTATGGAGAATCAAAGAGCTTCAAGAGTCCGGCAGCAAATGCTTGCATCTTGTTGACTCCTTGGTGGTTCTGCATGCTCTCTCGCGTGGTCGTTCCAGCAGTCGAAAACTCCGAAGGACTCTTGCAAAGATTAGTGCGCTGTTGTTGGCTAGTGGCCTGCATGTAGCTTGGGGCTACATTGATACAAAACAAAACCCGGCGGATAAACCACCCCGCCGGCCCATTCGCAAAGGATGGCTAAAAGCTCGAAGAAGATAGTTGAAGGCCGCAGCAAGCAGCAGCGCCAGAAAGTTCGCAAGAGTCTCGGAAAGTTGAAAGACCTTACAGTCCAGCCACGTACTCGACAACGATACGACCAGTCGCTGCGCCAGTTCCTTGATTGGCTCACAAGGGAGGGACTAAGCCTGCCAAAGAAGGCCTCCCAGATGGATAACCTTGTTTCCGACTACCTGGAGTTTCTATGGGCCTCTGGAGAAGGAAAGTCAGTTGCCAACAATGCTCTTGCAGCCTTACAGGACCACGATCCAAACCTCAAAAAGAAGCTTCCGGGGAGCTGGCGCCTGATGAAGGCGTGGAACGCCGCAGAAATACCAAACAGAGCTCCTCCGCTGACGCTCAACTTGTTGAATGCCTTGTGCGGTTGGAGCGTGCTTCAAGACTGCCCGCTGTTTGGCCTTTCTTTACGAGTCGCCTTTTTTGGACTCCTCCGCACTGGCGAACTTTTAAGCATACAGTCCAAAGATGTGTACCTCACTAGTGCGAAAGGTCCAGCCGTGATATCGCTCGGACTGACTAAGTCTGGTGCCCGCCAAGGGGCGGCGGAAAGTATCACGATCCATGATTCGTCTGTGCTACCCAGCCTGTACAAGTGGAAACTTCAAGCTAGACCCCATGACTTTTTGACTGAAAAGTCTCATGCCTGGCGACGCCGATTTAATCTCGCCATTGCAGGACTAAAGCTCCAGGAATATGCCTACCGCCCCTACTCACTCCGAAGGGGTGGGGCTACTTTCTTTTTCCAACACCACGGTAGTTTTGATCGGTTGCTAGTTCAAGGAAGGTGGGGAGCCGCGAAAACCGCTCGTATATACCTTAACGACGGGCTCGCCCAGTTATCCGAGATCTCTGTCCCTAATTCGCAATTGCGGTCATATTTGTCTTTGTACCAAAAGCACCCAATCCTTGAGCCTGGGCCCCGGAAGGCGCCCAGGTCAGGGGGACGTGGAGGAAAACCGAAAAACCGCCTTTTTTCTGTCGTTTTCGAAGGGTCCTCAGGAGAGAATTGAAC
>CAXAMN010026583.1:1486874-1518289 GCA_963970005.1 Durusdinium trenchii
TCAGACAAACTGGCTGCAACGCGTGAAAAAGACCTGCGGCTGTGATTATATATATATTTAATTTAAACAAATTATTTAATCTAAATCTTTATTATTTATATATATATATAATATATTTTTAGTTTAATTCGTTGAACGTAATTATTTTAGGATAATATTATATTTGTTTTGTTGATTATATTGATATTTTTTGATTAAAAAAAAAATATATTATTGTATATTTTGGAGATTTTAAATTTAAATTTGGCGGTTATGAGTTTAATATATTTAATTTGAAAATTGATACGAAGATTTCTATTTATTTTTTATTAAATGAAGAAATTACAAAAAAAAATGATATTATATTCGTTTTTGGCACGAAAAACAATGACATTTGGCTTAGATTATAATATAGTTTTTTTAAAGATGTAAAAGCATTAAACGAATTTAATATCGAATATGTTATAAAATATTCCGAAACGGGTTTATTGAATACTAATAGGATTTAATGGGCAAATATAATTTCCGTACGAATTTAAATATTTTATTTAGAAATTATAATTATTATTCGTTAGTTTATTTTTAGTAATTCGATTCTGGAATTAGACATTTTGTTGGAATATTGGTAATGAATTGCTTTATGAAAAAAAAAAAAAAAAAATTGCATTGGAATAATTAGAATTATTAGAATATTTTATTAATTTAGGAAATAGATTGGAATTTTTGCAATTAATAATAGACGTTTGGAAGGCCATTATTTCTTATGAATAAATTGCGGTGAATGCCCTTATAGTTATCTTAAGAGAATGCACGATTTCTATTATATTTATTAATATGTACGGATATTAATTCGAATACGTCATGAATTTTTGGCTGATCGCTAACGTATGGGAAAGCTCCTAGCAGATGGCATCCACCACATTCTTAAATGCGATATTAGGTTCGTTGCAGGCGATTTTACCATTCTTTTGAATGAGGCCGTGCCGTACATTTATACGGCTGACAAGAAACAGAACAATTTTTTAAGACATGATTGCTGAGCTTAAGCTTATAGCCTTGCACTACAAATAACCTTTTCGATACGCATTCGTCCATGATACTCATGCATCACGCATTGATTACATATTCGTTAGGGAACACCAAGAAAAATGGAAGCACATGCATCCCTAGGTCTACTATCAATTTGAACGTGCTATAGGGGTTTTAGGTCCTATTCCTAGACTATTTAATCTCTCCTTACCTCGATGATTTGCCACCTTGATCCACAATGAATGCCCGTTCCCCATCGATCGATTCAGGCTCAGATAGGCCTACCTGGTCTAGATACCCTAGTGGTTACGGTTCGATGAATTTAAATTCAAACAATCGGATTTCGTAAAGTTTTGTGTTGTGTTGTTGGAGGAGATGTTTAGGTAGACAGGTTTGTCGCAATCCATTTGCTGTTTGCTTGCCTTTGCTAGTTTGAAGGTGACGATCGTTCTCGGAAATCAGTGACATCGTCAAAAAAGCTTGCTCTCCATGTTTGTAAGTCGGACTGGAGGCTGAGCGTGTGAGCAGGGCAAATTTCTTCACATTTCGTTTGGTTTGGAGCCTTTGGCATCCAAGGGGTCTTTATGTACAGAACTCTTTCGCCAAACATTTTGGCAAATATTCAAGGATTTTGAAGATCTATATATTTTCAAACATCCTTGAAGATCTTGAAGGCGGGGCCCTGGGGGATCCTTCTTGGCCGCCTTTGCGTGGAATTTCCTCAAAAGATTCGATGGAATCTATAAATTCGATATAGGATATTATAGACATATATATATCTATTCAAATACAATATATATATATTTAATTTAAACAAATTATTTAATCTAAATCTTTATTATTTATATATACAATATATTTTTAGTTTAATTCGTTGGACGTAATTATTTTAGGATAATATTATATTTATTTTTATTGATTATATTGATATTTTTTGATTTAAAAAAAAAAATAAAATATATTATTGTGAATTTTGGAGATTTTAAATTCAAATTTGGCGACCATGATTTTGAATAATTTAATATAATTAATTTGAAAATTTGCACGAAGATTTCTATTTATTTTTTATTAAATAAGGAAATTTTGAAAAAATTGATATTATGTTCGTTTTTGGCACGAAAAACAATGACATTTGGCTTAGATTATAATATATATTTTGTTTAAAGATATAAAAGCATTAAACGAATTTAATATCGAATATGCTATAAAATAATCCGGAACGGTCTTATTGAATACTACGATAGGATTTAATGGGCAAATATAATTTCTGAACGAATTTAGATATTTTATTTGGAAATTGTAATTATTATTCGTTAGTTTATCTTTAGCAATTCGATTCCGGAATTAGACATTTTGTTGGAATATTGGTAATGAATTGCTCTATGAAAAATGATTGCATTGGAATAATTAGAATTACTATAATTTTCTATTAATTTAGGAAATAGACTGGAATTTTTGCAATTAATAATAGACGCCTGGAAGGCCATTATTTCTTATGAATAAATTGCGGTGAATGCCCTTATAGTTATCTTAAGAGAATGCACGATTTCTATTGTAATTTTAAATATGTACGGATATTAATTCGAATACGTCATGAATTTTTGGTTGATCGCCAACGTATGGGGAACCTCCTAGCAGATGGCATCCACCACATTCCCAAATGTCATATTAGGTTCGTTGCAGGCGATTTCAACATTCTTTTGAATGAGGCCGTGCCGTACATTTATACGGCTGACAAGAAATAGAACAATTTTTCAAGACATGATTGCTGAGCTCAAGCTTATAGCCCTGCACTGCAAATAACCTTTTCGATTCATTTTCGTCCATGATATTCATGCATCACGCATTGATTACATATTCGTTAGGGAACACCAAGAAAAATGGAAGCACATGCATCCCTAGGTCTACTATCAATTTGAACGTGCTATAGGGGTTTCAGGTCCTATTCCCAGACTATTCAATTTCTCCTTATCTCGATGGTTTGCCACCCTGATCCACAATGAATACACGTTCTCCATCGATCGATTCAGGCTCAGACAGGCCTACCTGGTCTAGATACCCCAGTGGTTACGGTTCGACCATGCAGCACGGAACCTCATCATCAGGCACTTTATTGATCCTTCTGATACTACGGACCTCTAACATGGACAGGCCCACAATCGAACACTTGAATTTAAATTCAAACAACTATGCATTGATTTCTTCCCGCGTGATCGCCGGTCCAATCAAAGACCACACCAATTGGGTTCCATGACCTCTCAAATGGGGGCTGCACGTCATCAATTGAAGCAATATATGGTCTCATCATTAAAAATTACTTTCGATCTTGGGCTTATCTTATCAGATTTCAACTGTTTCATGCATGCATTCGTAAATTTAGTAAATTGAATAGACGGACTAGACTTGAAATGTTCATGCAAGAGAATGCAAAATTGGTCCTCAAATTCTAGATTGGCATCGCCGCATTCGAAGCCTCTGCCCCAAATAGCCACGGCATAGAATCCAAATATTTGATGCACATGGAGCTCCGTTGACACCCAAAGATGATTTTGCACGTATTGTTACCTATTTTGGTGAATTATATCATAATTCTATATTTCATCCTTAGGCTCCACCAGGTTTGGCTACAAATTCATACAGGGAGTTCACCACATCCCAAAGAGTCACATATTAATCATAATTGGTGATTTTAATATATATCACTTGATAAAGCCCTCCCATCCATTGGTAATCATGATCCACGCTATAGAAAAGCTCTTCAACTTGATAAACAAGTGTTTCAACAACTTGGACAGGATTTATCCTTGACCGCATTGCACTGTCATAAACGATATATTCCCACTTTTGTCCATGGCAATCACCAATCACGGTTTGATTTCGTTTTTTTCGCACTTGTCAGATTCGTTGGAAACATATTCGAACTAAGATTGACTGCAAGTTTGAGCTGGGTGGAAAATGATCAACATACAATTGTCTGATTTGGTATTCCATGTCAAGGCAGTTCTGACAGGGTCGGTCAACAATTCAGAATGACGATTGAGGATATAATTGCGGACGGCTTGCTCAAATTGAAGCCACCTGGGTGTGGCGGCCAACATTTCCTGGCGCAATCGAAACCGGTCAATGGATTGAACATGAGTAGCAAGTGTACGAATTGCATTCCACCTGGGGAGGTGAAGTATAAGAGGTCGATATTGGGGACCTTGATGGATGCCTATCCTCCATGACCGCACATATGTAGCATTCTTCATTGTGCCCGTGAAAATTCTCCTCTACAATTGCAAATATTGCACGCAATTTCATAAACTGCATGCATAAATCCGGATCTTTGGTCGATTCAATAAACGCCATAAATTAGAAATTTTCTTGAAAGACAATGTAAAGAATATCATGACCAATAAAATGAATGAATAATATAGGAACATCCGTAAGTTGGGCCCTAAACAACCTTACCGCCGGATTCAGATGCATGACTCTCATGGTGCATCCATGACTCCACCTTAGGAACTTGATTCGTTGATCGATCACTTTGGCATGCTGTTTCGTGATGATACATTTGAATCAATCCTACAATACCTGTGTCGTCTCCCGTTCACTCAGGCTGATCTTGAGCATGGTCTCAATCGATTGCCCATCACCAAAGCATTGGTCCTAGATGGGTGTCCGGCCGTTGTCTGGCGGCATTTTTCCGGGCATAGATTGTGTATCAGGCAACATTTCACTCTTGGATTGAGGATTAGGGATCCCCACCACAGTGGTGGTCCACCGGATGGCTTCATTTGTTAAGTAAATCTAATAAGCCTGCCATACTTCGCTCGATTTGTCTCCAACAACCCATCAATAAGGTAATAACAGATATCCATTGTTCCCAGATCATGACATGTGCCTTCGATCACCTTCGCACCATGCCCCTTTTCGCTTATCTCCCGCACCGTGGCACCAAGGATTGTCTTCTACTGGTTTCTGATCATTGCCGAACGGTCCAAACTCTGTGTCATCAGCACACCAGAGATCCAGGGCTTTGGGGAGGGATTCAGATTTCATTGGATCTTGAAAAGGCCTTCGATGCCATTAACCGCAAGCTAGTGATTCGTGCTCTTAGCTTATCTGCATTAAATCCTGATTTTAGGCCCCACCAATTTTTGGCTTCAAAAGCATGAATATTGCGTCCCCCATAAAGACCTTTTAGGCCGCTTTGCCGCCACACGTGGCATCAAACCGGGGTCTAAAGATGCCCCAATGCTTTGGATCTTGAATATATACTTGGTACTTCATGATCTCCTTGCTAGTTATACTTTGAATTGGATCACCTCTCATATCATCATCTATGCAGATGATATTAATCTTCGTTGGATTGTTATCTCGATGCCGGCTGGTTTTGAAGCTCTCCAAGATTTGTACTTCGTATTGTGCACGCTCAAGGCCTATCACTTCCAAATGAATGAATCCAAGAGTGTGACAATTATGCGCCTAGTGGGCAAATCTGTTCAGGTATTTTGGAAAACGATGGACCTCCAGACCAAAAGAAGGGTCACGCCTGCATTTCCTAGACATTGCCCTTAGCTTGCCAATTGGGAGCAAAATTGATTATCTTGGTATTGTTATCCACTATAAAGCATTCGCAAATGATATTGTCATTCGACGGATCGTAACCGCACATGTATGTTTCCGCATTTTACGGAAGTGGCTCATGGACACCCACCATCCTTTTCATAATTGAGTCAGATTGTACAATCAATGTATCCTTCCAATTGTCTCGTATGGAGTTCACGAGATGGATATCACAGCCAAGGTCCTCCAGCAGATCATTGGCATAATACATCGACCCCGTCGTACCATGGCCAGATCACCGGTCCATGTCATCAGGGAATCGACCAATGATTTCTATGCTAGAATGATCTTACAAAGACCTTGGCAATTCTTGCAACAGCAACAAACCCGCCTCACTAAGTCTCTGAGTCGACGCCGTGCCGACTTGACTCAATTGGCCATGTAGATCTGCTCCAGGGACGTTTGTGTGTTGACCCCAGTCTATCCAGATAACCACATTGTGGGCTCTAGTGAAATTGATGATTTTTGTCCTCAAATACCTGCATTGAAATGTCCTGAATGTGATCGAAGTTTTCATCAGGCGGGTCAGTGGAAATGATACATACGTGCGTGTCATCAGATTGCATGCCTGATAGAAGATTTTTCAGCTGCTTCGAGATGCCATGGATGGTCGTGCAATATGCAGATACTGTGACAATCAATTTGTTGACATATACAGACTCAAATCGCAGATTAATACCCGAGTTTGTTTGCATTTTGATATGACCAAGGAAATCAGTGTACCGATCTCAGCCAGACCAGCACTGAGAATGCATCTTCGCTACAAGTCGACTCCGGGCATTTTGCTGGATAAACCACTTGTTGCTGAACTGGCCACTCACTGCGCTTATTGTCATTTGGTTGTGCCAGTCCGTTCGATTCGCAAGCACTACAATGAACAACATCAAGGACTTCTTGTTTTCGAGGCCTTGCATCGTGATCATTTCTATGGTCTTACAAATCTAGGTAGTGGCAAGGGTCAATATATCTTGTGCTCCCAACAATGCATAGATGTCGGCAATCATCAATGTGGTGTCCTCATGCAGGTTAGTGTTCTCCTAGGACAGACCTATGATGCAGCTCATTTTCGAGTCATGCCTATCATGATGCGCCCTGCGTCCAATTCCTGCTCGACCTTGCCGCCATTGCCCATTGCTCAGGAATCGCCTGATGGATCATCCCAGGCTATGGACAGGGTTGAGACATTGCCGGAGGATGATAGGGAGCCTGAACTCCCCCTTGCTGCGTCGTAGCCTCCACAATTGTTGAAGTGTCAGATATGTCATATGACCTTCTTCACTGAAGTTGGCTTGCAGGTCCATCATGCCAAACATCCACAACATATAGATCCAATCCGAATTGAGGCAGCAGATTCCGGTTCGAAACATCCTCAGGCCCTGAAGACCCCTAAGGCCACTGTCAAACATATGCAGCCAATCGACTAGAAGGTCCCTGTCCTGACCCAACCAAGATGTATTAATGTCCCATTTGCCATGACATTGTTGCCCGCAAAGCCCTGGTCAATCATGTCAGGAAAAATCATGACGCCGTCGAGCCCGATGATTTTGCTTTCGATCCACGCACTGACATATACCCAGGACATCTTGCACGCAAGCATTGCCGCACGACCTTCACGATGGAATTAGCCCTTAAAACCCGTTTCCACAAAGCCTCATGTCCTGTTTTGCTTTGCAATTGGGCACGCAACCAACGGTATGATGCACCTGAACCATTTTTGCTCCAGGAACCTGGCAATGATTCATCAATGCAGCCTCTCAGCCATTCGTGAGCCTTGGATTGTGTAACTGACAAGCACGTACGAGAATGGACCCCGGACATTGCACGTCCCCTGTTTGGAACACCTGTGCCCCAGATCGCCCGGCATTTGCTGTTTGAGCCTGAAGCAAGGTTGAGCTGGTTCCATCGATCCATCCGATGGTTGTCTCATCATCCGGACCTCCCGCATTCGTGATTGATGCAGAATTCAATCTTCAATTTCCTTGTTTACTTGCATGAAATGCACCCATTTGCCCGGGCCTGGCACTCAATGGAAGAGAAACCAATAGAGGTGACACCCAAGCTTATGAGCCTACGGGTGTAAAACCGAACGTGTGACTACTGCGATTTTTGAAGTTGATACTACGTGAAAGGTGGGGTGGGCATGTTGACATTCGTTTGTACTTGCTATCTGAAGTTGATGCTACGTGAAAGGTGGGGGGGTTGGGTTCTGGTGGGATGAGAACATTATCATCGTTTTCATGACAAGTAATCTTCGGTTTCATAGCATTGTCATCGGTTTCACCAGGTTTCATAGCATTGTCATCGGTTTCATAACATTGTCATCGATTAGTCGTGTGATTAAAATGGGGGGGGGGGGGGGGGGGTGATGGAATGAGGATGTGGATGTCATGCTGAGAACATTGTCATCGATTTCACGACAAGTAATCTTCGGTTTCATAGCGTTGTCATCGGCTTCATAACATTGTCATCGATTAGTCGTGTGATTCGCGGATGGCAGTGCCGTTGGGAAAGCACCACGTGTACTAATTTGTGCAAACAAATTGCGCAAGTCTACTTGAGACAGGACGCATAAAAGTTGAGGACAGCCCGGGACAAAAACGGCGACGGATTTTGCGCTGGCGCTTGGTTTTCGGCAGATTCGGCTTTAAAAATGAAAGGATCCGGGACCCCCAAAAGACATCATCGAACAAGCAAAAGTACTGAGAGGGTTTGCACTTTTGAATCAAACTTTGCACGACTATACGTGCGATTCCACACCCGGCGGGAAGTTTATGCCGGACACTTTGGTTGCACAGCTGGCTGACTTGAATCAAGCGCTCCATGACCTTGCGCACGCATTGGCCTGAGATTGGACGATTTGCTCACTCCAATCATGATGGAAGAGGAGAGGCAGCCAGACGATCAGAGCTTTACCGATCTTTTGGAAGCCTGTGCTCAGAATCTGGGCAAGAGGCCAAGAGCGATTGCATCCAATGGAGGCGCCAAGAATGGTCGGGGACAAGCGCCTCGATCCTTTCAGTCCTGGACCTTTACGTCGAGTGGAGTAAGAGACGACGAATTGCTGAGAATGCTGATTCGGTTGTCCCTTCGATAGGAGGATATATTGGCACAACTCAGCCTGGCTTCATATTCGTCATGCAGTGCGGTCGTGGCAGCATCACACCGAGAATGCGGGCCAAGGCCAGAAATTGGAATAGCCGCAAGCAAAATGGAGACGTCTCAATGCTCCTGAGGATCACGATGCTTCTTCATTGTTTTCAGGAGCTGGCTCAAAGGGCCAGCCAACTGCAATTGGAGGCCAAAAAAGACACCTTGGTGATGAATCTTCGATCCAAGGGTATCCTCACCGAAGACAACAAATAGGCCTATCTCAACTGGGATGCACAAGCCCAGATGCTGAAGGCCAACAAGACTCCGCCATTGGCCTCAGAAGACCTTTGAGTGCTTTTGGAACGCATTGTTCACCTTGGACAACAACAATCGGTGGTTCATAAATTCTCAACCCTTCGTCCTGTGAGCCAGGAGAAACTACCACAAGATGCGACACTGGCAATACCATGGAGATTGGATTTGAGTCTTCGCACTCCCGAAGCATCTGAGTTTCATCAACACCTGCTGAAGTTGACCGGCAATGGCATCATACAACTAACACTCCTGAGAATCAGATTGGCGAACTTACAACGTTCACCCCTCGCCAATGCCATCTCCCAACACTTGAGGAGGTGACGACTTCGATCATGGCAGCCAGGCTGGCCAAGGCTGCAACGACGTATTACGTCAACAGTGTCCTCGTTGCCCAGGTCTGGAGATATATTATGAGCTTGATCTTCAATACCGCAATTTGGGATCCATGGGAGGCACGACTGCTTAGCATGTTTGTGAACCATGCAGGGGAGGTTGTGAATCCATTATTTGGGTGGCCTCCTGACCAATTCATTTAAAATTCATCCTGTCGAGCTAGCAAAGTTGGCAACCGAGGTCCGGCAACACACGAAAGAACGCGCGCCGACCGGCGCGCACCCGCAGCGCTTTTCAGCGCACAAGCCCTCCCTTGAGTTGGAAGGATGCGCACAATCGAAACCTGAAAAACATGCTCAACCGCTCGTGACCCTCAATGCACAGCGTGCAATTGTCACGGGGGAGAAGGGATTGCACCGTACCGGTGGGCATGGGCGTGCAGCCAGTTCTGGATTGACACCCTCAGGGTGAATCCGCCAGGTTGAGCCGGGGCCGTGACATAGTCAGGCGGCGGCAACCTCTCACTGCAAATTCCGCAATGAAAGTAGTCGTCCTGCATTCGGACGTCTCTCCCTTCTAAGCTGCTGCAGTGCAGGTCCAGGTGGAAGCGTCGGCCTCTTCGGCTGATGGTGACTCCTCGCCCCAAAGGATATTCAATTCGATGGTGGTCCATCTCCCTGATGCACGCTCGCAGCAATGCCGCCCCCAGCGCCAGCAGCTGATCAGCCAAGCACTGATCGGTTGCAGGACTTCTGGAACTCGTTCGCTGCTCGCTGCGCTTCTTCCAGCTTGAACTCCATGGTCTTCAACTCGCCTCGCAGCCGCTCATTTTCGGCTCGGAGTCGTTGTGGGACCACGGCTTCATCCTTTTAAACCCCAGCCTCAACAGTCACGGCCTGGGCTCGGCCACCACTCCAGCGGCCAAGCAAAAAGAAGGTGCTCAGCAGCAGGCAGACCATGGTGGTGAGGATGAGCTCAAATATGTCACTTCCCTTTTCCATCCTTTCTCCCTCAGTGGCAGGCTTGACTGCAGCCACTGGTGACAAAAAGAAAAACAACATGACCATGAAAAACTGCAGGGGGTTGCCGGTGACATTGGACATGAGGCTCCATGGCACGACATGGCTCGGACCGCCCCGGGAGACATACGTGAGTACTTCGTTGGTGTGGGCCAAATAGCCAGAAATCAAATCGTGCTCTGTGTTCATCACATGGTTCTCCTCGGGGATGTGGCTATCCAAAGGAAATTCATGCTTCCCAGCATCAATTTCATTTTCATGGCCAGGCGAAGGCGCCGGCATCAACTTCACTGGGCTGCTGGATGTGGTGCTCTCCTGCAAATTTGCTTGGAGCTCTTCCTTAGTTTTCTTCTTTGCAGCCTTGTAGTGAGGATCCCAGGTCAGCTTCACTTGTCCATATCGAAGACGTTGAGCCAGGAGCGTTCTTACGCTCTCCTTTATTAGGCCATCGGCCATTTGGCGCTCCGAAGACATCCAGCGCAGGCTGCCGCCCAGGGACAAAAGGCGCTCCTTCATGACCCGCGCCTCCAAGGACACTTTTTTGTCCACCACTGAGCTTCCGACACCTTCACGGTGGAACGAGTCGTATAAGGCCTTGGCGTCGGTCACCATGGTGGGCTCCAGGGGACAAGGAGCAGGATCAAGGAGGTGGTTCCAATAGACGCACACATTCTCCAGGGCGTCACAGGCTTGGCCTCCGGCTTGAGCTTCTGCTCCCAGAGAGGAGCGAGCCACACGTGGAGTCTTGAGACTCCCCCAGTCCAACACGTGGTAGTGCTGTAGCAGCTCTTTGTTGATCATCAGGATGATGTAGCCGGCTTGTGAGCTGCTATCTGAGCGTGTTGCGAAGGCAGCGTCAAAGAAACAAAGCACTCGCAGCTGGCTCAGTGGACCAAGGTGCTCATAGCAAAGCCCAACATCAGAGTTGTCCATGGCGAACTTGAGAAGGCGATTGCTATCGGCTACAGTCTGCAAGGTGGCCCGTATCACTTGGCCACTCAGGATGGAGGTGCTTCCTTGTAGGTGAGGATTGGGTTGAGTCGCAGGCCACTGCCAAGAGCCTAGTAGACCACGGAGCTGCGTCATCTTACTCTCGTTGAGTGGTTCGGTGAGGTCTCTTTTCTTATCGTAGGAGATGGGCTTGACCTTCTTCATGTAGGCCGTCTGGTTCAGGACATGGCCTCCATTGGAGCTTGGCATGATGTCGCAGCCGTAGTAGGTCAGGGTATCCTGGCCTTCGTCGGTCTTCCACTCACGGAAGGTGAAGGTGTTCTTGAGCTTCTCAATGGTGTCCAGGTAGCACTTGGAGTCGGAGGAGCCACAACCCAGCATGTCATCGACGTGCATGATGATCATTCCACACACGCCAAAGCTTCCCAGAAGGTGTGGTGGGACTGCTGTGAAGTCAAAGTCCGGATTGAGGTCACCTTCACAAATCAAGAAACAGCAGGGATCCAGCGGGTGCTGTCTCAAGCCCATGGCACGAAGCTTCTCCACTGCAGCCAGATACCACGCTCGAGGGGCGTCGATTTGGCCATAGCAAGGCTTCAGCAGAAGCATCCTGGTCTCTGGACCAGCGCCCAACAACTGAAGACATTCAGAAGGAAATTGGACCCAAAGCTTGCGTGCTTGAGGTTTTCCTTGCAAGAAGGCGGTGGAGATGTCTGATGTCCATACACCCCAGGACATAGTGGCGGCCAAACTCAACAAGACGGGCCGGGACAGCCTCGTGGTTGCTGGTGATGAAGTAGGGACTGTTCCATCCCAAGCGTCCGGATCCTGGAATCCGTGCACGATGAGGCGTGCTTTTACCCGTTGGGGACCCGTCAGGGTGCTTCGACCATTTCAGCAGCATTCTGCTGGTCAGCGTTCTCGAGGGCTGAGCTTCTCGGCTTGTCTCGAAGGCCCAGACATTGATGTCGAAGAAGGACTGGAGTTCTTTCACCTTTGCAGCTTTGAATATAGCACGTTCGTCGGGCGTCATCGTCCGTTCGGACAGGGAGTTGGCACTCTTGTTCATCTTCTTGTGGTCCTTGGCATGCTTTTGCTTGACCATTTTTCCAATTTGACGTGCTCCATGAAGTGGTGCCTTGGCATACATAGCATATTCTTTGCGAATTGAGCCCTTGATCTGGAAGATCGTTGCGCCCGTCCATGAGGTTGGGCAAGGTGGCTTTGTGCATGTGCCATCATCGGTGATTTGTGAACATCGGTCATTGCTTTCATAGACCATTGTCACTCGAATGTTGTCCAGATCGTGCACGGAGAAGGGTGCATCTTCAGGTAGCTGCTGCAGGCTCATCTTGTGCCTTCGAGGCACGCAGTGATGGCGAACCAGGCAGCCGGCACGGACTTCCCAGTAGTCACACTCCCTTTTCTCAAGCTCGAAGTAGCCGTTGCGGAAGTACCATCCGCTGGGCAAGGCATTGGTGTCGATCGAGGTCACCTGAAATGCCTGAGACATGAAAGCTTGGTCTTCTGCCTCTCTTGGTTGTGGTGGAGCTGGCGGTGGTGCAGCTGGTGCCTTTGGGATAGCCTCTGGGCTAGGCGCTGCACTGGGTTCTTGTGATCTATATGGAGTGTCCGTCATTCGCCGGTTGCGAATGGGACCAAAGGAGATGGTCACCTGCAAATTGAAGCGAGCTCGTCGCTGCTCGAAGGTTTCTGTCTCAATATCATGAGGCTGGTACAGAGAAGCAATTGCAGGATCCAATGTCATGGACTGCTCAGAAGGCAGATGTAGATCTCCATGAGGTATGGGAATTGCAGGTTCTTCACTGGGTTCCGCAGCAGTGCTCGGCGGTCGAAATCTGGAGCGTCTGGACATTGGCGACTGTGGTGGACTCTGTGGTACTAGTACTTGTGATGCGTCAGCTGGTGTGGTGCATCAGGAGGTGCCCGTGGGGATGTTGGTGCATGTCCCGAATGAGCAGGTGAGGTTGGCGTGTACTCGCCACCATCGTCATCAGCCTGAGTATCTGGCTGTGCTGGTGCTGAAGGTGGTTCAAGTCGGAGCCGATGTCTTGGTGGCTCATCGGGGCCGTCATCATGTTCATCGAAGGAGCCGTCAGCCTCATCCTTCATTTCATCTTCATCAACATCCTCGAGGTGCTGTCGGTTGACGCGTCGAAGGTCAAAGTACCTTGTGACGCCACGTGATTTCAGCTGTCGCACCTGGTTCGTGGCACTCTGAAGATCATCCATCAGATGTTGAGGCCCAAGGATATCAGCCCGGACATGATGTGGCGCTGCCCGGATGAACTGAGTTTTGTAGACCAACCGGTAAAGTTTGATCCGTTGGACCTTATCATTGGTTTCCTCCTCCCTCAACACCACATAGGCGGGATCAAGCCATCGAATCTTGTTGAGCAGGCCTTGGCGTGCATCTCTCCAGAACCAGATACGTTCACCAACTTTGAATTCTCGATTCTGGCCTTCGTAGCTACGGCCAAGAGCACGGCGCAGCTTGCCATCAGCGTCGGCTGTGGTCAAAACGACCTTGGCGGCTGTTCTGCGCTCCAGGATGTGCTCGAAGGTCCGGTTGTTGCCAGCCAGTTGAGATGGGTTCAAGTTGAGATGGGTTCAAGTTGGAGCTCAGGAGATGTGCTGCTTCAGGTTGATAACCAAGGACCCATTGACTTGGTGAGAAGCCTGCCACCGAAGGCGTGGCATTCTGCTGTGGGATGACATAGGTCAAGGCCTCACGGATGCCGCTGCGATCATGAAATTTGCGGTCATCCAGGTGGATCTCGCAGGCTTTCCTGATGACGGCATGTCGCCGTTCCACCAAGGCCAAGCGTTCGTGGGCTTCTCCAGGTGCAACTTCATGATCTATGCCGTGTGCACTGGTCCAGTTGTCGAAGATGTTGCTTAGCCAGGGTCGGCATTCATCCGTGATGAGCTGTCGAGGTGCACCGAAGTGTCGCAACCACATTTTTTCCAGAGCCTGAATGTAGGACTCGGAGGTCTCGTCGGTGAGGAGGTAACAGGCCATGTACCTGGTGCCAACATCGACCAGGCTCATGATGGAATACTTTGTGTCCTGCCGCTTGAGTTAGAACACATCAGCTTGCAGAGCATCATTGAACTCTCTGGTAGTCGGCATAGTCGAAGGTGCCACCTGGTTGGGGTTTCGATGCTTGCGGCAGGCCACGCACTTGTATGCTCGAGCAGCATTGACCACGACTTCTGGGGCACCACGGGCGGCAAGAAGATCTCCCAGGGCATCAGGTGTCGGATGACCCAAGTTGCGATGAAGTCGCTGCACAACTCGAAGAGCATCTTGCCGATGTTCCACGTGGAGCTTAGACAAGTGTCCAAGTGGCTTGCCCATGTTCTCATCATCCACGATGTACGCCCATTCCCAGGCGTGAGGAGCTTCAGGAACCATCAAGGCTGCTGCAAGTGTCGAGGCAAAGCCAGGCTGGTAGTTCTCGAGGTAAGACGTCCGAGGACCAAGGCCAGTTGCATGGCCTTCCAGTGGGCAATGCTCATGGTCGTGAGGACACTGCAGCGTGAAGGCCTCAGCGATGGCTTTCTTGGTCGTCTGGAACCTGGTGCTCTTTTGTACTGGCTTCCAAGTGCCATCAACATCCAAACACATCGCTCGGTAGCAGCACTGGTCGAAATTGACTGCGAAGGCAGGACGATCACGCAGAGCGCCAGTTTTCCAGCTCAGGGCATGTCGTGATTGTTCAACAGTGGCGCGTCGCCCATTCTTGACCTGAGTGAGGTAGCTTCGACGAACGAAGCGAAGGTGCCGTCGATGGTGATGATCTCGACGAGCTTGTAGTGCCTCTTGCTGTGCAGGTGCTCGGCAGGCCAGTGTCTGCATGCGAGACCAAAGGCGACATTCAGGAGCCATCAACAATTCATCTGGTTGTTCTTCATCAAGTCGGGTCAGGAATTGCTGTTGGTGCTTGATCAAGTTGAAGTCCCAGCCATTGTCAAGGCTAAAGATTTCCACTTTCATGCCCAAGGACTCGGCGATGGAGGAAGCGCGGGCTTTACCAGTGTACACTTCCCAGAGCACTCGCCGTTGGTCTTGTGGTTCATGAAGGGACTGAATGATGAGGTTCTCAATCTCCGTGGTTCGGGCTGTCAGAGCAAGCTCCATGGTGCGAAGAGCATGCCGAGGCAATCGGCTTATGTCCAGCTCATTCTTGGGGTCATACTCCTCGGCCGTGAACCCATGCTCTGCGGCGTTAAAGTCGGGCAGATAAAGCGCACTGCCAGGCACTTCCTCAGTGCAGGGCAAAGAGGCTCTTAGTCGGGTCAGTCTGCCATTCCATGCCCTCGATGAGCGACATCAGGTATTCGCCATGTCTGCCAACCAGTACAGGCTGCCAGGGCGAAGGGCCGAAGCGCAGCATACGACCACTGAAGTCAATGCTCATGTGTAGAGCTTCGATGTCAGGGCGTCCCATCAACATAGGCGTATTGCCAGGCACCAAGTGGCATTGGATAGTGCCCAGCTGGCCGTCAACCGGTCGACTGTCCATCGAGCTTGGGCTGATGCATCACCCCCAAACTGGAAGCGACGCTCGCATCGAGCAAAGCGGATCTGGTTCACCGGATAGCCCAGCTCTTCCAAATGCTTGACGTAGCGCACGAAGGGGCCATAGCCACTCAAGAATGCAGAAGTTCCAGGGTCAAGCATGGTGGCATCAACACATTCAGCTCCATACTCATCTTGAAAGAGGACGAGAGTTTCTTCAGTCTTCACAGCCATACCCTCAGTGTGACCAGGTGCAGGTCTCTTGTTCGAGGAGGTCGGGGAGGAGGACTTCGCATTCTGGGGACAATTCGCAGCCCAGTGACCAAGTTGGCCACACCTCAAACAATTGGTGGCCTTGGCACGTCCACGCGGATCAGCATCTTTGGCCGCAGTGTAGGGATAGCGAACCACATTCTGACCTTTTCCTTTCTTTGACTTGCCCTTGCCTTTGTTCTTGTCCTTTCCTTTGGAACCACTTGGGACAGGACCAGCATCGATGGGGACCGTGGTCTGGTTGTCGGTCAGCGCCACAACAGGCATGAAGCCTCGAGCCATCTTCAACTGTTGAAATCGTTGACGGGCGCCCAAGTACGTGGCATAGGCATGGTCATAGGTGCTGGCAAGCTCAGCTGGCTCATCATCCAATGGGGCTTCAAGCTCCCCATAGTAGCCAGCGTTAACATCGAATTCAGGGTCGTCCCCATAGTCGTCACAGTCAGGCTCAGGTGCCCAATCATCCTCTCCCCAGTAGCCTTCTTTCTTCATAGGCTTCCCAGACTTCAGGATCCTCCTCCATGGCCGCATAACCACGACCTTTCCAGCGCGAGAAGCGCTTGTCCTTTTCCGGTGCCCAGCCTCCAGACTTGTAATCCTGACCGAAGAGCAGGTAGATGGCCTCAATGACGTTGTTCTTCTCGAGGGTCGGTGCCTTCAAGGTCACCAGCTGACGTTGCTCACGAGACAGGCCAGCTCTTCTCAAGAGGTGCCATCCTTGAACTGCAGCTGGAAGAGTCACCTTGTGTCGGTTCAGGCGTCTGTAGGCCTCATCGTAATCGGTGAAGTAGAATTCGAAGTCGTTGGGGAGTGTGACACTGTCATCATACTCATAGTTCTAATCCAACTTGGACAGGATCTTGGAGAAGGAATCCTCTTTCTCAGTATCATCAACTAAGAAATCCTCAAAAAGACGCCAGGTGACGCCCTAAAAGCTTCCGAAGATGTTGAGGATAGACTCGCCTTACCGCTTGCTAAGCTGCATCAACCTCTTGCGATACTCTCGGTAATCGCTTGGTTGTCCTAAAAAGACCGGGACATAAGAATCGCGCAGTTTGAGGAATTCGGCGGTCTCTTTGCCATTTCTACCTGCGTCGGCATTTTTCTTCAAATAGGTGGTCGTTATTCGAAAGCGCTCAACAAAAGAGACAATAAACGTGTTAATAACACAAGACTTAAGCAGAGCCCCGTTAACCTCAAAATATAGCTCGCAAAGCCCCCGAAGGACTCCGTTACCAATATCGAAATAACAAAGCCGACAACCGAAATCCGGCAATACACCGCACCCGCAACGCATTTCAACGCACAAGCGCTCCCTTAAATTGGAAAAATGCGTATAATCAAAATCTCAAAAATTTTCTCAATCGTTCGTAACCCTCAATACACAACGTACAATTATCCCACCCATTTTCATATTAATATAATGTCGATAAATTTACCGATATTCAAAAAGACCTTACCGCGTTATATACATATCGAATAGAATATTTAATTTATATATTCCATTAAAAATAACATCATTATATTTATTCCTATCCCCTTAATTTATTCTATGAAAGATTTTATAATATTACAATAACTAATCCTCAATATTGCAGCAATTAATATTTAATATTTATAAATATATAATATGTTTTATACTATTAATATATTATATTTCTTCATAAATTCAAATATTATTTCAATTTAAGAATATTAAATCCAAAATAATCATCGACATAATCCATTTCGGAATAAAATAATCGAAAAAAAGAAAACGAGAAATTAAAACATAAATTCCAAAAGAAAGAACATATATTTAAAAAACAATCAATTCTAAGAAAGAATATTACATTCAGATTATTAATATCCATTATTAAATCCGGAAGAATCCATATTTGCTTCGCAAAAGAAATACGAAGCATCCGCTAAAGGGCTACCTTTTCGTGACAAAAACCATATATATATATATATTTCAAAAAAAAATACTATTTATTTGTTTGTTTCAAGAATATTTCCAACCAATGTGTAATATCTTGCATCGATTTGACCTGGATACAATCAAGCTAAATTGCATTAGATTTTATATTTTACATCCTAGACAGTGTCTGTAGCATTTGCCAGAAGAATCATTATAATGTGCAAGCTGCAAACCTGTCTTTGATTCCAAGGCACGGCTTGGAAGGCTGCAATTTGTGTGCCTTGCTTTTCGCAAGCGAAGAGTTCCTTGGCAATTGGAAAGCCACGCAATTTTTCTCGTGACGCAGTGAAGGTCCGCAATAAAGCACAGCAGCAAATCAGGATAAGCTTGTGTATTTCTTGTCTCAAAGAACCATAAAACACCAAGACTCCACATCATAAGTTGCTATGGTAGCTGTCAACCTGGCGGATTTGCTCCTTTCACCCCACCAAGAAACCTCTTGTAGCTCTACCAATTCCGTACCGTTATCCGGCCACTGTGCAACGAATCCAAACCAGGCATCAAATCGCTGGACAAACTGGGAAAACCTGCTCCTAGTGATGTTCCTAGTGCCTCCAATAGATTCAATAGACAGGTAGAATTTCTTGCGACCAGTCAGCCGTGCAATCATGTTCCCTCATGCGCATTGCAAACACCTTGGGTAGTCATGGGCCAGGTTTTTGTGTCTTTGCTGAAACCGTGCTCAAGGTAGGAAAATACAGTGACTAAGGTGGAATTGAGCTTGCATGGGCCTGCTGTATGAGATCAAGGGATTCAGTTTCAGTCCATCTTTCGACTTCAGCCCTGAGAGAGAGACAGAGAGAGAGAGAGAGAGATAGAGATAGATTCTTAACGCGTAGTAGTGGCAAACATTGATAGGCTTCATGGTATCTTCTTTGTGCACATGTCTTTTCAAGGACAGCCATGGGTCACTGTCATATGAATATCGTTCGGCCGGGCAATGTTCTGCCTGCGCAGGCGCATGGATTGTAAGAGCGGTTTGATCATCTGGGAGCCGCTTGCGCGCATAGCAAGGAGCAAGCTGTTGTAAGTCACCTTCCGAGGCCAATACGTCAACATGGGAAAATCCTTTCAGAATTTACTCGGTCTCTTACAGAACGTGTATGGCAACTGGTGAACCGTCCAACTTCACAGTGGTGATGTTTGCGCATTGAACGCAAAAAAAACATCTTTCTGGATATGCTGAGACTTGATTTGGCTCAATAGGAACATCATAGCCTTTTTGCTACTAGGAGCAAGGGCATCTCTACTAGTAACAAAGGGCGTCGCTACGAACAAAGCAAGGACGCTACGAACGGGGCGCTCCTCATATCATGAGGCAATACGGAAGTCATCGGCAATGTTTGTCTCAGGCTAGACGATCCAGGGCGGAACCGAGGCTTGGGAAGCCAATTTCGGGGGAAGAGGACCAGGGGCCGACTGAAAGGAACGGTGTCAGAGCGGTTGGATTGCGCAAAAAGGCACGAACGTCAGTCAATTGCATTCCTCTTCGACAAGGCAAGGCTTCTTTCAAACCCTCTGCTGGCAACCAACTCGGATTAAAAGGACTCTGGCGTCAAATACAGACTGGGAGACAAGCTTCAAGACCACAAACAACTGGCACTAAGAGAAGACATTGCTTCCAGCTCTCTGACGGAAAATGTAATACCAAAGCGATTCCAAAACAAATTGTCCATGTTTTGTGTCAACTGCGTGCCGGGTTACGATGGTTGGATCGACTGCAACTGCATTCAAGTCCTGGATGGCCAGAAAAGCTTTGCCACGGCTAAAGCACTTCACCCAAAAAGTTCTACTCAGTTCACTCAGTTCATTAGAATCCCTTGAGGAAGCTTTCAGGATGCCTCCACCAAGCCCAAAGCTTGTCGCCAGTACCTTTGAAGGTCTAATCAAGTCCCAATTCGCTCTCTGTGTGAACCAGCTGTGTACTGTACTGAGAATTTCAAACTTGACCGCATAGAGTAGCTGTGACTGGAGCCTGCAAACCTCGCAGGCAGCAATGGTGGCACCAGTGACCACGGCACTCAAAGCCTTCGCAAGAAACCGAGCTGTTATCACCATGCGAAAGCACCACTGAATGCACCTGCATCATACCAAGCAAAGCAAGCTAAGAACTGCAATACGCCAGATTCTTGAAGACATGCTTGTCCCCCCCGTCCAAACTGTGAACATATGTGAGAACACATGCCTGATGGGTCTTGGATACAGCAAGCATTGCTAACGCTTGGGTCCAAGCCTTGCACCAATGCGCATGTGTCGACTCACACACTTTATGACGCATGTGTCGTGTGGCCAGACGATGTTGTTCCCTTCTTTCTCCTCTGGACCGTTGGAGTCTTCTTTGTCCGGTCCCTTCCTTTCTTATCTTTCTATCTGTCTTTCTTTCATTCCATATGTATATATATATATGTGTTTATAGTATGTCTTCGGCAACGTTCGCCAGAATGAACAGCTTCAACCAACTTCAGCACTTGACAACTGCCAAGACGCGCCAAGAGAACATGCTGCAGTCAGGGAGGTCCAAGTCACCGCATTGGGCTTCAGAAACAAAGACCGCATCTCCTGGAGTTGTTGCAACAAGAAACACTTGAAGTGTTGGACGTGTTGCATTCACTGTGCGTTTAAACTGTTTCGACCAAAACACCTTTTTGCTGTTGACGTTGGATTCATTTTCTGTGTGGTCAACACTTCTTCCAACGTGGCTTTGAACAACAAGCAGGAGAGAACCAAGGCGGAAAACAGGGAAGCTGATAGAAGCAGAACAGCGAGGAAGACACGAAAGGTAATGAATACGACCAGGAAAAGCCAGAATCCAAAATACACCGTCACATAAAGACCGCCCCGCAGCCGTCAAGCAGAGAGAGAGAGAGAGAGACAGGGAGGGAGGGAGGGAGGGAGAGAGAGATGGAGAGAGAGATGGAGAGAGAGATGGAGCAGGGAACATTCACATCAACTCAGCTCGCCCCCAGCACTGCTCTATCCTCCATAGACTTCCCAGAATTGCATCACAAGTCACCACAAAGTCCGCTCAGGAAGGGAATATGGCTCTTTTGGAAACGCAACATAGAAGCCAGTGCCGCAATACTCTTGTCACTTTTACGGTGAATCATCGCACTGAAGTCTGAAAGAACTGATCACAGTCTACGGACTGTACAAGTCGGGCAAATCCTGCATAAGACCCAGGGCGGTTTGCCACTGTTGGCCTCGACCACAAGCATTGATACCTGGGGAGAAAACTTGAACTACATGAATCAATGAAGAGCCAACCGTGTGAACTCTGCAAGACTTGTCATTGTATTCATTGTATTCAATAGAAGCACCACACAAGGGCACACGCGCTGTATGCCACAGCGTCTGCCTTGCCTAAAAGGCCGAAAATGGCCAGCGCATTTTGCCACGCATGCGCTCCTCGCAAGGGGATCGAAGCAGGTCTTTCTCACGACTTGCAAAAGGGTGTCCAGTTGCGGTTCGGGCCACCTGGTGATTTGTGACTTTGGTATACAGATGTATACAGTATTACGTAAGCTTTTTCGTGAAGACGATGGCCTTGCCAACTCGAAATGAGGGAACAGTTTCAGAGTCAGGCCAAGATTCGCATACCCCTCACAATGGTTAGCATGGTTAGCGCGTGCAAACACAATGTGAGTTTGGCAAACCTCGTGTAATATGGCCGTGTCTTATCTTATTGGTGCAAAAGCATCACATTATCAATACCATGGTCCATGGTACATTATGCTGCACCCTTCAAAACTGCAGTATATTAGGAAAACAACACTACCAGTACCCCTCAGGTGCTTTCTTCATCACACCTTCCAGGCCTGCACTGAAAACCCTCTCTTTGCGAGGCGTCCACAGCGTCTGGTTCTTTTCCTTCCGCCTTTGTGTCATGGTTTGTGTTATCCAAAACAAGACGAATGCTAAGAGCTTGTGTTCCGCCTTTCTGTCGAGTCTGCTTCCTCACTGAAATCCCCTTGAACCGGTGTGCTGTCAACCTGTCCTTCACAGGCAGTGATGCAAGCACTGAAGGCAATGACATCCTGGGAGCTCTACACCGTGAGAAGGATAACTCGTGAAGCCAGGCCGGCACGTGATGCACGTCTTGGAAAGTCCACGCAGCTTTCAGGCATGCAAACTCAAATGACCTTGCAAGTTTATTGAACTCAGAAGCCCATTGAATATCAATCCGTGATTCCTATGGTAACAAGGTGATGTGACAGCAAGAACACTACGTCATACGCAAAGCCTGTTCTCGACAACGCTCAACTGAATCATAGTAATCATAGCGTCTTCACTTGATCACTGAAGAAAAAACATGTGCTCATGTTTTAGAAACGCTGAACAGTACTCTGTGGAGTTAAAACTCCCGGCCCGGCTTTGGGGCTTTTGCTGTCCAAAAGATCATATCTGTCATATGTGTGAATTGTAGTTTCTGAGAAAGTACCAAAAAACACCGATGAGAACATCCCTTTTAATACTGAAGGCCAATTTAAAGAGGGCCTCGTTAAGGGGGCACTTACCTTCGTTCTTTCTCTTTGTGAACTGAACTTCCTCCAACTTGGCCCTCCATCCCTCCGCCCGCCCTCCCCCCCATCAGACAAACTCTGCCGGAACTCTGCGCCGGGTGGCGCTTTCCGCGCCAAGCTTAAAAGGCATACGGCTCGCTGCCATAGTTGTTGCGCAGCACAAGCACTGATAGCTGCATTGCACAAAGCACCTGGACTTGTTGCACAAAGCTTCTCTTGATTCGGTTCATTTTGCTGTCTCAAAAACAATAAATCGACAGCCAGTCCTTTATCCACATTCCTTTCTTTTTTTAAGAACAAAGACCATGGGTGACATGTCAATGTGTCCATTACCAACTGGCTCTCCACAAAGGATCGAATTAAACACGTATTATATGGTGAGTATGATGAGCTTCAGCAAAGGCGTAAGGAACTTCCACCAAAGAAACTGAGCATATCCAAGTACAAAAACATTTTCTTGAAGCATAATCAACTTGTTTCAGCCGACTGTTTTTTGGGAAGGGATACAACTAGAAAAGGATGTTACATGAGAGTCATGAGAGGTTTACTTGTGTTCCTGACATTCTGAGGCATCCCAAAATACCCACTGGAAAGCACGGCTAAGGACAAAGTAATGACTGTTCAGCTTTCCGTGCTTAACAAGTAGTCTCTTTTGCAACTGAGATTCTGGTGTGCATACCGAGGTCTTCGGCCGTTTGCAAGAGCCTTGGAAGCAATCGTCTCGTTGATAAAATGGCGATGGTGCACGGAAATGTCGTCCAATCCATCTGAGAACTCAGCAGCAGCGAAAACTCCCACCATTGCCTTGGCACGTGTCCCTACAGTAGACGGACAACATATTTCAACCCCCTGAGTCAGGGAGCTGTCACGAGCCCGCACCCCCAAAGTTCGATGTTGAAAGCAACTTCTTTCAATTTGCATTAGAGTTTGATTTGTTTCGTCCATTGCCCACACACTCTGGCAGGCGTGTTTACATTGGGTTTTGGGGTGGAAGGGATCAAGGTGGTTTGGAGGGCTTAAATATTTCTTCCATCTACGGTAGTGCAACTCGGCTTCGAGTTTCATGTCAGAGGACACAAAGAAACCTTGCTTGTTGCAATTGTATGAATAGATGTTGCTATGACGTAGATGACCAGCCAAACATGGTCACAACAGCTAGTGGGGGCGGACGATACCACGACCGGCGCCCACCTCTGTGCCAGCGTAGTCAGGGACACAGTAGTCAATGGCCTCAAACGGAACGTGGCTTGCAACCATATTCACTCTCACAGTCAAATCAGTACCTCATGTTTCCTCATGCATTCTGATTGTCATTCTACAACATCCGGCTGTTGTCCAGTTTGTGAAAGCACCACAATGTGTGTGGTGAAGATACAAAAATCCTTATAGGAAAGGCCGAGTCGTACTGTCCAAGCAACCGGACAGGTTGGCGGCAGGGGCCTGCTTCAAGAGAGCATGCGCTTGTGGCCACCTTTGGCCGCATAAAAGGTGGAGCAAAATCCATCAGTGACACTTCTGCATACTCATGTATGCATTGTATACTTGTGTTTACTGCATTATCCCATAGTGGAAAATCGATGGCACAGACCATGGCGAAACACAATCTGTGGACCAAATCACAAGAACAAATTCATCCCAAGCGGTCTGAGACCGCAATGGCGTTGCGGCCTGCCAGCATCATTGGCAGCGCTTGCCAGCGAGTTCCACAGGACAATGTCGGACTCCAAAGAGCGAAATCTCAGGGGCTTTGATGGCTTCGGTGACGCACATTTCCATTTCATTGACATAATACATATTATATATATATATTACAATATACTATACTGTAGTAAAGTATAATATAAGGCAACACGGGGCAGTATCTTGGCCATTCCAAAATGGCACGGCGGTTTGTCCTTTTGCTCGCAGGGTGAGACCAAACATGACCAACAGCAATTAGGCAGTCCAAATTCACAGGACTGCCTACCATCACCTACCCCTATCTACCATTGAATGTTACTTTCCTTCTGTCCTTCTCGCCTTTCAATCGAATCGGCAGGCGAGCGAGTCTCAGGCATACAATAAAGAAGTTGCGACCCGGTGGGTTCACCGGAATCGGGTGAGACTTCGGAAAACATCAGAACTCCAACTCCAAGACCTTAGTGTTGTGAATGCAAAGGCAGAAGCTCAGAAGACTTGGAAGTGTAAAGGCCCTTAGTCATGGCTTGTTCTGCTACAAGGTTCTGTAGTGAATCGTTTCTTGATGTTCTTGGACAGCACTCATCTTCCCTGTTTTTGAGGTGCAACTTCAACCCTGTCTGAGCTTTTCATGATCGTCAGCAGCTTTCAGTTGTATTCCCCTCGAATTACTTTAGTTCTCTCACTGAGTTGCCGCATAACTCGAAGACCGTCAAGAAAGACTGGGCCAAAGAAATACAGTATGTCTATACGTGCATGCAATGGAGTCGTTGATGGCCGGTGGCAAACCCAGCCTTATGAGGTAAATGTATGCCGCCAAACCTTGAAGGGACTCTTGTGGATGGTGCACTTCATCCACTGACAAAGACCAACGTACGGAAGGGGCAGCACCTTTGTGCATCATTGTGTCACAATGTGCCTAGGATAGGTGTATTTGGGGTGCGGTCGTTGAATGCATGTAAGCCTTTGTGGTTCTGGAATGAAAGGCAAGGAGTGAAAGTATGGCAAGAAGTGTGCACTGAGTTAGGACATGTTAGGACCGCTGTTGTTCGAGTCCAAGAGTATATAAATGACGACTCTCCGACTTCACCCTTCGACTCTCTGGTCGTGTTCCTCCAAATAAGGGCACAGGATACTTTTTGTGGTGCAATTGTCACAACAGGTTGGAGCCCCGAGGCATCTGAACATGTTCAGAGCTGAAGGTGAGTTCAACCAAATCCTGTTTGAGTGAAACCACATACTCTTGAGGTCTCCAAAGCAGCGTGAACCAAGTAGTTCTTCCATTCTTTGCAATTTGTAAAGCAGCGCCTTTTGCGGACCTGATTGTCGTTCTCCGTGCAAATTCCTTCCATCACCCATTTTTCTGGCCACTTATTGATGATATTCATTCGCGCTTGTCCTTCTCATGCACTTTCAATATCAGTGACATTCACTGAGACTGTTTTCACACGTAAATCTAATTTTCTTGGATCCATTTGTCGGAGTAGAGATAAGAAAAGCACGGTTGGGCTCTCTATTTTTTCTTGACATCACTGTTCTGAACTTTGAGAGAGCTGCAAGGACATCCTGTCAAGAAGTCGCTTAACTTCTCTTGTTACTTCTTAACCACCTACCATGTTGGTGTCCCTATCTTGCTTACTTTGATGGGCGTCTTGCAATTACTCCTGTCCTGTCTCAAGGACGTAAGCGCACTAACAACAGCAGGAGCAACCCGACCAGCAGCAGAAGCAGCACTCACGATACGGGACAGAATGCTTTGCAACACTGTCACAACTGCAATGAGATTACTCTCAATTATGACAACAGCTACAAAAAGCCCAGCAACAATGTGGCTACTAGGGGCTCCTGGCCTTACTACTAGGAGCAAGAAGCTCCTAGGGGCTCCTGGCATCGCTACTAGGAGCAAGGACGCTACGAACGGGGCGCTCCTGGCCTTACTACTAGGAGCAAGAACAATCAACTCGACTCTTGAAGCACAACATCGACGATTAAGCGATGCAAACCCTCGGTTGCTGCGATTCACGATCGTCGTGCAAAAACAAGTAGCTGCCAAAATGTTGCCTAGACCTCGGACCTAGGCTCAAGGGTGCGCTGCTTGCAAGCATCTATAGTTACGGAACCTAGCATAAAACTGCACCAAGTCTGTCATAGCGAATGAAGCCAAATGAGATGCGTCTGAAGCAAATGTCAACAGCCAAAGGAATTGACTACTGGCCAAGGACTGGGCATTACTCTCCATAAGGGAAGCACACTTCTGAATTGCTGAAGGCCCTGAAATTGAGCAATGGCAGGGTCAAGAAGATCAGTTAAAGCCTCCACAATCTATGGTTCTGCTCGCATCATATGCATTCAAGATTCTCGCACATTGGCGTGCTTTGCTCCTCCAGCCACCGGGAACAGGGCTTGTTAATATCCTAGGTGAAGAGACTGAAGATACTGTATCCAGTCGGTCAATCAGGCCAACTTGGCGCAGGAGGGCAATATTATGAGCAATGAGAAGAGCAATGGAGAGAAGAAAGAACTCATTGCTCTTGGAAAGGCTGCAACAAGAATCCTACATGAAATGCAAATTCGGCTGCACTTGATTGCTCTTTGCTCCCGGCATGAGGGAAATTTGGAATAACTTGCTGGAGGTAGGCCAGGTAAACATAAGCCCAAACCTAAGTAGGAAAGTGGCAAGGGTGACTCTGGATAACGAATGACAGGTTATAGAGCAAGCAGCTCTGCAGCGCTGTGTGATATTCCAACTATAGTATAGTATATGTCATGTTCGATTTGACACTTACATTGCACTCATTGCATGAACACCGTTGAGAAGAGAAAGATTCATTCGCTTACACTTGTGCCATGGAACTTCCAACAAGAGTGGGGTCGGAGCATTTAAGTGCTGCCAAGGGGCCATACACAGAATGAGCAGAGAAAGCTTCCAAATTATGGTGGACACGATCCTTGCTTCGGTCTTCTTTGGCTTCCCATCCTGCCCAGTGCTGCATGCCCGCGACGACATCTCTGTGAATGGTGTTCACAACTTCGTTTCCACTTGCACTTTTTTCTCTTCGCGAAGAGTGGTATCTTTGATATGATCACTTTAATGACCTGACGCAATTGAATTCGTTTGGACAAGCCTATCTGGTTTCCTAATTGTAACTGCACCCCTGATACCAGCTCCAGCATCAGCAACGACATGAAAGGCTATCTACTGCACCAGAACATTCACTGTGTGAATCAAAGGAATTACTTGAAGCAGGTCAAGGTTTATCTGTAGTTTCGATTGGAGAGCGGTCCTCGAAAACATGGATCAGTTTCGTTTTCTCAATGGTCTGCTTCATTCTCAAAGGAGCAAAGGCATCCAGAATGAGTTCATCAATGCTAATCACCTGCAATGTTCAAACCATTGTTTGCACGATTAAATTAAGTCCTCTAAAGGAACTTTGAAGGTACATGGTTTCTGAGCTTGAGACAAATTCTAGCGCCAAGGCATTCAGAATCAGATCCTTCAAAGGCGCCGGGGTGTGCGACAACCGCGCCTTCTTAAAGACAAAGCCAGACCGAATTTCCATGTTAGTCGGTTCAAACGCAGGTTGCAGCACGGGGCATCGGCAAATCGTATACTTCCACATCAAAGAGTCCTCCCAAGACTCAGTCGCTGCAAACCAGCGACATCCACCCCAAAGGAGGATGACCCCAATGGCAAGTTTCCTGAAAGGGGCATGTGGCAAGAAATCTCAGGGCAAGCAACTTCAATCCCTTGAAGGACCCTTCACCGCCAAAGCAACGTGGTTTACAGCAACATTGACGGAATGTTCCTTATTCCATTGACGGAATGTTCGTGAGATCTTCATCCCAGGCTCGGCAACGTCACACACAGCGCCAAGCAAATTCTTGCGGGCATTTCGATGTGCACCACATCCAAGCTCTCCACCTCATTTCTGTCATAATTGAAATTGAGCCTTAGGCGGAGTTGGAGACAGCGCAACGTCTGCCAGTGACAGGGCGCAAACAAGTTTGCGAACAAAACAAGTGCACAGTGTTGGCTACAGTATCCAAGGCGCACTGTGTGTCTTTTCAGCATTGGTTCTGAATCATGTGATTCCAAACCATGGCTTTGATGTCCAGGATGGAGAGGCACTTTGAAGATGTCAAGGGTCAGCTGCAAGCAAGTGGTCACTTCGCTCAGCATCCTGTCTGTGACCAGTTTCATGAGCTGCGCGCGCGCGCGTCTTCTTTCATATTGTAGTCCCTTTACTGTACAACAAAGTGTTGGCAACTTACTCATAAAAACAACGTGAATCTAGAATTGCAATAGGCACGTGCAATCAATGCTGACGTTTTTGCATAGTAGTGTATAGCTCTGAACAGGACCTCGTCCAAGCATGCTTCAAGCCAGTAGACCCAAGGTAAAAACCTAAATAGACAAACCCAACAAAACATGGCAACATGTGGACTTATGACGCACAAGACTTTACAGCCGGGTGCAAAACACAGGAAAGATTCCCCCGTACGTCCTTTGCTTAGTGACACCTGTACCCCGTTGTGGAGTTCTCAAGCTGTTCCCCTTGTTTCCGACTGAGATTACACGTGTTTGTGTTCTTCCAACAGGTTTCCAAGCGTAGATCGATCGGCAATTGCTCTTGGTACTTTGATCGACCCGGTCATTGAGAAGGTTCCGGACTATGCCAACTCCGCATCTCTCCCAACTGTTGCAAGTGCGTAATTGTATGTGGACGTGTGAACAGTAAAATGTGAAATTATGTCGCACCTTTCTGCTTTGTCCTCAACACTCAAGCAGGCGAATTCTTTCTCGGCCAATTTTCCACATGTCGTGGATTGTACGTGCTTCGATTGCCACAGGAAACATCTAAGCTCTGCTGATCCACACTCAACCGTCGACTCCATCTGCCTTTTGTCGGAAGCGTGGATTTCATGTCGTGATCGCGGTTGTATCCGATGGTGGAATGCATCCCTGTTGAAAGCGGAGTCTGGCCCCACCAGATTTCCGGAGTGTTCCAACTCTGAGAACTCGTCGCAATTGCAATCCAAAAGCCGGTTCGAACATAGTGCAATATTCAACGACACAGCCACAGTCTCGTAGGTCGTACACCAAGAAACCCGACAAAGGACCATCACGCCAACGTCTTACCCGCCAAGAAACCAAAACCGGCTCAACGCTCGCGGCTAAACCAGACACAACCTGACAAGGTCTAAAGCTACAAGTATAAAGGTGGGAACCCTCGGTGTGATAGCCTAATGCGCGCACACGCAACGCCCCCCGGCCACCAGAATGAAGAGCCACAACCAGACAAGTGAATCAACCCCACGTAACGAACTGACAGCCACCACATGAACTTGAAGAAGAAACTCATCACAACATTTTGTTACTACACCCCCCACCCCCAAGAGCATGCAAGCAAAGCACGGCATGGTAGCAAAGTGCGAGAGGCGCTGTTACCAAAAACATGTGCAACTGCACTAGTGCCACGTCTTTTTTATGTCAATTTCCAGCACCTGATCGTCCAAAGAAAAATGATGGTTGAAGTGAATGAGATTTTGGACAGTGCCATACTGCAAAGCTCGGCCTTAGTGTGATATCTTGCCAAAAGACAAAAACAACAAGGGACTCTGAAAGTGCCTTCAGCTGCATCTCTGAAATGTCTCTAGTTGAAGCCATGGCTCTTTTGGTCCATCCCAATCAAGCCAAACATCGTGAAGGAAATTCCCCTTCGAGTCGAAGACTTGGCGATGATATTCGATATAGTTTTCCTGCACATCCGTCGCCAAATGGTCAGCCGGAAACAGCAAATGACAATAGCGGCCAGCACTGCTCTCCTGGGTCTTGTGAACCGACCCTGGCATGTCTCACGAACATAGGGCTTTCTGTTGAACATCAATGGCGTGCACAAGTCTATAAGTTCAGCTGTGGCACGCGTGACTATAAATTCGGTCACTTTGTTGACAATCCTCAAAGCGATGCGCTTTCTTAAATACTAAATGCCAGCACATAACAAGCTTTTTGCAACTTGCAAGTGCCACCATGTGCTCGAGAAGCAGAAGCTGCAAGTATAACACTCTTCACTTTTGTGTTGTGGAACCGAAACCCTGTTTGTATAGAGGGCACAAAGGGCTCATTGCCCACCCGAAGATAGCACACGTCAGCTGGATCAACACAACACAGGAAGAAGTGCGGCAATGCTGTAGATAGATTTCTCGATGAAGCTGCAAGTTATAAAGCCCTTCTAGAAATCTTGGAGCTTGAGTCAACTGGAAGAACCTGGTAGCAAAGGAGAAACTGTCGCAGCACTTGAGATCAAGAAAGCTCAAGACATGATTGAGAGTGCTCTTAGAAGCATGACTTGGGATGGTTTTGGGAGGGCGGGAGGATAGCCACAAATGATGTCCTGGAAATGCTACAGCAAGACAAAGAGCAAGACAAAGACCTATATCTGCTATTCTCCCCACTGCCAAGAACTGGAAACAGCCGTCACAGATCTATATATATATATACAACCAGTATGTTTTATATGTTAGTATAAATCTTAGGTACAAGCAGTGAACCACCAACCCGCCACCAGGAAGGACCATCTTGTCCGTAGTCTCTATTCAAAGTAGAGAGACAGAAGGGAAAGGACAAAGACTTCTAAACTCCTGATGAAGAGAGGAGTCCACAAATTCTTCCCGCTCCCCCGAACCTCTCCATACATTTGCTGCGTTGCGCCAGGCTTCATGAATTGTAACCACAGGTTGAGCGCTAGGCATCCAAGGCCGAAGATCAACCGCAGCACATGGAAACTGAGTAGCTTAGTACGAGAAAGCAAAGCATCCCTTTTAAGTCCGCGACAGCAATCAGCAAACATACCAGAAGCCAGCAAATTTTGTGCAAATCCACAGACAAAGGCCAGTGCGTTGCCCTCCCGCCGTGAATGAGATGTGGCAAGTCGCTGGTGGCCTCAGGTGAGCACAACTTTGCACTTGCGACTTTCTCAAAAGAAAGTAGGCCATCACTCTCAGGTTGGAGGCCATCGCTCTTAGGTTGGAGGCCATTGCCCTCAGGTTGGAGGCCATCGCTCCTGGGTTGGAGGCCATCGCTCTTAGGTTGGAGGCCATCGCTCTTAGGT
>CAXAMN010026583.1:1518299-1565065 GCA_963970005.1 Durusdinium trenchii
GCCATCGCTCCTAGGTTGGAGGCCATCGCTCTTAGGTTGGAGGCCATTCTCTTTGGAGTGGTATCCGCACCGTTGCTTCACCCCAATATCTGAGGTTTGTGGAACGTAAAAAGTCGGCTCCAAAACAGCCGTGTTGCGACCGAGATGGCCAGACCATATACATCAGCAGGTAGATCAACGCTTACCTTGACAAATGCGCTGAAATGTATCTGTGTCTGGGAGTAGTGCTGCTGGAGCCCAACTCGCAAATTAGCCTACCTAAGGCCGGATGTATGATGGAACCTCTTCCCACCAAACGGTCTTGGATACAAAGCTCAATGAATGACAGAAACTCAAACCTGTGTTATGCGCTCAAGTCCAGAACGTGTCTTGAATGTTCTGCGCTTTGCCAATTCCCTGTTTGATGCCTTGTTGTCCACCTCCGGTACTTCTTCTTCCTTTTCTTCTGGTCGCCAGAAGCAACAATTGACTTGCTGCGACATTGCAAGCTGCTGATAGTCTAAGGATGCCATTAGCACGTAAACAATCTGCAGGGTTTTGTGAGATGTGCCGTTGAGGCATGTTGGGCCTGCACAAACGAACATGTTTTGTGGAGATGAGCCTGAATGATTTGCCAGAAAAAGAAACAGATTGGCTCTTGAACCAAAGCAAGCTAATGCAGGTCACAGAACTCATGGCAGTTCTTGTAGCATCCCTCCAACTCGCTGACACTCTTCTCAGAGCTCTGTTTATAGCACATTGGCTGCTGCTTTTCAGGACAAACATCCACAGCTTGCAAGAAACTGGGATCAGCGCTGCATCTCCTTCCACAAGGCAAAGGCCTGCTGAACATTGCTAGACTCGTCCACGCTCATCACCGTTTTTCGCACATCTGCACACACAACCCATGTCGATCTATCGATGCAGAGTGGGAGACTGTCATACTGACCTCCAGCCACAGTGATCGGCGCCCCAAGCTTCCCATAGCAATGGCATACTCCTATGCCGTGCAGGCAAAGTGATACAACTCAAAAAGAAAAGGTTGAAAACGTTGACACTTTTTGTTGAACACTCTGAGAGAGCTTCTCGAAACATCCCCGGGCCCATAAAGTCTAAGGATGGCTGAGGCCAGGAAGGCAAAGATTGAATCCTTTTTGTGAAACAATACACTCCTTTTCTTTTGACTCCACATTGATCCACTGTGGTACTACATACCAGCATCTATCCGGGCTCCTTCGCACCTGAGCACGTCTTCGGCATTTGCAGCTTGAAACATATGTAAACAGAAAAACATGCCACGCTTTACCATCAGCTCCGGATTGTGCATGAGTTCCCCCTCAGGAAGTTGCAAAGTGTCCTTGTTCACAAGGATTTGCTGCTCCCATCTTGAGTCTGTGAGCCCACAGTGCTTGAGCTCTATCATTTGTTGACCTGTCGTTGAAATTCTATATAAATGTCTATCTATCCCACACAGTGACAATCCAAGTGGCCAGTCAGCCAGCTTCTTTGACGAAGCTTGGATAACGCCTTCTGCAGCTCCTGCCCGCAGTCATTGAAAATCTATGATGCTGCGATCAACCCTCCCTTGCCATAGTACCCCAATGCTCTCAAGTGGCCAAGACTTGGGAATGATCCCTGAGTGAGGGTCACCCCGCTGGCCCAACACCCTGGGGCTCGCGGGCTCGGCGCTGGCCCACACCAGGGGCTCTGAAAATGGCACGCGGGCTAGGCGTGGGTTATTCATATCAATTGAGGGGGCACCTTTCGAACAAATTGTGAGCCACAAGCAAACCAGTGTGGCCCGAGAGCAGCCGGAATATAAATGTGACTGTGACGCTAAAGACAGGAGTTAGTTCGCATGTATGTGTTCAAGCGTCTGTGCACACATGTACATTTACATACATATCCATATGTATATAGCTAGACATATGTACCTTTACAAGTGCATTTAGACACATGCATTTTCAGAGTTTGCAAGAATAGAAGCATATGCACAAGTGCACTCACGTGACTACACTTGTACAAAAGCACTGGTGTCATGAGACTTGTGTAGAATAACACGTATGTAATAAAACTGGTGTTGATACTCTCGTGTTAATGCACTTGTCTTGCTACTCTAGTGTCCATGCTCTTATGTTCCAAAGACTTGAGACTGTTAGCAGGACTTGCTGAATTACAAGCTCCAGGGTCCACCTAACCCACCCAGCGTCAACCACGTCCGCCTTTTCAGATGCTTGCCGATTGCGAAGCTGTGCAAGCAGCACTGCCTCAGAGGTCATGAATTCCAGCAACTGGTAAAGTTCCAGTCTCTGAATTTTTATTGTGAAGGGGGTTGCAGATCCAAGTAGTGTCGAGCATACTCTTTGCACATCGTGCATGACCCTTCACCCTGATGGCAAAGACTTAAACACCTGTAGCCGTAGTTGTACACAGATTGCACACATGTTGAATGTCAGAACAATTGCTGGATCTTCTGTGTTCGCCTTGAGGCTTTCTGGCCGGCGGGACTTCCCATGGCTCCCCATATTCAGAGGGCATGGAGCACGGCAAAACTCAAAGTCTGCTTTGGATCTTCCATTCTAAACCGTCTAGGCCCCACCAAAATGTTTCTTCCCTCGGTTCACAAAACTATACATACAGTATGCTGAAGCTTGCCCGGAAGATTGAAGGGGCATCATTGGAGTGCGATCCATTTCGAGCTGGCCTTTGGCTGGTGCAGGAGCAAAGGGAGTATGTCAAAGCATCAAAGTAGATACTGTACCTGCAATTGCCTTGCAAGTTGCTACAGCCCGTGAACAAACGTGAGGTTTGGAAGATCATTCCTGTCGATAGCTGCCAACTAGGAAACAGCTGCATTGCACGAAGCAAACACGAAAACAAATTGAGCCATTGTCAAGTGAGTTGTCTAGTAGTAGAAGTAGTAGTAGCAGCAGCAGTAGCAGTAGCAGTCGCAGTGGTGGTGGTAGTAGTGGTGGTGGTGGTGGTGGGTAGCAGGTAGCAGGTAGCAGGTAGTAAGTGGTAAGTGGCAAATAGTAAGTAGGTAGCAGTAGGTAGCAGTAGGCAGCAGTAGGTAGCAGTAGGTAGCAGTAGGCCGTAGTAGGTCGTAGTAGGTCGTAGTAGGTCGTAGTAGGTCGTAGTAGTAATAGTAGTATTAGTAGTAGTAGTAGTAGTAGTAGTAGTCGTAGTCGTAGTCGTAGTAGTAGTAGTAGTAGTAGTATGTTAGTATGTTAGTATGTTAGTAAGTATGTTAGTAAGTAAGTTAGTAAGTAAGTAAGTTAGTTAGTTAGTAGGTCGTAGGTCGTAGGTTGTAAGTGGCAAGTGGTAAGTCGTAAGTTGTAAGTAGTAAGAGTTAGTAGTAAGTAGGTAGTAGTAGTAGTAGTAGTAGCAGCAGTAGTAGCAGTAGTTAGTAGTAGTAGTAGTAGTAGTAGTAGGAGGACATCAAATGTCCTTCGTCCAAAGCATTACCATATGCCATAACATGTCAAACTTTTTTCTCGAACAAATGAGTTTACGAGGTTCACCTCGGCTCATGTCAATGTGTGCAATCGGACCTCAACACACATATATGATAATATTACTATATATATATATATACATATTTTTATTCAAAAAAATACTCGCGCAATATATATATATATGCTTCCATCCTCTTTTCTAGACGTGTGCTGCTTCAGCATCTTTCTGCTGTACTATTGCCGTGGCCTGCATTCTGGAGAAAATCGGTGCCCTTGCAGCGACTCCAGTGGCATGGTTCCACGCCCCCGAGGTAGTTCCACTCACCCCGGGGGGGAGGGCGGGATAGCCCTTTTTTCTTGAGATGGAAAAAGACATGCAGAACTCAGTGGCTTCCAGCAAAGAACCTAAAGTTTCCAATGCTTCCAGCCTCTTTTCTAGACGTGTGCTGCTTCAGCATCTTTCTGTACTATTGCCGTGGCCTGCATTCTGGAGAAAATCGGTGCCCTTGCAGCGACTCCAGTGGCATGGTTCCACGCCCCCGAGGTAGTTCCACTCACCCCAAACCCACAAACACTATGGCTCATGGTCGTGGGCGGGGCGGGGTTTGAAGTCAAGCTCGTCGCAAAAAGTTCTCATGAGGGCAGCAGAAAAAGTGTTGGAATAGACCTGCGCTTGTTCCGTAGCAAACCGTTTGCCATGAAAACCAGTCAAGCTAACGTGTTGTCTGCCAGTGCGACTGCAGAAAAGCTTACCGCTGCAAGTGCTAAGAGACACAGAAGGTGTGTTCCAGATCATCAGCAGTGTTGGTTTTTTCCAGTTGCAAGCGTATTGACACATATCCACTCGAACCATGTGCACGGCAAGGTGTTTGCTAAGCATCTGCATTTGTGGGGTTTGCCACACCCAGGAAGTAGCAGGATTCTCTAAGTATCCCTTCTGCCCAGACTTCAAACATCTGCGAATCGCTTTGATTGCGGCAAAAAACATATTGTTGGCAGCCTGGACCTTGTCCCTATCACGCTCAGACACATCCGGCAACCCAAACATGTGTTCTGCAGACCGGAGCGCTTTAGGCATGCAAGACCAAGCTGGGGCTCTGCGAGCACGACTCCATGTATTGCAAGGCAAGTCAATGCCCACTATATCAAAAAGGTGGAAAACTGAGAAAATTGCATTCCATTTTGACCACTTGGACAAGTCATTCACCCTACTGACCGAAAGATCAATCACCAGGGCTAATCCTCCCCACTGAGCAAAAATTCGAGCGGGGTTGCCGACGCCCCCGAACAAACTAAGAAAAGTCACGCCGCTACAATCTGGGCGACCGCCTTTCTCACAGTGGCTGGGAGAGGGACAGTGCCATTGAGGTAGTAGCGAGGGAAGTTCTGCCGCGCGTCTTCTCCAAGCTTGCTCCACTTCTGACCGAACTGATTCATGGCCTGCTGGAGTCGACCCGGTTTGCCGTAAATGCGAGCGCTTGCATCGCTCGCCCACCGGCCGCGTCGCTGGATCTCTGGCACAGACCTCAGTTTCAGCAAGTGATCCCGACTGGCCTCTCCATGTCTGTTCTGGTAAGGTGACTGAGCTATTTCTGGAATGCCCAAGATGTCCACACACTGGCGCCAGACTCGAAGAAACTGAGCCGCATTGAAGTCCCACAGGGGTTGCTCTGCTAGTTGAGCCGCTATCTTCTGCTTGGGCTCCCTTTTCAGCAGTTCTCCCAGCCATGGCGCTGGTGCCCTTGAATCGTCCAGGATCAAGGTTTCGTCGAAGATCCCAGCCTTTGAGGATTCTCCTCTCTCGAGTGGGCTCAGCACTATCACGTCGCGACTGAAGTTGGAGGTCTTGGCCACAATGTCCCATGGCTGAACCCGGAGAATCTCGCCTGGTCGGCCATAGGTGCTGTAAGTGACTTCGTTGAAGAGAACCATTTGCGGCTGTCTCATGGCTATCATGATGCCGCTGATTGCACTCTTCAGGACTTCCAGCATGGGAAGACGTGTTTGGTTGGGTGCCAATTTTCGCCACCCCTTCATAGCTCTCTTGAATCTCGGCAGATGAAGGTAGCCCTCCCGAATGCCCTCTGGTCGGGCATATTCCAACGCAGCTTTGAGCTTCTCTCCCGCGTGAGAATCCTCCCCATTGAGAAAGAGCTCGTCCGCGAAGTCGCACATTGCTTCGTCCAACTTTCCTTCGGTCTCGATGGGAAGCTGGTGTCTTGCTACAAAGTCGTAGAACTGCTCTAGCCGTCTCGCATAGTCCTTCCTCTGTCCATCCTTCAGGCTTGCAAGCTCCAGGATGGTCATTGTCTCTGTTGAGCCTTTTTGCGTTTCCTTTCCACTGACTTGACCAAGTTGCGAAGGTCCAGCCGATGGGTTGCGTTGCTCTGTCTGCATTGTCCCGAGTCCGCGATGGACTCCTGCTTCTCAACTTTCTCTTGTTCGAGATGGGAATTGAGTCTTCTGGCATTTCCATCTTCGCATTTGTCTCCCGACCTTCTGCTTTGTGAAGACCTGTACCACTGGCTTTGCTTCCTCCCAGCGACGGCTGTCCTTGTCAGCCACATTTCGCTCAGAAGGCAACCATCGCAAGTGATACCTCTGACCACTAGCCAAAGCGTGCGCCGAGATCCTACGAACAATTCGCAAAAGACCATAGTTGTGACATCTACCCTTCTGTACGGCTAATACCACCCCCAGGTTGTCATTGAAAATAGTGATACGCTTCCGACGTCGATGAGGATCACGACTTCGATGTTTGACTGCAGCCAAAACACTCCTAGCTTCAATCATGTGAACAGGCTCCTTAAAAACAACTCGTGAGTTCCACAGCTTATGCCACTGCCACTCTTGTAGATGATCAGGGTCAACTTCAGGGAAATCATGTTGTTCTTGAACTACCTTGTCAATTTCACCATCAATCTCAGGTTTCACCGTGAGGGGATCTTCAAAAACGAGGCTGGTGTCTAGCGCAGCTTCACGAGGTGGTTTTCTCTTCCCGTCCCCAGCCTTAATCTCCACCAGCGGCTGCCGAAACCTCCGGACCATGGGAAGACTCCATCACGGCGTACCCTGTAAGACATGCATCTGTGCACAAGGGTTGGTGATCCCATTCTGCAAAAATGTCTGCTACTCCCAAAGGCATGAGACCTCGAAAAACCTGCAGCTCCTTTGCAACTGATGGCCAAAGCTTCGGTCTAGTGCTATAGGACTTCTGTATGAACACATATGAATGGCGAAGGACCCCCATCAAACCACGATGCAAGAGAGCGCGTACCGTCATATGACCCACCACCACCTGGAGCTCCTCTCCTGTGATCCATGGTCGAGGGAGTCGGCGTGACTTTTCCGGCCACACCTTCAATACGTACTCTAAGAGACTCTGCAAGTGAACAAGGGTCCAACAAATCATGTGTGTCCAGTCCATGTTCATGTAGTGCATCTAGTAAAACTTTCTGGTCTTCAGCAACTGCATCTCGCTCTATACCCAGGTGGTTTGCATTGTCCGCATAGATCATGACTGCCGTACCCGTGACCTCACGTCCTGTCCCCAGCTTCGGGGCCACCCTCCGGTCGATGAGAGGCGGCGCACGAGGAATGCATCGCCTGCACAGTTCCAGATGAGCTTCATGGGCCAAATGAAAAGACCAAGAAAATCCCATAGGCAACACTTGGAGATGTGGGTATATGGGTGCGTCATGTTGATCTGCTAGTTCAGGAGGTAGATCAGGTAGTTCTTGTTGTAGGACATGAAGATCAATAGCGGGCAAGCTGAAATACTCTCCTAGTTCCTTGGAAATGCCTAGTCTGTAAAAGTAGTCTTTGACGTCCTCCTGTGCTATAAACAAACGATTAGGTTGTTCAACTTCAAGACGACTCCAACAGTCAACACTTCCCAAGGCAGTCGTAGGTGGGGTTCGAAACAATCGGTTTGCACGACGAGCATCGACCACGAGTCTCTGCTTCTGGTTCTTCTTACTTACGAAGAAAGCTCCAATCTGAACCTTTGGTGTGATGGTGAATCCGAGCAGCTCACATTCGATCAAACCTGCTATAAACTGATGGTATGCCTTTTTGTTTGCCTGCAAAACTGGATCAAGATAACAACAACCATCCAGTCCCTTCTCCAGTTCAGCAGCCATTTCCTCTGGACTGAGCAACATATGGCTTCGAAAGTCTTGGAGTTGCTCCTTCTCTCGCTGTGGCAGCAATCCTGTCAAGTCGACGGGTTTGCGCTGCCCTCTCGGCAACGACACCTTCGACCTCTCATAGCCAACCAAAAGGCCTGGTCCCCCCCCATCATCATAGACAGAAGGTACCTTCTTCCGCAGCAGCTGTCTCAACGCGGCCTGCGGGCTCTCTGCTTCCGGAGGTGGGGCTCTCGTCGAATGAGCCTCGTGCACGTTCCAGAGAGCAGATCGCTGAGCAAAATTCAGAGGTGTTGATGGCCATGCACTCTCATCCATGAAGCCAGCAAGTCGGTTCAAGCTCCTCACTGACTCCCGTTCACCCTCAAGCAGCTTGCGACGTTTTGCCACCCGCTGTCGAGCACGACGAGAATTCAAGCCTCCAACATCTCCACTGTACCCGTGATCTCCCGGAAGAGGGAGAGGTAAAAGATCACCCCATCTTTCCCAAGGAGCAGCGCGAGCTTCGGAAAACCGGTTGGTGCCAAAAGAGGACCCGCCTCCAGCGGATGCACCATTCCCGCTGGAGGCCCTGACTTTCTTAGGGCTTCTCTGGGGGCTTACCCCCATCTTTTCCTCCCTTCCCATCGCCTTTTCGGCTCAGCCTCTTCTCCTCTGCTGCCAAGCGGGTTTGCTTCATCACCTCGGCCTTCGAGGCCTGTCGTCGAGCAGCGTGCAATGCCAATGCCGGATCAATCAATGAACCATCAGCGCTATCCCGGACTCCCAAAAACTCTTCTGCAGCATCGTATACTGGAGCTTCGGGCCGCCCTCGATGCGCGCGTTCAATCAAGGTCCAGCGCCTGTTCAGCGCCTCTGCAGACGCCAAGGCTGGCAGGTTGAGCTGGTCATAGCTGAGCATGTGGTTGAGCGCTCTGCAGATCGAAGAGTGTTCGTGAACAGATCTATCAGTCACCCGCACTCCTGATTTCTTCAGCCAGGACTCATGGTGCTGGAGAAAGTCTTGGCCAAGCCTGCGAAGCTGGCGACAGTCGTGGGCTACTGTCCGTGGACCCTGGAGCGGGAAATCGTCGAAGTCAATCTCTTCAAAATCCGGAACCGCTTCGTTGACTGTTCTCCAACGTTCATCTGCCGTGTCAAAAATCACCGGCAGAATCCTCACATCTCTCTCATCTGGGTCATTCGGCACGGCCCCTACTTTGACCGACTTCATCAATCTGTCGAAACCTCTGGCGCTGAGCCTCTTGCTAAAAAGTCGGTGCCGGACTGATCAAAAGCACAGTAAGCCTTGCCCCCCAATGTCAACATATTTGCATCCAAGGGTGGAAAAACTTCTTGGCCAATGTCAGTCCCACTCGAACTGTATACTGCAACCCATCGTCGATCACTGAAGTCTGCATCCATCAGAGCCAACTGGGTTGCGGCATCTCCGGGTGTCGCTGCCCCTGTTGGGAGGTGAGCTTTGCCATCCAAACCAATCTTCCCGTAGACCCGGCGTCTGTTCTGGGAGTTGAGCTGTTTTTCAGCTGTGGCAACAAGTCGTCTCATTTCCTCATGTTCTATGTCACCTCGATCGGAATGTTTTGGCAAATATGTATCATCCTCCCGAACCCCAGTGGGCAAGCGGCCGTTGTGCTTCATGCGCATGATCTCCGTGTACACGGGACCAACTTTCAAAACAGTGGGTTGGATGTCACGGTCAGGTGTGACAACTAAAACGTCATCATCCCCTTTACATGCCAAGACACATCTCCAGTGCAGAAGAGCTGGATCATCCTTGAATCTGACGAGCACGGCGTCTTGCACTAGCCAGTTCATCGGGCGTCAAGGACTGTCGATTGGAGCTGGGCTCAGTGCTCTTTTCAGGCTTTGTCGAGAGCGGGGCCAACTCAATAGGTTGTCCGACCACTGCAGGAACACACTAGGCTGGTGATCCCCTACAAAAGGTCCCCACTAAGATGCACACCCCGAATCCAATCAAAGTAGCAATAACCACCAAGCACAAAAACAGATGTTGCCAACCCTCGAGGTATGCTTGTTTTGAAAACACTTGTTCAGCTCTTGGGTGTCAAAACGGCACTGCCTCAGCTGATCAGCCAAGTCTCCTGCCCGCTCTGAGCAAGATCCCAGCTGGACAGACTGGAGCTTCACACTATCAGTGCCCCAGGCCACTAGCAGTCGCGCCAGATCCACCCCAAGCGCACGAACGGCGCCCTTCCACGCCATGCACAATCAGATAGCCCTTTTTTCTTGAGATGGAAAAAGACATGCAGAACTCAGTGGCTTCCAGCAAAGAACCTAAAGTTTCCAATATATATATATATATAAATGACAACCTTTGGCTCATACAACCGGACATCCCATTGGAAAGCGTGCAAATTTTATTGTCAGCACAGCAACATAGCTATGCGTTGCAAACAGCCTGCATTGATGGGATATATTCATTGCCTGTTGTTCTCATGATCTTGTGCCGATTTGACAATGACAATGGGCCATCTCTCTATATATATAATTATATAAACATGAATAATAGCCATAGCTTGACATCTCTGTTCATCAAGGCAAAAACAGCACGCCTCTTTTTGAGAGCAAAGCAAGAGTCCAACCTGCCCCCTGAACGCTAGGCAAAGCAAATTAAGAAAGCAACAAACAAGTGCTGTATCTTCTAAGCCCTTCTAGAACACAATGCATGATTGAGTGAATCCTGTCGCGGCCTGGAATTTTACAGAGCTCCGCGATTCAGTCTGCCACAGCTTGGAGGAAATCAGCTAATCAAGCGGCAGATTCGAGTCAAACCGTTGTCTGCTGTCGGTCACTGCACCGAGAAGCTCACAGCACATTGTCTGCTCAGCTTTTCTCAGAGCCAGATCCATCGTCTTCCATGTCACTGTCCTGCGTGACTTTTTTGTTGAATCACTCCATTCCTACTTCAGTGATCAGTTCCCGCCAAAAATATAAGGCAAAACAACATCTCCGCTGGCGAAACTTACCAAATTGTGTGCCCAGCCTCAATATCACTCGCAGCATCTCCTCCGCCGCCCCCTGGCGGGGCCGGTTTCCTGACAGTCCAATGCAGTCTGGTAAGGATCCTTCAAAGTCATGTGGAATCAGTTTATTAGCTATATAATAAGAAGGTCCTGCACCACATCCACAGGCCAGCTCCGATGATGATGATTCCAAATGGAGACATTATTCCTGCCAAAGCTCAGCAGCTGCTTCTACTGCACATCAAGACTCCTTAGCCTTCTCTATCAATATAATATAGATATAAAACAAATCTCTGACTTCTCCGCTGCTCCCCATACCATGCGGGCCGCCGTACCTGCGATGAGTGCAGCCTTTGACTTCGCAGAAGGGTTCCTGAGCACTGGTTGCCAGGAATTCTGCAGATCTCAGCTCCCATTCCCACATCTTGGCTTTCTGGGAGTCTTAAACAGTGATTAGACCCAAACTTCCAACTCCATGCTGCCTCCATGCACCCCCAAACAATGCCAAAGACTACTTGGTCAGGTGCATGGAGCGCTACGGTATCTTTGTTGAACTGCTCGTGCAGGTTATATACTGGTGAGTGAAAACGGACGCGCCACGAACAGCCGCAGGATATTATATGTTTTGCTCATTTTTTGGTTGTTCGGTTCGGGGCTTTGACACACACAGAAAACAAGCTGTGCAAGAATGCTTTGATCTGAAAGAACGCGGCAGCCTTTGACTGTGGTCGGTGAAAGCAGATCCCGTTTCTGGTTGCATGCATTGGGCATTATCATCTCCAGGCTACTGAGCTCCCTGCTGCGTGTAAGGTGCACCCTTTGCCCCTGGTGCTCCCTGGTAACCTAGCACTGGTTTGCACTGGGTCAAGCACAAAAACAAATCTTCCTGCTTTTGAAGAATCACATTTAGTGCAATTGAGTAAAATCCCGACTGTAGAAGGCACCGTCACTATTTCAACTTCAAGTATGGGATACCCGTGTTATCGCAGCCAAAAACAACAAGTATCCATCTTGTCACATCTGATTGGTGAAGCGCCTGGTTGCCCAGGTTGACCCTGGTAATATCCTCGCGGGCAGAACACAATGGGTCACCAGGGTCCAGCACAAACCTGTTTGGGAAACAGAACTGTTTCAAGTCCGAAAGCATTCAAGCCATTGCTCCTTGCTGTGGTGGATATCCACCTTGACCTTGAGGCGGGTAGCCTTGTTGGCCTTGTGGTGGGTAGCCTTGCTGCCCCTGCGGCGGGTAGCCCTGCTGGGGCGGATAGCCCTGTTGGCCCTGTGGCGGATAGCCCTGCTGTGGTGGGTAACCTCCCAAGATCAAACTCAAGTCATGAAGCTCTCACAAATGCTATCAACACCGTGCTGCTTGCTTTGTTGTTCTGGCCTGGCCTTGCTGTGGAGGAGGCTGCTGGAATTGCGGAGGTGGCGGCTGCTGATAACCTTGCTGCGGAGGCGGCGGCGGCGGCTGCTGATAGCCTCTCAACAAGTCCGAACAAAGCCCACGATCTTCAGGTGCGTTCGTGAAGAACAAGTTTCAACCAAAGCTGACGCCTTGTTGCGGAGGTGGCCCATATTCAAAGGACGTTTTTCTCTCGGAACTCAGAAATGCAGTGCCTGGGTGTGTTTGGTGATTGACAATCACGTACGTAGAACCTTCTGAAGTGTGAGAACTTCTTATCAAATAAATAAACTTCTAGATCCATTGAATGATATTGAATGTAACATGCCGGCTGCTGGGCCAAGGTACCGAGTTCTTGGCCGCGCCTTCGTGAAGTAAAGCCTGCCATAGAGCGCACATGTGTATTCAATTGACTCCTCAAAGGAGTTGCAAGCTTGCCAACAAGCTTCAGACCAGGAGGAGTCTGAATCTACGACTAGTGCCTTGTGTATGTTCCGCTCTAACAATCATGCACCAGTCAAAACTAACCAGCTTGTGCCTGTCCACAAGAGTGTGCTGTGGTGATTTTTTAAACTTGCCACTGTCTACCAAGCACAACAGCACAAGTGCTGTGGTCTGCTTGGCTTGCTGACATGTCAACCCAAGGTTCATGTCTGTTGAATTCCATCCCCTGCCACATCGTGCCAGGCAAACCAGCACCATCACCCAGCCAATCGTTGACGCATTGGCGACTTGGAAGGCCCGGCGACTTGTTCGCTGCATCCGTGTTGCTTCTTCTCCCACTCTATGTAGTTCATTTCTCTCCCCGTGTAGTTTTTACAGGCTGCAGTTCATTTCTCTCCTGCTTTCTCCTCCCTCTTTTCTCTTCAATAATTAACGTTTTCGCCCTGAGGGTCCAACGACATTGGCCTTGGCATAGTGGCCTGAGGATTTGGGCCAATTCACTCCACGATGGGGTTCGTGTTGTGGTGACATGCGCAATGTGGCCATGTGCCAACCCACCCCTTAATCACCGCTTTGCCAACTCACCACCATCCAAGTTCAGTTGGGAGCTTCGGGAGACCCCTCGGTACCTCATCACGTCCATACCTGAACACACACCTAGATCGCTTCTAGTAGCAAGGACGCTACCAGGAGCAAAGGGCATCGCTACTAGGATCACCACTCACTCACCTCATGTGGCGTACTAGTGCGAGTCTGCGAGGTGCAAAGAACCAGGGGCGCGACATCCTCCCATCCTCTGACAGAATGCTTTAACCTGCCAACGGAGCAGCCGTGTCAAACCTCTCATTGATTGTCATTGATGCGCCTCACATCTAGAAGTGGAAAGCCTGGACCTAGCTGGTCAGGCCGTGCATCACACGAGCACATGAAGTATCCACAATCTTTGTGCTGCGAATGCCCATGACCAAGGGCATGCCAACCCTTGAGAGTCCGGCCATCTTCCCAGGATGCGGCAAGAGCACCACGGGCCATGACCTTCAAATGTAGCAATTGGTTTGCTGCATTAAACGCGAGAAAAAAGAACGGTATGAAGTATCATGCCCATGATATCCAGAGAGTGCCTCTCCCCACCTTTACATCTGTCCCTCGGGCGTTTGAGCCCGAGTCTTGGGAAAAAGCAACAGGTGGAGACTCACATCTTTGACTCAGATCTTGCTTACAGTACTAGTAACAAGAAGCTACTAGGAACAAAGGGTATCGCTACTGGGAGCTAGGACACTACTAGTATCTCCTGGCCTTACTACTAGTAAATTCGTGTCTGCACTCATTGTCTCGGGCGTGTTGTTCGACGGAAGCACCATGAAGCACCTCTCTTCTTTTGCCACAAGCGAGAAGCTTGCTCGCACCCAAGAGACTATGCTCTTCAACGAATTAAGACAGCATCAGGTCAGCTTTAAAGCATTCAGCAGCTCAAACTGCTGAGAAATCTTGGAACCCCACACGGGCTCCTTGTTGCACTCTTAAATTCTCGGAGGAGGCCTGAGCTCTGATCACTTGGCTGACTTAGCTGATTATCAGTGATTTGCTTTGCTACTCCATTTCTATTGTTTGTCTTCACGTTCCCTCAAGAATGATTTGCCTTGGCCAGGGTTGACGCCAGTCAGCTGCCTGAGAAACAACGTTGGACGAAGGCCCCGGAGTGGACCAGTCGACAATCAGCCAGCAATCCCACCAAGCTATGCCAGCTATGTAAATGTTGAAAAAAAGCAACGTTGGCATTCTTGAATCATCATTTTCACAACGCTTGAGACTCGGCCTCAGCATGGGAGCCACACTGGCCACAAAAGGCTTCGGGTGCTGATGCCCCACAGTAGGAACAGCGGCGGAAGGCATCCTACAATCAGGAAGAAACCACAAAGTCGCAGTGATTTGGAAAGAACATCAGAGAGAGTTCTTGGAGCTATGACATATTGGAGTAGAATCAAATTGCTATGAGCTGCTCTGAAGCGCAACAATGTGACCTGCAGTTCAAGCTAAAGCTGGTCCTGCCGAGCAATTCGTGGGGATGGTGCCTGGCTGCTCACATATCCTGGCCAACCCACCAAGTGTCGATCTGTTTGTTTTGAATTTGGACTTCGCCACGGCCAAGCAGCAAAGCCCAAGTTTCGGCCGACCGGGATCATTGAAGGTCCAACCGCTTTCGACTGAGATGATCACGTGAAGGTCCAGCTGCAGATGCCAAGTTTCGCGAAAATGCCCCTCGGACAAAATCAAGTCACATTGCAAACCGAACTCAAGCAGTGCAAAAATCGACTTGCGGTGGCATTCTTTGAAGGAAGGAGACGGAGGACTTAAGATATCTTAAGATAACTCCAGACTTCTTTGAAGTGCAAATCCCAATACTGTCTTCTTTGAAGTGCAAATCCCAATACTGTCGATGCAAATGAATGAACAAAGGCATCGCACTCAGCCGCACGCCTGCCCCAGCCGCTTCGCGAGGAGGGGCAGCCGCAGACCTGAGATTTAAGGAACCATTCGACTGCACCTAGAAAATATCTACAACATTCACACACACACTGGCAAAGAGCTCTATAGCCCACCAATTGAACAAACACCTCCATGCCCTCAAGTACATTTGGCAATCTGATATTTGGGACCGGCCTCACAAAGCGGCCATCCAGCAAGGAAGCATGGCGCTGCAGGATCTCTGACCTCAATCACGTCGGTGGAATGACATCAATCGGTCACTTGGCATCGACCCAATGACAACTCCATTGACCCAACTTGTCTACTCGTCACGGTCTGAGGCTCCATACCCAAGACCTGCGCTGATTGAACTGCCGGAACCGTTCCGACCCGCTGCGCGTTGTGGATGCACTACCCCAGCGGTGGGAGGTTGACGAAAGGCCTGGACACAGTCAAGGATTTGAACAGCTTGAGGTTCAAACCATGCGTTAATCGCTCTTGCCAGGTTTTGCCTGTTAGATTCTTGGCAGATCGGCACAAGATAAATTCTTGTTACCTCGCCTGCATCGGATCTGCATTGGCATCGCCAAACTTGGCTGCAAACCATGCCTAGCTGAAAAGGACATCACGGACAATTCAGCTCTACCTGGACCCTGGATGACCCTGGCCTCCTGAAATCTGTGGTCCATGGCTGCCACGTGCTCTGCAAAGGCTTGACCATCATTGGACCTCTCTTGGACACATGCATGTCCATTCACACAATGTGTGTTCATAAGCTTGGGGAATGCGCATTGCCATAATGCGTTCCAGGTCAGTGCAGTAAGCCTTCCAGGGCCGTTTTTCAAGACCAATTTGCAAACCAACCGAACTTGCCACCGAGGTGATGAAAGGCCTCTATAGCTTGCTGATCCTGGAAGTCCAAACCTGGGGTCTTATGCATTCCGAGGGTCAGAATCCGTCATAACTTCAAAATATATGTTTTGAACACATTATGTTTGAGTCTGATCATCCTATCTTTTCCACAAACGGGTCGGCCATGACATATTCTGAAACAAGCCATGACTCTGAAACATGTCAGCTCTGCCAGACAGGCGGCGTCAGCAAAATGTTCTCAAATGGTACAAGTTGCTTGGTGACATCCATCCCAACACTGTCCGGCAAGACTGACTAAGTTAGAAATGACCACTGACTAGTGACTAGCTTTCAGTCGGAGCGACTTTTGCCAGAGCGAATCTTTTCGGAGTCGGCCAGAGCCGCAAAGCCCCAAATCGTTCGAACAAGGACCGTCCTCTGTGATGGAGGCTCACCATTGATGAGACCGTCCTCTCTGGAAAAGCCAGGGAGTGACAGAGCGGGGACAGCATAACGACCTCTTCTTCTTCCGTCTCTCAAATGATGCAGATGGCCTCGAGGTAAACGCTGCATGGCTGGCAGAGCTGGGGAGCTGTGCATTCCTTGCCAGGTCTGACATGGCGTGGTGCTGCAAAGGCACAGTGTGGCCTTCCGGGTGTGGCGAAACCACAAACCCTTGCGGCAGTGGCTCTCCAGAAACGAACCATTTGCCCTGAGAGTGGTCCAAACTCATCGGCACAGCGACGGCCGTAGTGACGGCAGTGACTTCCGGCAACTCTTGGCACTCTGGCATCCCAGAATCTGTCCCAGCAGAGTACTGGTTGGCCATGTCAAGTGGAGCTACTGTTGAACTATGTACAGTTTGGCTTTGAAATTGGCTGCGGTCGGGTCAACACCCCTGCGAGAAATCCAATGGGAACACCATCGTAAACCACGTCAAAAGAACTATCCAAAGCCAACCCGCTTCTGTTGGCGAATCCATTACTTCACGTGCGCGCTGCTCCAAGTGAACTGGCTCTCTTTCCACATCGGGACCCTTTCTTATGTAGCTAGAAGCTACTAGTAACAAGGGCATCGCTACTAGTAACAAGGGCATTACTACTAGTATATAGCTAGAAGCTACTAGCAACAAAAGAGTCGAGGGATTGCAATCCACACCAAGTCTTTGGCGGTCCCATGGAGCTTCCAGCGGTATCCTGTCAATCCTGGCGGACGCAAACGGGAGAAAGCGCTTAGGTTCACACATCCGATGCGCACCTCTGTGCTCCAGACATGCAAGCTACAAAGCAGCTCGTTCTGAATGTTTTTTGGCTCGTTCGGCCTGACTGGCCTGACCTCTTCGTGCTACAATTCGTGCTGGCCCCATGTCCAGTGTTCCTTTTGCCAATCTACCCGCAAAAGAATAATCAAACTAACTTTCAACTCGCCAAGTGACCAGTTGAAAGCAGCATGTGGATGCATGTCCCGTTCATTCCAACGCTATGTAAGTTGTCTGTCCAGCTGTACCTCCTGTAAATGGTCCAAAATGCTGCAATGATGCCGTCTCCTGCCTTCCTGATCCAAAAAAGGCGTGTTCTCATGCGGACAAACGTACCGTTTGACCGTTTGTGGCATTTTCGTCACTGCAGATCACTTGGGCACAGTAAGGCATCACGGCTGCTGGGCAAGTCACCTGCCACTATGTTTCAATATGGCCAGAAAATGGAACACATGGAATGAATGTTCACTTTGCAGTTTTTCAGGCATGTGTGCCTGGCTGGAACCGCCTTCCTGATGACCACCAGGCCTTCGTGCACAAAGGCCCCAAAGATAGGCAAAATACAGCAACGAGTCTTATGCTGAGGAGAGCGCGAAGGCCAAGGCCTCAAGGGATGAAAGAAACATGCAAAGCACGGCATTGCTCCAGTGATGCTGTGGCGCCCCAGCCATGGCCCCGAAGTGTATTTGCATCTCAAGGTACCCTGAAGTGCCAAGGCCTGCACATGATGTGCAAAGTTAATCTCAAGTATGTAATGCTAGAGGAGTATCAAAGGAGAGAACAATCCGCCTGTGTAGAGTGAGCCTTGGTCAGTTCGACTCTGATCAAGCTCCACAGTGACTGTGCAAACAAACTTTAGGTCCTAAGACAAGTGACTCGCTCCAAGTGAGTCCATGCCACTAGCTTGCAGGCTGTGCAGGCTGCAAACTCGTCCGCCTGTCGCGCTGCTGTTGCGTTAAGTCTTTTCCAAACATGACTGATGACTCAGGACATGCACAGCTAACTCCAACCAGACTCACAGCCAACCAAAGTTCTGGTTCAACGCCTTCAGAGCTAGCGCTAGCAAACCAGAAGCATGTCACCGGGAAGCTCAGAGCCAACATGAGCACCAAGAAAACCTCAAATGCCGAATCTTGTGAGTCGCCAAATTGCCAACTGCCGGTTGTGGTTCATGCGATGACCGTGTTGCTAGCGGGAAATGGGATCCAAAAGCGGTAGATCCCATCATCCACTTGCTCCACTTGCCCCCAGAGAAGGGGTGCTCTTCCATCTTCAGAATCCAAGTCTGCGACTTTTATGGCTTCCAAACAGCCATCACTACCTGTGTGAGCATGTTGTTTGTTCCGATAGTTCCATCTCTTTGGTCTTTTTGAATGTTCCAACATGTTCTAATGATATCGCGTCTCATCTAGTCCTGTGTCGCAAGCAAGCACTCAATAATGTATAGTTTCCTCGTTTTAGTCCGGGGAAGGCCGTGAAGACTGGGGAGGCTAGTAGAAAGGGAAGTAGCAAGAAAGCTTCCAGTAGCTGGATGCAAAAAAAATGGGTTTTTCAAGGACACATCTCCCGCCAAGAGCGGCAGAAGTGTCCAGATCAAATCCGCCCACACCGCTTGTCGGTGCAGGGCGTGCTATTGGGGCTCTTGCCGTCGATCTCTGCACTTTAGCAAAAACATCCTATGCATATAGCTCTGCTAGGTTTTTGTTTTTTCGCGCGTGCGTGGCAGGGGATGATTTTTCATTACGCCGTGCTTGCAGAGCCACTGGTGAGAGCGCTTTGGAGGAGTTTTTGTGCTTTGGGGTGGTTGCTGCGTTAGTTCTTGCTCGGCTGCAGGGCCACTGGGGACAGCGTTTTGGAGGTGTATTTTTGGATGGCTTTTGGCAATGCCGAAGTTGTATCACCATTATGGGCCCCAAGGTGGATGAAGTTGGCCCCAAGATGGCTCCAACGCAGCCGTAAGACAGCCAACCTGGCGCCTAGATGGCTGCACTTGTCCCCCACTTGGAGCCAAAATAGTTCGCAGAAGCTCACTTAAAATCCTGGTCCTGCTGGGGGAGGGCCGAACAGAATCTGACAGATAGCTTCAATGCCGACGCTGTCTCACCCAAGCTGATCCCAAATAGCGTCATTATGGGCCCCAAGGCAGACGAAGTTGGGTCCAACGCAGCGTAAGACAGCCAACCTGGCGCCTAGATGGCAGACATGGTCCCATGGGAAACACTTTTACTCCCTCTTTCTTTTCGCATCTGACCCTCCTTCACTTCTGACTTAGGAATCACAAACCTCCTTTATTACAGCATCACCCCGTGAAGCTCCATTTCACTAACTTCGGATGTTTGTGCGCGGTGTGGGCGGCTGTCGACGCGAAGCGTCTTGAATTAAGACATAAAGTTGTCTTGAGAATTGAGCCATAGAGCTCTTAAGCTGTGTAAGTATAGTCAGTCGAAATGACACGCATCGAGATTCACACCTCTATACCGCCACAAGCATCCAAGCACGAAGAGGGCCGGCAGAAGGCCAGTGACACCTCTGTCCAAATGGAAAGGACATGTTCAAAAAGGTCTGGCAAGACCACATCAACTTTACTGGTTGACACATGTTATCCAGCTTTGACAGCTTAGCTCTTGGCGAGCTCTAGACTCTAGACACATCCGAGAAAAAAGAATTACAGTTCAACGGTCTTCACCTCTTAAAGTTCAAGGACTGTTTGGACCCAAAGCACATTCCACCCCTGCCTGCAATCCATGACTCATTCGTGAAGGGTTCTGTAGCAGTTCCGCAGTATGTCATTTCCAGAGCATGAACATGTCTGTCGCTTCATTTGTCACATGAACGGATTTGTTCTCCACACAAATGCTACAACAATCCCTTGCAAGCATAGTTCGGAGTGCACAAAGCAAAGCAACTCAACTCTTTTTTTGGCAATCCCTCCTGGTCTTGCTGGAGCAGGAACAGGCACCTGGCGCACGAGTCGTTCTTTCTTGCAAGGACCGAAGCCCGAAGAAGCGGCTGCGAAATAACTCTACACTAACTACAGCATAAGTTTCTCAATCCTTTATATAATTATATTATAAGTATCACTACAGTGCAAGTTTTGCTTGCATTGCAGTCTTTGCCATGACCCACCTCTAGAACAGGGGCCATCAATCCAGCACGGAAGCAGCCAAAACTTGGTAGTCTGTGCAGATAAGTTGACCAAGTGACCATGTCGAGCGGCTTGCTTCTTGTCTTCAAGATTTGAAATACCAGTGTATATATATATATAATGTGCAGTGTGCTGTCACTTTCGATTCTCACCTATCATGAGTGCAACTCGAGTGAATTGTGCTCTAAAGTAGCAGCTTGTGGAGTTCGACCCATTTTATGAGAGCCTGTATTCTCGAGCGTCGATTGTACAGTTCCTTTCTTCAATTTCTGCCGTAAACCTGTGAAGGTTCCAGCCCTGGATTCGGGCGCACCGGTCTCAATCAAGTGTTCATCTCACGTCCTTTCTTGGCTTGTCCTTGGTGTCTTTGTCATGAGCTGCCCAGAGCCATCAGCCCAAGTAGCTGGGTTCAGTGACCCAACCGGCAATGGCACACGAACAGCACATGGGTCCTACCTGTACAACTAGTTGAGATGCAGTCCACCCTCAAAATATTGATAGCTTGACAGAATTGGTTGTATCGGATATGATTGTCATGCAAGGGCTGTTGGACCACATCCATCGTTGTTCCAAGAAGGCATGCACCACTAATTATCATGGTCAAAGCGGTTGTTTTCTTGTTTGTTGATGCTATGGCTGTTTCATGTCTTGTTTCACATCCATGCAGTCAGGATATGGGGCAATGGGAAATCCATTCAGTGCCTTTCCGTTCATGGGGATGAAGCATTGGCCTTTTTGTAGAAGGAACACAATGTGAAACGGCCTTGTGTTTAGATTTCAGCTGGTTATATGCTGCAAGTCTTGATATGTTTATCTTGATAAGTGGTGCTAAACTCCTGAATGAAGTGCGTATGTGGGATGGGTGAAACATGCCCTCCCGGTCACTTGCTCTGTTGAAGGCGCGTCCAAGTGACCTGCAAGGACAAAGGCAGCAAGTATACGCAAACTGTTTGTGGCTCTTGAGATTCCATACCCATATCAATCTTTACCTATGTTTGACACTAAGCCAAACGCAGTCCTTTTCTTTTTCATCTTCAGGGTGACCCTGCGAAGGAATCTGCCAGTCTTCCTTTCATTGGTATGTTAAATATGTTGTTTCTAGGAGTTCAACTGCTTGTCAGCAAGTATGCTTGTCAGGTTGATGCCAATAGCAAGCAGTGGCCTTTTCCCAGCGCTCACACGGTGTTTTGACTCATCAGGCACCTGGCAGGTAAGAGTTGCATAAAAGAAAATTGCTGAGCATGCGTATGCAAAAAATACTGACAACTCTATTTAGTACTTTGTTTTTTGAGTTTATCATATTTTGGTGTGATCTTTGTATGCCTGAGTCCGGCACAATTTCACCCTCCAATTGGCGAAGGCTCAGTGCATACTCCTTGCATGAGACTTTGTTGACTTTCAAACCCAACACTCAAGAACGGCCAAGACTTGCACCCTTCCAAAAACGAGACCAACAAGAGGTCCTTTGAGTCTTTGCTTATGCGCAGCTCGGCTGATCTAGCCTCAAATTGGACCTCAATTGAGGAATCAAAACATTGACACATGGTTGACATCATTGCAGCAACCTTCACATCGCCGTCTTTGGCCGCTTCAATGGCCTCTCAGGGGATCGTTTTGTTTACTTTATATTCTATTATTCCTTCGTCTTCAGACCCCTAAACCCTTTTATCTGTTTTCCTTGTTCTTCGTGTTTTCTTTTTTCTTTTCAACACTCTGCTGTGTGTTCTCGTGACACGCCTCTGGTTCTCCCTCGGCTGACACGTAGATGCAAACGAAGTCACCCTGATGACCACTCGAACGACGCTTCCGGTGACTTCAGGTGACTTCAGGGCCTCGTCAGCCCAGGAGTAGTGGGTCAACGCTTTTGCAGCTTTTTCTGCCTTGAGAACACGGTCAGCATCTTTGCAACTTTGGAAGGCAAAGAGCAAAACAAGTCCCAGACCTTCAAAGCATCACCTGTGAGCAGCGGTCGGCAGGCTTCGTAGGGCTGCTTCAAAAGCACGCGCTTCAAGAAACACATCATGTTTGCAGGCAAAGTTGATCTAGATCTCCAAACACGAAAGGGATGTTTCCACAGAACCTTTTGGTATCATCTGAAACTGGAATCACTTTGTGAATTATCGGCCGGCAAAAAGTGGAGGAGGCCTTTACTCTCTTTAAGGAAGAACGGCAAGAGAGAGAGAGAGGGAGAGAGAGCGACAGAGAGACAGAGAGACAGAGAGACAGAGAGACAGAGAGACAAAGAGACAGAGGGACAGACGGACAGAGGGACAGACGGACAGACGGACAGACGGACAGACAGCCAGCCAGCCTGCCTGCCTGCCTGACTGACTGACTGACTGACTGACAAACAGACAGACAGACAGACAGACTGACTGACTGACTGACTGACTCAGTGAGAGAGTCCATAACGAGAGTGTGACCCATCAGATGTCCCCTCAGTTTGTACGTGTGATGTATGCCCGGACTCAGACTTCACTGGAGGGAGAGTGAAGTCATAAGCAGGAAGAGAGGCAGTTGAAAGGCTGGTCATTGACCAAAGGAAACTGGAACCAATTCGGCTGAAAGTAGAAATCAACACAACTGATCACGAATTCAATTACTAATTACACAAAACATCAACAAATCAAGATAAACACGCACTCAGAACATCAAAATGCTGAAAATTGTTCCGCTGCGGAAAAGTGAAAGTGAATAATGGTATTTTGCACGCGGGCTGCCATTGACCACTATGAATTGGTATCAGTTGAGTTCAAACATTGTCGACACGACCAAACACAAAACAAAACAAATCATCAAATCAAGATCAAAACCAAGCCAAGTGCTGCAAAAAGTCCCATTGTTCCATGGCCGCAATGTGAATGTGAAAGTGGCGTTGCGCAAGCAGGAAGGGGAAAAAGGACACTAGTGCAAAGGAGAAAGAACAAAAACAGGAAATCCGTTACAAACAAACATGCAACAGCAATCAAGGAGAGGGGGAGAGGGGGGAGCAACAACACCCAAATGCGACAGTACAAATGTTAGGAACTCACGTGCAAGTTGTAAAGAACAGGGCTGAAAAGACTCACAACGATCATGTTGCCAGTTCATGGTGTCATTTGCCAAACCTGAGGTGGTTGGAAGTGAAACCAACTCCAAGCAGCGAAACTGCATCAAAACACATCAAACTCAGCCTGGCTGCAGCAACTTGAAGTGCCAAATTCGAAGGCAAGAAGGAACCCACGAACCCGAATGCACACACGCACTCCAAAACAAACGGCCAAACATTGTTTGACACTCTTGTGGGATACTCTTGAGTTGGAAAACAAAACGTGAAAAAAACTGAGACTTTAACTGCGCTTCGCTGTTCCATGAGCCCGCTTCGTCCTTCTGCGGTCATCGTCTCGGTCGCTCCGTGAATGAATAATGCAGACGTGAAACAAACAGTCACCATGTGTTGTCTTGTTTGACCTATTTCCTTCGGCTCGACCGACGGCTGCTCGAAAGTCCAAAAAAGTCCTCCGTGCCTAGCGGACTCATATCATTCCTTCGATGAAGGTGTCTTGAGACACGGCACCGGAACTCGTGCCCAATCATGTCTGCTAAAGGCGTTTAGCCACATGCGATGCTGCCCGTCAGGCTAAAAGCTGTTGCCAATTAGGCTGAGAATCTGAAAGGAAGAGAGGCAAAAAGGAGACAGAGAAAGAGAGAAAGAGACAGAGACAAAGGCAAAGAGAGCACAAGAGAGAGAGAGAGAGAGAGTTGATAACGAACAATCACACGGGACGGGAAGTGCTTCAGCCTGTGTGGCCACCGTTTCTCAAAAGGGACCTTATATTAATGATCCTTGCTGATGAATAGCGATGCACGAGCCAACCGCCACATGTCGACTTCCAGTTGGCCTTCGGTGTTCGATTCCAACTTGATGGGATCTCCACCATAAACATATCGAAGCTCAGGGGGAAGCTCCTCCAAGCTGAGGCAAACTCATACAGGTAGCCCTGTTCCTCCTGCTCCTCTTGTTCTCACCTTTCTTGTTGTGAAAAGGAAGTTCAGAGTTTGCAAAGCAAGTTCTCCCGCGCCTTTTCATTGGCATGAGCATAGTAGTAGCCTGGGCATTGCCATTCACGCAAACAGTTTCAATTTTTCAAGACAACGGCTAGTCTGACAAAGTGCAGTTGAGCTTCTATTGCCCCCGTTATTGCGGATGGATTCTCTCAGGAAGGAGTTTTCAGGGCGAACCTGCTGGGAAGTAAAGTTGGCACGTTCAGAATATCATGTCCGAACAGCAAGAAAACTCAAGAAACGTGATTCTCTCCTCCATTGCATCCACCTTCACAGTCACACAAGCTCCATCCTGGTGATTGACATCAGATTCCGCGTTCGGTGACGCATCAAATTCCCAAATACAGCAAGTGTCGATTTCTCGTGAAATGTATCAGGCTAGACGAAGGAGAAGTCCTCAACTCCTTGCTCTGCAAGGCCCTGCTTCTCTTCCAAGACCTTCTTCACCGAGTTTCGAGACCTTGCAAATCCACAAACGCAGGCTGCGCTACGGGGTTCCAACAATTCAAAGGGGATTTGAAGCGCACACGTCTTCTGAACTTCAAAAATTGTCCTTCCTATCAGGACGCTATTAGTTGGAGGCCGCAAGTAGGTCGGATGCCATCGCTACTTGTAACAAGAAGCTACTAGCAACAAAATGTCATGTCCTTTCCAATACAAACTGTTCTCGGGTCTCGAACCCATTCTGGTAGCTCAGAGCCAACGGCGTCTCTGCCGTCAGACCCAGGGGTTCCCTGAGCTGCTCCTTCAACTCCTGGCAGGCCCAGAAACTGCAAGGCCACAAAACCAAGGCCGCACGTGAAGGTAATTGGGAGCATACATTCGTCCGTCGCTTCTTGCAAGTCATACATCAACAAGCAAATTGGGAAATGATATAAGTATATTTGAGCAAGTTCAATTGGTCACTTCCACCATGCTGAAACCTCAAGGTGCACCCGTGTCTGCTCCATGGATCTTGTACCCTACATGTATACATGCGACCGAATCCTGAGCGACTTGATGTAGCGACCGCTGTTGGCTCCAATTGAAACATGAGGCTGGTGCAGGCCAATTTCCTCGCTTGTGATGTTGAAATCTTGGTCCTGGTCTTTGTCATTGTCTGGAGCCAATCTCTTGCCCAGTAGCAGTGTTAAAAAGCCGTCAGCCAACTCTTCCTCGCTTCCCTCGATGCTGGGAGCACCTCCAGCCTCGTCCTCACCCCACATCCCCAAACAAATATTTTATACAACCATATATATATATATACAATGTATACAAACACACACACACACATATATATATATATATGTAATCTACATACAACGGCAAACACAATCATATCGTTCGTCAAGTCCTGCGAACCACGAACTCTCTGGCCTCGCCAGTCAGCCCTGCAGGAAACGACCGTTTCTGCTGCCCATTTTTGCATAAGAATGTCCTTGGAATTGTAGTAGCTCGGCATATGTTGGTCCAACTGAAAGCCGTACGTGCAATCGTTCGAACTCAAAATGATTTCTGTTCAAACGATTGTGAACAAGGCCACACGATGTCCTGCATTGAGCGGCTCAATTTGAGCCTAAGGATTGACTTGGGAACGTTTGCTGGGGTGCCAGGCAAGGACAACTCACCAGGTTTCTCCTGATGACAGCATAGTCTAGTGGCAAGACTTTCAGACATGCGTGTGTTGAACATAGTGATCTCACAACAAAATCATGGAAGCGGCAGAAACTCAAGAGTCGTCAAACCACAAAAGTCCTCTGCAGTCGCCATGCTGGGCACGGGGGGCCAAAAGTGGGCGCCAAGGATCAAGCTTGAGACTATCAACGCCACAGTGGCATGTTATATGAGTGCTATCAATAAATGGAAAAGGACACTGAAAGGACAACTTGAGGCCAGCAGGGTGAACCAAAGCTATTAGCAAGGACCCTATGCTCGGTGGAGGCCATCGCAAGTAGGTTGGAGGCCATCGCTACTAGGAACAAGAAGCTACTAGTTGCTTCTTGTTACTACAGGTCCTGGTGAAACGATTCCCAAGGAAGCTTCTAGTTACTCGTAGAAAGAAAAAAAGAGGCGAGACCTCGAAACACATGATTTGAGGCAAGTGAGGAGGTTTTACCACTGGACGTGGTGGAAGTTCGCCAATGAAGTGGCAGGTTCTTACTGCATTTGGCTGGTGGTGAGGTGCTATATTAGCTAGGGTCTAGAGGGTCTAGGGATGGTAGTGCTGAGTGCATTTGCATTGCAGGTGAAGTAGTGCATCTTCATTGCACCGCTGGCAAATGAACCGCTTTGCCTGAGGTGAAATGTCGGTTGTTCTTTTTCTGGCGAAATGGTATTTGTGCTCCCGGCTACTGTCGGCGAATGCGGACGTGCCGCCATCGTCGGTGTTTGCCGGACTGTCCATGTTTGTGTGTGTGTATGCGTCTGTGTGAGTATGGCCCCAGCAATGCCAACAAGGTTCTGACAAAGTGACTGACAAAGTAGGACCCACAGGTAGAGGCGATCACTATTCGCAAGGGAAGAATAGGTCAGCTCATGACAGCGATGAAGCAGTACACTGGACAAGAACAACTCCGAAGGCTCAAAGGAGGACGGCTGGGTCCCTTTTCCATCGGACGCCGTGCAACGGACGCCGTCACCTCGGAGATCTAAAACTGTTCGTCGTGGGCCGAAGTGACAAGGAAGATGTTTCAATGCTTCCTCTACTGTCGGCTCTGCCTGGTATGGTGCTTAAGGAGGGGAATTAATGAATATGAATGAATACTTTATAGTAGTACTAGACAAAAAAAGGGCTTCTATTGGTGATTAACTGTCATTAGCCCTTACAAGCATTAGACTCGTTGTCAAGTTGTCTTATCTCTGGGCTCCCGCACCGGTGCCACGGCAGCCCCTCCGCTGCTTTCGGCAGAGTTGGCGGCTGAGCTCTCCCACTTGCTTATGGAGCCTGGAGACACAACGAAGTTGAGAGTTGGAAGGGGCGGCCAAAGGCCAGAATCTATTGTAAGTGCGGAGTGCGTCTATGCAATTGCATTTCTCCCCCGGGCTGTCTTATGCTTGCGTGTATCCTTGATCCATGACTTCCAACTCAAGCTGTATCTGCAGGCACCTTTGCAACATAAGCATGTAGATATTGCAATCCTGGAGCGGCAAAGCATTCTCTGCAGTTGAGGCAAAAAATGGCTTCAAGACACTCGCTCAAAAAGCCCGCTCTGCTTCACAGCAATGAAATCGCAGTCATTGGTCGCGAAAAAAGCTTCTTTTCAATGCCTTGCGGAATTTGGCAGGTTGTTGTCGCAACCTAGTTTTCTACACTTGAATTAGGCCGACCACTACAGCGCGCTGGCACTATTTGTGGCCTCATCCTGGGATCAAACGTATCTGGCTGTTCGGCAAAATGTACGGAACCAGCTTGAGGATGGGGAAACGATCTGGGTAAGCCAGTTTCCTGGCGATCTGCGCATGCTTGGTCTCAACGGCATTTAATTGCAAACTCTTCCATTCGCGGCGCTTGTCTAAAAGCATCCGCACCACAGCCTGCAGGCACATGGATGTATCCACGGCCAAATTGGCCCTACAGACTGAGTCGCGGATCTGATTGTCCCAATGCTCCAACAATGACACCTTTCCTTGTGAAATTGCACAAACTGAATTGGACTGAGCGGGCAACATCTTCGCCTTTTCTTTTTCTGCCAGGGGTGGATGCGACTCGGCTTCTTGCACCAAAAACGCTGCCATCAACACAGCGCACTGTGCTTTCAATGATGGTGCGTAGATGAGCATCTCAAAGTCAAGTAACATCAGATCAGCAATGAACGATGCCGTTTTCCCCACGTCATCAACCATTGACAACCTGGCATAGACGATATAGCATTGCAAGAACCATTGAATAGTAGGATGGTGAAGCTTGAAATTGAGCTTGGGAAGCATCTCCTTCTCACATGTAAGCAACTGCGAAGAAGTGACTGACTTTCCGAGGCCTACGGCGGCATCTGCATACTCCACTGCATTTTCTTGCTTGTAGTACTCCTTGCTTTGTTCTGCAAAGCAATCTGCAATCTTGAGGCAAGTTGTCGCAACCACCTTGATGTGGTCTGGCACGACAGGCCTCTGCTGTAGAGTCAGGTACTTGTCGAAGATTGCACAAGCCAAATGGGCAGTGCCACTCCTCAAGAACAGCTTGGTCGTCAAAGCAATGATAAAATCCACATGAGCTGCACGGGCATTTGCATCGAACTGAGGGGGCAGTGACCAATCCTCCAAAGTCCAGGAGGTTTTCTCCTGTTCGAGCATGACATTCAAGATGTCCCACACCATTTGTGAGTTCATCAAGCTGGACGGTATGGCTACAGGAGGCAATTCAGGGCTATCTGGAAGAACTGGCACTGCATTTCTCTCACGCAATGAAGGCATCCTGCCTGTCCATGGTGATCCACCAAGCTGCGGTTGTCGCCCGGTCAGCCACCGCTCTGTCATAGGGTCTATGGGCTGCTGTGAATGCAGCCTTCTTCGGTCAAAAAAGGGCAACTGTAAGATGTCTTCACATGTTGCTCTTGATGAGGGTGGGATGGTCACCGAGAGGTCGAGCAAAACCATGCCCTCCACACCTACCACTCTGGCCATCTGAGTTAGGTGCTGCAGGAAGTCCTCTCGATCTGGTTGTGCCTGCTGCAACAAGAGCTCCTGATCCTGTTGACTTCTCAAACATGCAGCTCGAGTGACTTGTGGAAAGCTAAAGCCATCGTACAAGGGGAACTTTGGAGAGAAGTTCTTCGCTGTGACAGCCTCCGGCCAATTTCTCAGAGTTGGGGTGCCCAAAAGGCGAAAGATCCTGAAAAGGTGGTCGATCTCTGAATCTGATTGAAAAAGCGTCCGTCCAGTCGAGGCTTCAACAAACAAGCACCCGACAGACCATGTGTCCACTTTTGGACCATAGATCTCCTGTCGCAAAATCATCTCAGGACACCGGTACCACAAGCGTCGCATTTCGCGACCTGACCGATCTCTCTCCTTTGGATCTTCTGGAGTGTAAGCCTGGAAGGGAACGTCAAGCATTCTTGTCGTGGTGAAATCACCAATCTTCACAGTTCCCCACTGGTCGATGTAGATGTTGTCTGGCTTCAAGTTGCGGTGCATGAGGCCTTTGTGATGCAAGAAGTGGAGCCCTGTGAGCATCTGCATGAAATTCTCTCGAACTTCTGCCATGCGCTGGGCAGGCAATTTGATTTCTAGCCTTTTGAACCAAGTACTCCAACTCTCATGCACAAATTCTGTGCACGTGACTGCACGCTTGTCCAGGATCTCGGCTCCAAAGTGCCTGACCACATTTGGATGCCGAAGCTCTGAAAGCAAAGCCGCCTCTCGGATGAAGGATGTGGGTACCCCATCATCCTTTCCTGCATTTGTGAGCTCCAAATCCACGACGCGCAGAAGGACCACATCTTCTGAGCCAAGCCGACGGCACTTGAAAATACGGCCTTTCGACCGTCTTTCAACAAGCTTCTCAATGACCACAAACTGATCCACAAGCCGAAGATGATGGGCCGCAAGGGACCAAAGCTCCTTCCCTTGTGCCACTTCCCTCCATTGCTTGCACACAGGTGCCGCCTTTGTGACAATATCCGCGGCACCCAGCCGCCTGAAGACCTCAAGCCACAAGCTGAAGCAAGGAGCTTCTGTACGGGGAGTTCGAAAAGTTCTAGAGCATTCATCTTTCGAAAGCTTCAAGGGAGATTCCTCGGAATGGCTCTGCTTGCGGCGTTTGGTTGGTGAAAGAGCCATGCAATTGAAGCTGAATCTCGGCTGCAAGGGCCTCCTTTGGCAGATCGGTGTCTGCCGCCCTGGATGCGGAGTCATGCTCTCTTCATCATCCCCTATGTTGGGACTGATGTTCTCCCCGAGGATGAAGCTACTTGGAGTCTGCTGCAAGGTCATAGCACCCTCTCGGAGCTTCTTGTGCTCCGGCTCTCTGAACTCCAACCACTCGGAATGTTGCAAAAATCACAATATGCTGCCCCTTCTTTTGAGCCTATACTGAGCAGGTAATGTCATGACACACATGCCCTTGCACTCTGCAACATTCAAAGCAGCTCAAGTAGATTCTAAACATGTCTTCAAGCAGGTCCTCTCGACTCTAGACATGTTTTGGGCTTGTCTCATCCATGTCTTCGTGCTCACACAAGCTGGTCAAGCCGGGCGTCCGAACGCTTTCTGCTCGCTGCAGTGCCTTCAGTGCCAAAACACTAATGCCTGGCACTGCAAGGCCTGGTGGTATCGATCGGAAGATCTCAACTGCCTGGCCATGAGCTCACCAGGTGCAGTAAGCGCCGAGCTTTCTGGTCCGGCTTAATATCTTTATTCGAATAAGTAATAGCATTCATACTGTTGAAACATGAACAAAAAATACAGTCCTTGACCTGTTGAGAGATGTCTGGCAAAAACAGACTGGAACAGGGATCATACAGTACATTGGCTTGCATTTGATTTACACTGAGCAAAAGCACTCGAATAAGGTGGTTCTCTACAAAATGTCCATGAAATTCACTGTGGCATCACAATGACAAGTCAAGTGCTTTGCGGCCTTGATGGGCAAGTCGTTCTCGTTCAAGAGCCTTCCGCAGATGTGAGCCTTGCAAAGGCTAGGCATGTCTTTACGGGCCCGTTCTTGTACCAACACACAGCATTGTATGTGACATTGATAATGTGACATTGATAATACGTTCATACCATCTTCAAAGATCATATCGTGAAGTTGTCCATTTCCTGCACAAGGTGGCTCCAGATTGGGAAAGCTAAAGTGCCTGCAGTAATCCTGCAAATATCTGTGGTTATGTAAGCACAGTATGGATTGCCAGTGATCAAGGAAAGAACGTGGAGTTGTTGTTGAGTCGTTGTTGGGGTGCGAATACAGGCGACCTTGTTGGTGTCGTTGTTTGCAAGAGTGTTGACAAGTGCGGCAGCGAAAGTTCGCAAGGTCTTGAGTATTTTGAGTCAAGCCAACGTAGAAAATTCCACAAGGATCTCTGCCCACAGTATGATTTGTGCTTGCAAGAGGTGCACTTTAGTGCACTTCGCACTTAGATGGAATTGAGACATGTAGGAGACAGCTCCAGCTGCTCCTTTCCGGGAAACGATTCCTTTCGCACATTGATTTGAGTCCATGTGGGTTGATTTGGCCTGGACAGCAGGTATACATGCCCAAAGAAAAGCAATAGCAAACATACCACACAGTCACAAGCAATTCATCCCCTAACAATGTGAGGCTGGTTTGTGGAAGAAGTCCGGTGTGGAATGTAGGGAATGTCGTTCATCCTTCATTTGTATCACCACTGTAAAACTCGGAGCCAGTTTAGACGATCGATTAACATCTCACTTCCACTGTGTTTGATCTGAACATAAAGACGCGAGCAGCCTCCATCTTTTTGGACTGCTCAGGGCGTGGGGTCGAGCAGGTTTGGATCTGTCATTTGAAAGTCTGCCCAAAGATCAAGATCGACCCACTGATCTAGTAGTCTGGCCAATTAACCAAAAAGATGAGACAAAGGTTGACACAAGGTTGAGACACCAACCACTAGAATCAATTTCGATCGATCAATCTAAGATCATGACCCAGGCCCCCTCCCACAGAGTCTTCACGATCGAACAAACCTAACGAGAGTGCCTGAGCGCCGGAGGCCAAACGGGCTCGATCGTCGTCCAACCCGCTCGAGCGCCGCGCTCAAGATCACCTCTCGAAGGCCAGTCTGCAGGATTAGCGTCTGTCGATATTCTATCGATAAAAACTCTGACCCTCAACTCAAGAGCTAACTCCCAAAAGACCGACACGAGCTTGCACACATCGGTCTTACTGGAGTAACCCTTGATCAGGGCACCTTCCACTGATTCAGAATCGATGAGCAAAATTAGATCTGAATTACGAACCCGGTCCTTAAAAGTGAACAAAGCAACAATTGGAACAACCATCTCGACCGGGACTATTTGGGTCTGTCGAACCAACCAGGTCTCTTTCAGAGCGGCCGGCACGATCGCTGTGAACTGTCGTGGCGCGAGGAGCCTCCGGTCGAAAATTACCGCCTCTCTGGGGTCCGGTGTGAAGCCGTCCGTGAAGATGACAGCATCCGCTTGCTTCTTCACCTGCAGATCGATGGGTCGAGGCGGACCAGACTCCACTAGCGATCGCCATTGACTTAGAGACTCCACGAGAGCATCATCAAGATTAAAACTCTCGGAAGGAGGAAACCTAGCATACTGCCTTTCGGAGATCACCCTAAGGAACGCCCGTCCGACCTTACCCCAGAGTTGTGAGGCGCCGAACATTAATTTACCTTTGAGCTTTCCTGCCGAGCCCGGATCCAAAAGCCCGACTCTCAGGATGGCATCGATTTCTTCTAAAAGTTCGATCCTACGTTCGGCTTTGATCAAAAGGACGAAGCGTTCGAGATCATAGGTGACTCCTAAAATAGTAGGATCCCTACACAGTTGGAGCTTCTTTTGATCAAACTTCGCTCCCAACCATAGGTGAACACACTCCGCAACAAGACGAGCACTCGTCACCGTTTCGAGCGGTTCAAACCCATATTTATCATCATAGAAGCTAAAAGCAACAAGTTTGAACAACGAAACCAGGATCTCGTTTAGAGCAGCGGATCTACGGTTATAGTTGTAGACCGCCGATACGAGTCCGAAAGAGTGTCCAATCATGATGAAAAAGTTGGGAACACCGCTACTTGGATCTTTCAAACAAATCACGGAAAACTTCCTATGATCCGGGCGGATTGCGACCTGCCTGTAGGCCTTCCGCTCGTCGAGCACCCACCCGCCTAACTCCTTCCATGGAGCTGCCGATCTCAGGGCCCGGATGGCGGACACGTTCACATCAGTCGAAGGCAGTTGGAGCTTCTCCGTGATGACCGTGATCTGGTTGATCAAATTGGTCGTGGCGCTGTCACATCCACGGACCTTGTTCTTTTGCACTACCTCAAATCGCTGGGTTGGGATCCAATCATCAGAGCCGAGCTCGCTAGTGACTTCAGCTTCAGAACGAAATGGACCAATTGACGATCCTTCTTGCACATCCTCGATCGTTGCATCCCATATCTTTTGCAGATTCTCTGTCACTGGAACTGATGCTACCCGGCTCACGATCTTCTTCCGAATCTCCCAGGCCCGATCTAAAGCATGTTGAACTGGCAGTGCTTTCTGTGGCTTCTCAAAGGGTGGCCACCGACCGGTGGAGGCAATGTCGCCCACTATGGGGAAACCATGAAGAAGGAAATCCGGCAGCCGTTGATCAACGGAGTGCACTGCCGCGAGCATCGCCCGATAGAGCTCAATGTGACACAACCGGCCCAGAAGGGGAGGCTCGTGATCCTCTGCGCCACGAAGCAACTTCCGCAGGTGGGGGTCCGGGAGAGCACGAAGAACTCGATCGGACTCAGGCAGAAGGCGATGGGCCTCTGCTTCCCAGAACATCAGCTGCTGGACTCGCTCGTGTTGAACACGCTGGGGATCTTGCATGACAGCTGTAATTGCGTTCTGGAGCTCGTTTGGCAGAGCGGACAACTCAGTGAACGGATGCGGGATCTCCAAGGACCACTTGATAGCCGCACCCGGCTCAAGCTCTTGTTGGATCAAAGGTTTGAGAGCCCCTCGCTTCATCTGATAACCAGCATGTTGAGCCAGTAATGCAGATCCTGCTTGTCGATGGACTGGCTTGGTGTTGACCAGACCCAAAGGACGTTTCCGCTCGGATGCTGCGAGAGAAAGACGAAAAGAGGGCTCCAGGTGATCCAGGTTCTGCTGATGAAGCCGCAGGATGATCTCAGCCAGGCGAGTGCACATAGGCTCAGGGTACACCTGAGCTTGTTTGGTCTTGAACACCCATCGGTTGATCTTGTTGTTCCAGACCTTGCCTTTGAGCACCTCATGGTGATGGTTACCAGGGCAATGCACGCGCATCGCACCAAAGAGCTCAGAGGAGACCAGCAGACGTGTAGGCTTCATGGAGGGAGCACCGAATGCGCACTGGTCGAAGTCAACTTCGATCGCACGACACGCTTGCTGGAGCTCGCAGCAGGGCGGAGTGGCCCACAACAAGCTTTGCAAGGGGTTCTCGATCGAGAAGTCTCCACCCAAATGGAACACGATCAAACACAATTCCACGGATCGCAAAAGGAACAAATTGCCCAGCAGAACCAGCGCTTCATTGTCTGATGAGAGCTGTGCAAGGCCGATAGGCTCCTGCGCCGAGCGTAGCGGCGGAGGACCGCCATCCAGTTTGCGAGCTGCAGAAAATGTGTTGCATGGAGTGCCACAGTGTGTGAAAAAGATCCCTCCAAGTTGAGCTACCTTGATGATGAACTCCCAAAAATCGGCATCCAGGACATCACTAGCCACTGGGACCAGCTGCGAGACCGAAATGTCGATCGGTGGCAGACAGGGCAGGCCGCTGGCCCGTGCGGCCTGTGTGAGACAGGCTGTACCGGCAAACACCTCCAGGAAAAAGGGTCCCTGTTGAGCAACCAACCGCGGATCCCGCGGCACGTCGTCCCACGAGGACCATCCCGGATGCGCAGCTTTGGGCGGCCTCAAAGCTGTCTCCTCACTGAACGACCCCGGAGGCGGAGACAAAGACTCCGGGGTGGCCGAACGTCTTCAGTGATTCACAGATGTTTGTTCTTGCGTTGATCACCAAAACGACAGCCGAGGGAGCAGTTGTAAAAAGGACAACGACGAGGGCCCGAGTACTTGAAAGAGGTGATCTTGGACCATTCCTTGGCCGGAACTCGCTCGTCACGGGCGGCCGTGCGAGGTTGGTTGGAGCTCGTGGCCTGAGTTTTGGCCTGCTTGAGCAAGGTCTTGGCCCTTTCTCTACGAGCTTTGTTCTTCCTGGCCTTGGCTGATTTAGTCCCTGATGGAGGAGACGTGGATCGCTGTCTCTTCATCGGCGGAGTCTTGGGAGCTTCCGCTTGATGCGCCTGCTTGAAGCGATCGAGTTCAGCGCTAGAGCGGGCATCGTTCCACAGCTGTTTGTGATGGTTGAGGACCTCCAACAATGCTGAGGAGTAGGTGGTGAACTTCTTGCGCTGATCTGAGCTCAAGCGATGAACCTTCTTGCGAATGAGCGAGTCAACTGTGAGCAACAGGGCCAAACCTCGATTTTCATGTCTCCATTCCTCGAGATCCGAGAGATATTGGAGAGGGCCCGCTGCGATAGAGAAATCACAGATGTTCAAATACTCGAGCGTGACGAAAAACGCATGGAGCTTATCCATCACTTGTTGTTCCGAAGCTGCTGGTGATGGTTGATCGATTGCCACCACCTTGAGAAGATCCTCAGCATTCTTGCTCAGGCCTGACTTCTGCGCGATCGACTCATCTCTTGTCCGAATCTCACCTACCTCATAGAACTTCACCGAGCCGTGTACGAGGAAATCTCGTTGCACTCGTTCCACGAACTTGCGATGCGGTTCACTGTGGTGGGGGAGCAGGACATCTGGGCGTCGACCTACAAAAATCTCTCGAAACTCTGCATGATCATCCCCCGGGATTTCCGGAATCTTGGAGGGGTCCTCTTCCATTCGTGCACGACGAGCTGCAAAATGATCCTGCATGGTGGAACAAGTCTTCCAAACCGCCGCCAGGGAGGTCAGTGCGAGTTCCTGAGCAGGACCATCCGGCCCCAGATCTGTGGCATCAGGGATCAAAGCCTGCAGGGTTGTCTTAACTGCGGCTATGTTGTCTCCGAGCATAGCGAAAGTCTCGACTGTGAGCAATCGCCGATCGGCCACTAACCGACATAGGTCGGTCGGGAGCCTTTGTCTGCCGAAGACTTGCCGTAATGGCAGATCCGGGGTACGTGCTGAGTCGTACGTAGTTCGATCGACCATGGCTTCTCGCTAAAAGATCAGGTTGGAAAAATTCGAGCTTAAATATGTGGATAGATTATTGAAAGAGAGTCATGACCAGACGACGCACTCCCTTCGTCCTAGTGACACGGCCCGGCGCTGACCCGCCCTCTCCTAACGTTTTCCTGAGCAGAGAAAAAGACAGGGTCATGCTGGGCTGGCTTTCTGAAAAGCCAGAGTGATGTCCGGCCGAGCCTTTGCGCAAGCTTTGCACAAGACTGACAAATCCGGGAGCTCCGAACCAATCGCAGAGCACTCGGAGAGAGGCAGCTTTCCACACGCGATCGCGGACGGGTCGTCTAAAGCTGAGCAATGGAAACGATATTCATACGAGCCGGAACCAGAGGCGGTCTTGATGAAAAACTGTGCTTGAGCCTCTTCAATGACTCCGGCGTCGTCCAGCTCAGTATCGACCGTCTCACCGACTGGGCGCTCTTCAGCTACCAGCTCATGAACAAGCTGCTGAATCATACGAGCCGGTACACTAGATCGGTTCCGAGTGTATTTAAGAACAAGGGGGCCCGGGTTCTTCCAGTTAGCCTGCAGACCAATCTCTTCGGTGGACCTACCAGCATGAACAGCAGCATCCAAGAGGGTGACGCGTGCAGAGTGTGCAGTGAGCTGATTGATCACTCGAGCACACATGCGCCACTCGTCGGACTCGCGCTCCCCTTGGAACTTTTCGAGGGCTTCCCGGGCAAGGACCTTCAACCACTGAACCGATCGTTGATGTGTTGGGGGAACAAACAGAAACACCGAACGACTGTTGAGTTCTGGAACCCAAAAATCACGATCTTGTTCCTCTTGCCTGAACAGGTCCCATCCAACCCGGAGCCAGTCAGCTTTCCGAAACCCGACGTGAGGAATGGCAAAGCGAGTTCCTCGCCGCTTGCGATCGACTTTTGTTTGCCACGCCAGACCAAATAACCCAGTATCTTGCATACTGAGGTCTTTCGGTTTGACGTGTTTTCCGTCGTCGAAACGCAGCGAAGCGAAAATCAGGCAGAGCCACCACCAAACGAAAATTCTTGTGGCTTCGGGCCAGTCTGGATCGCAGACGAGTTCCTCCATACACCCAACTACGGTAGTAGGGACGGGGACCGCCTCACGGAGGGTCTCAGCCCGTTTTGTGATCACCTCTTGTTGTAGAGCTAAGATAGAAGGATCGTCAATGGAAGGGCACTCAATGACCAACCGTGCACAAACCCACTTAATGGCCGAGCGAAGGGTGGGAATCACAGTGGGACCGCACTCTTGACCATCAAGAAAAATCATGTACTTCACCACCTTGGGGGTTGACAAGGGGAACACCGGGATCTTAACAGAAGAGAGCCACGTTTCCATGCGTTCCCACACCCTCACGTACATCGCCATCGTTCGCGGCGCGCCGGCGGTAAGAACGAGCTGCCGGAGCTTCTCGTTCTCAGCTGGGGACAACCCCTCACCTGTCGAAGGATCCTCCCAAAGGCGAGCGAATGATCCAGCTCTCCTGCTAATCTGTTCAAGCCGTGCCGCCCACTTATGGCGTTCGGCGTTCTCTTGATCCAGCAGTGGGGAGCTCGACGACTGAGGTTCTGGCTGACCTGAGGCCCTGCGGGTTTCTGAAAAAGATCCTGGATTGCAGCTGCCCGCTTCATCCGAGCGGTTTCTGGTGAAGACGCCATGCAGTGCCCTCATCGGATCACATTGTCCGAATCCGAGTTGATGAGCAGTCGATTCGAAAAAGCTTCGCTCGACCGACGAGGCGATCGACCAGAACTGCTCCAGTTGAATTGGATCCCTCAAAAGCTCCTCGGCCACCTCTGGTTCCAGGGTGGTCGCCCACTCCGCAACCTTCGAAACGAACTCTGCGGGCGCTCCCACCTCCATGGAGGCCACGAGGGCCAGGTTTCCGAACGGACTCTGAGCAATCGCCTGAGCAAAAGCATCAGTGAACACTGGAAACGAAAGGATCTTTCTGGCCCATCTCTCTAGGTGTTTTTGAGCCATGATTGCGACTCAGCAAACAAAACCTAACGATCGTACATGCCGTAAACGCAGATGACGATTCACTCCGACGATCTCCAATGGAAAAATGCGTGTCGATCGACTGCAAGCAAAATCAAATGAATGAACACTCGACCGACTGGATTAGTGGATCCCTGCTCAATGGACCAAAGTGGACTGAACCTAATTGAACTAGAGCTCAGTCTCAACACTTTGATCGACCGAGCTGGGATCCCGCAGCGGGCTGGGTGCATTTACCTGCAGTCGGCCGGAACGTCGCCATTCGTTCTTGTTAGACAATTCTTTGATACGATCGATACGCTCGAACATGAATGGCCAAGTCGGGGTGACCGCACCCCAGAATCAAAACCTGAACGAGCCTCAAGACCTCGAAGAGAAACAGCATCATGCCTAAGGCTAGAGCTGACTCAACAAGACCCAGAGCTCGCTGCAGGCAATGCGCACTTTAGCCAACGAGCGTCGTCAGTTGGTATTGACTGAATTGATCAATTAAGACTTCCAAAAGAAAAGGGAAGATCACACATCCACGACGTTAGGACCCATTCCAGGCCCATACGAACGCGGGGCAGCCGTGGTGATCCTCACGGTCGGATCTCCGCACGCCGCCTCAAGAGATGCATACTCCTCTACCGACAGGGTCGTCGTGGAGCGCAGCGGGTCATAATGACCTGCCATCGCCCGTTCGACTCCACTGACAAAAGCCTGTGGGGTGACCGCTGCTTCGGCAATCCGCTCATTGTTCCGAGCGTCGAGGGAGCGTCTCATCACATGAACTGCACCTCCTGACGGCGCTCACTCCCGGAGCTTCCCCCGGTTGTGTGATCGACACATGGGCGTCCTGCAGGCCTGAGATCTGGCTGGCGACCCCCGCTGATCCCACCAAGGCACGAACACTGCCCGCCTCTTTGGAGACAGGCTGGGCGGATGGCCCTCCCGTCACTGGCGGCAAGATCATCGTGGCTCTCTCCAGATCTGGATCATGGAATTGAAGCGCCAGTGCATCCACCGGGACCATGACCTTCTCCTGCTTGAACAAGGGCGACTCACAGATCAAGTGCAAGTTCTGCAGGTGCGACTCGACAGCGATCGCTCCTACCCTCGGCCCGCAGTCAGCCAAGGAGTTGGCCTGCATCGCCGCTGTCCAATGTGCGTGGATCCCCGCCAGCTGTGAGAGCTGCATGATCTGATCCGGCCCCTCGATGCGAGCGTATCGACGACGACACCACTCAGCGTTCTTCACCAAAGTAGGACCCGACACTCTTGAGACCATGAGCCAGCTTGCAGGAGCCGAGATCGTAGAACACGTCAGATCGAGCTTGTCTCCAGCCGAAACGAATCGCATTTCCAAACGATCCGCGTCCCAGCCGAACGCGTCGGCGGATGCCACTGCCACCATACGAATCTCAAAGTGGCACAGTGGGAAATCCAAGGCGATGACGATCCCTCTGAACAAGAAGGCTGTTCAGGGAGCACATTTGACCACTGGATCGTCCGGCTGACCCCCAGGGTGCGAGCCACAAGCAGCTGAACCCACCTCAGGTATGATTGGCATACCATCAGGAGTCAACTCTGTGATCACAGGTCCAGGTGTGACCTTAGTCCAGGAGGAAGTTGATCCTGTGGTGGATCCCACCATGCTCGCGCTCTCATCAGGCATGACCGCTTCTGATGCCCTCAGGTGGGCAATGGCGAGCTGCCTTTGCATCGCTCTTGGAACTGGAGGAGGAGCTTTGCGAGGAGCCGCCTTTGGGGGAGCAGCCTTGGAGGGAGTCTCTTGGGAAGTCGACATGGCGCCACAGTGGATCCCAGGCCCTGACAAAAAGCTTGAACAGGACACCAAGCTAAAAATGATGGGAACCACTGGTGCCTGTTGACTTGAGTCAAAATGGCCACCAGGGGTCAACAGTTGTGAACACAGTGGACTAAACCTTTCCTAGTTACACACCTGTTCCAGACCTACCTTGCCGACAACAGGTGCACACATCGCACAGGTAACACTAAAGCACTAAACATCAACCTGAAGCACTAAAGTGGAGCGCTTCGCTAAGGCTTGAACATCTTGCGCTGCCAGAGTCAAGAGATGCTCCTTTAGCCTCGGAAAAAGAAGAGGTTGCCCCTATGATAAAGTAAACAAAAATGTGAGGCACAAGCTGTGCACAATCACACACTGGTAAACAAGTATGCTAGGGATAACAAGTTCTTGCATGTCTAAGTTGTGGAGCGTAGCGTGCTGCATAAACGTACAATTCATACATGTCCCCACCAGCACCGCTAGTGAAAGTTGTTGCTTCCCCAAAAAAGTGATTGCATGCAGATGCCGAATGAAGAGAAAATTGCACAACGGTTTGCATGAACAACTTTGTGTCATTTCCCCTTTTGGGCGTTCGGCATCTGCAAAAACTTGCAAACCGGACACTGAACAGAGGATTGGAAAACTCAAAGGTCTTTTGAAAGTCAACTTTGCAAGGATCTAAGGACTAATTCTCTTGCAATTGTTTAATCAGACGTAAAACGTTGCCGAGTCACACTCTCCAAGAAACAAAACAGTAAAGCCTAGCCACAACAAATTTACACATGTCGAGTATTAGCTCTCAATGCCTATCTATGATTGTTGTGTACTTAGATGCCACCTCTCCGGCTCACACTATGATGAAGCATATAAAGTGCCACATCGGTGTAGGTGAGGGACATCAAATCGGACTACTGTATCATTTGATGTAAGATGGAGGTGTCCGGGATATCTGCAGCTTCTACGGTGGATGAGTGATCAGTCGATGAGTGTATCCGATCTGGTGTGTAAACTACCAGGGAATGTTATGAGGACAGCTGACGTCGTGGAGGTGCAAAAGAAAAACTAGCACACAACAACGGATTCAACTTGAAGTGTTCAGATTCTTGAGCAAACCTTATCTCAACAGAATGGTGTTTCAAGTTTGCCCATCAGTAGGGTACTGTAACATGAATGCTGTTCTGACTCTATGGTCAAAGTTATCACTGGGCAGCATAATGAATAAGCGGCTTGGTTGACACCAACATAATGCTCTTGAGCAAGGAAAAAACATCCTCTCAATGCATTTGGCGCAATGAGAAGTGCGAACCTCCGCACTGCAACATTTTGATGTGCCCATGAGAACACTAAGCTTTTGACTCGAAGGCATCTCCTTGTGCCTTTCGCAGGGCAACTGCATGCGGAGAGTGTTGAAATATGTTGAAATGTATGAGTTTGCAATTGAAATCTATGTCACGCTGCATGTCTGACAATGGAAATCATGGCGCGCAGAAAACGGCCTTTGACATCCAGCGGTATCCACCCAGGCTGGGGCGGCGAAGTCTGAACGGTCCACGGTCCAGAATCTGGCCCTCCATTCTTCGAGGCCTGACCGCCCTCCTCCGTTGGGGTGGTCATATCTTGGCATGTTCCGTATCAGGCGTCCGTATCTTAAGAGTCATGTTCGCCTGGGCATACATACATTGGCACTGGTGCGCTTCTTGAATCGGCGAAGCGATCACGAAGAAGGGAACCGGATGGTCCCTTTTGAACCTTTGACTCCGTCATCCAAAGGTTGTCAACTCTATGGTCACAGATTCGATCGGGCGCCGCTCTCTTCGTGAAAGTGCCCGGCGCAAGGCAAAGCAAAGAAAACCTAGCAAGAGAACACCTAGAAGACCCACAAGAAAGGCATCCGCACTCTCAGCTGCGTGTTGCTCGGACAGCAAATCAAAGTCTTTGCAGCAGCAACCCAAACGGCACTGATGATTCGCACATCTCGCATTAAATAGAAGGCCCCGCTCCATGTCTTCCCACACACCACCGGGCACGTCATGGGGACATTCGGGCCAGCAGTGTTCAATGTCATTTACCATTCCCAGACCCATATGTTGAGGTCGGTAGTTGTGGATCTGCTGAGATCCAGTTCCGGATCTGAGCATGCATCTCGAGATCCATGTTTGGCAGGTCGAGACCTTCACCATGCAGTTCTCATCAACTTCTGAACGAGGAATTCCCACATTTGTTTTGAAGCACAGAAAGGAAGTGTCGCCAAGTGTGCTATGGTCAAAGGGAACTGTAATGTCCATGCAAAGGCCATGCCCACGTCGGAGCACCCAAACATGCTTAAACCTTCGACGGGGACCCAGGACATACTTCGCTGTAGCGACGTAGCGGTCATAGGTTTGAAGGTTCTGAATCGACTTGAAGCGGGATTCAACCCAATGGATACTTCCATTCACATGTTCCAGGGGACGCTCTGGATAATTCAGGTCCTCATCTAACCAATGCAGAAGGAGGTTCTCCATAGCAGAATACTCTGGCTGCTCATCCAAATTCAGACTTGCCGGATCTGAATTCATGGAGTGCAGGAACTCATGCCAGAAATGGAAAAAGGAAAGACAGAAAGAGTCCACTCGCGCTAAAAGTGTTGCGTCGTTGATTGCGCCCGTCTCGAAATCTTCGAACAGCACCAAGGAAGGAGTGCTGTCTTTCACCCACTGCCGTACATTCGAGCCATGCAGTGGCAGAAAATCCTCATCGAAGAATAGAATCCAATCCGGTCTCTGGTGAAGGTCAAGGTCTCGCATACCTTGCGAAACACCTGTGTCACCTTCCACTTCTTGGAAGGCCTCCATGACACGCATTCTTGCACAAGACATGAAGGACTGCTGCGACCTCTCCGAACACAAAGGAATGCCCTTGAGCTCTACAACTCGAACAGGGAGACCCCACGAATCTCCAGCACATCCCCATGCAGCCTGCCATGACTCAGAGGCAGTGCCAAAGGAGAAGCTCAGCAAAAGGATATCAGCGCTGGTGTGTGGCTTGCGGTTCAGCTTCAAGTAAAAGCACAAAATGCAAGGGTTGTTCTGTAGATCTGGGAGCGCTTTGTCGATCATCGCATCAATTTCACGACGCCAGACATGCGACACCGCAGCAAATAGAAAATGGAAGGAATCGAGTTTGACAAAAGAGAAAAGGCTGCAGATTGCGAAAACAAAATGGTCTGGTTTGATTCCCGCATGGCTGAGGCAATCTCAAGCCTTTTGCTTTGAGCGGAAGGAAAAGCGCTGTGATTGCCAAACTCCTGGTTTTGCTTGGACACCATTTGGAATCAATGGCAGAACCGATCACAGCGTTCCGAACTGCGGCCGTTCTGAACTGCATTCCGAACCTTCCCTTCCAACTCCAGAGCTTTGGAAAGCCCCTGCTGCAGCAGCAGATCGAAGGCCTGGCAGCTTTCCGAAAGGTTCGGAGTTTAAGGGAATCTTCTCTCTCTATACATATACATATATACATATGAAAGAGAGGAACATTTTCACGTGAATGTGGCACATTGATAGAAATCTGGCAACCATGCAAATCCACCCAGCCTCTCGGGTGTGACCCAACCTCTCACAGAGCCACAGGAACACGTTCACACAAGCTCCATCCATACATGCTCAGTAGGGCGGGGGCTATGTTGGTGGTGTTCATTGTCGCGACTACAAAAATCACTGAGTTGTCACTGTTCTCTGGGCAAAGTCTGCAGAAGAAAGATCATGTGAAAGCAGGCTTTGGATGAGGGCAAACGGCCATTCCTTCCACTTTACTGTTGTGGAAACCTCAAAATACACATCTCTCGTTGATGGTATTGTCGAGTAAAAAAATATTGTATTGAAGTGGGGTGTATATCTATATATAGTAATTTGGATGCTTGCTAGCACCTGGGATACACAACTCTGCCCCAGCTGTCAAGAATGTTCACGGTGATTACTTTGTCATCATTGCTGCTGATTTGTGATCACAACTTCTTTGCCTTTATGCAGCAATGACTACACAGCTCAGCATCGAACATGTGCCCCAATATGTTTAATGATGTATCTATGCTTTAACAAAGTACATCAAAATGTTGCACTCTACACATGCATGAGGAGCGTGTGCTGCCGTGGCCGCGAGAGGCAACCCAAGACTGAAACCAAGAGCAACGTACAACGTACAACGGGGACAGGACTGAGAGGGCATGCGAAAGCAGCCAATGGCCCAACGATGCTCAATGGCAGAGAAAAACAGCCCATTTCTCCGGGAATGCGCATGCTTCTGGCATGTCAATACTCTCCAAGTATATTGGTGCAGTAATGATGCTAACAGTGCATTTGTGTGCCAAATGCATCATCGAAATCACGGAACATGGACACTACGTGATAGAATTCTATTACTATAAATCTCAGCGGATATGCCTTAAGTCGCATTGAACAATCAACAATGGTGCATGTTTCCTGAGGCCCCATGCGCTGCCACTGCAACAGCTGAAGCATCAAGCGCGCCTGCTGCCCAGCTGACCTGGGGACAACTGCCAGTGTATCAAAAAGTACCTGGAATGTCAACGATCTAGAATCATCCCTGCAAGTCTTGAATAGGGATGCTAAAAGTGAAACATCTCGGATGCCAAGCGAATCTTGAATTTCGTTGGCAAAAGTCTTTCTGAACAGATTCGGACCAAGCCTCCAAGGCTTCCTGTGCACCAACTGCTTGCTCCTGACATATTGTCGCTCAAGGCTGCAAGTACGGCCAATCCAATGGTTGCTTAACTCGGCTTTGCAAACTGTTTTGCAAAGCCAGATGATTGCCATGCTGACGACTCTTCTGCTTTTGATCGGGCTCAAGCCTGCAAAAGCTTGTCTAGCAGCGACCTCACAAGCGAATGCTACAAGAAATCAATGTGCCGGAACAGGTTCAACAAATCTTCGAGAGACTGAAACAGCACATGGGGCACACACGCAAGGCGGTGGGGCTGCAAGGCTGCCTAAGTTGCAGCTGGCCAATCTGACGCTGATTCAAGAGAAGCGCAAAGCATTGAAAAACCTGCTTTCTTGCGATCCATCCCTCAATACGCCAGGACACCATCAATTCCACCAGCCGTCCCAAGTTTGCGACATCGGGAGCGGTCTCTGACAGGATCCTGCATGAAAACGAGAAACCCCCATCACTCGTTTGAGAAAACATCCACTATGACCATGATTATAACCACTACCCGTTACTACGTACTACTCCCCACTGGCTACCACTTCCTTTCCTTTCCTTTTCGTTGCGTTACTTTACCTTACCTTCCTTACCATTTCTACTTTTACTTCAACTACAGCTACAACTCGACCCACTGTTACTGCCGCCACCACCACCACCACGACTACTACGACTGCGACGATGTATTATACAACGACTACGGCTACAACTACAACTAGAACCGCTGCTACTGCTACCGCCACAACCACCACCACCGCCACCACCACCACGACAACGACGACAATTACTACTACCACCAATTGCACCCAATGACTACAAAGTACTACAAACTAGCATCTACTGATCAACTCCAACTATGCTTTCACCTTCTTTTTCCTGCTTCTCCTACTTCCTTCTACTTCCTCCTGCTTCCTCCTACCTCAATGGGTTCTGGGATGCCAACCATAAATTCTAGGTTTCTTGTTTTCGGAAGACATCACACCGGACAAACGGCGCAGCTTTCAAGGAGTCCTTTCAACGGCGGACTGCTGCCAGAACAGGTATCATGAGACACTGATAGGAAACCCCGTCAAACTGATAGGAAACCCCGTCAGCCAGTATGCTGGAGTGAATGTTCCCTTAACAAGTGTTCAACCGTACTTTGCTCACATGATGCAGTCATGGAGACCGGGAAGCATTTGTCAGAACATGGGAAGCAAACAAACAGCAAATGCAGTATTGTGGCACCACTCAAACGACAGGGAAAGATTTGGCTGTTGGGGCAGGATATTTCCTCCTCCCCCTACTTCCCTCTTCCTTTCTCTCCGGCTTTTTCCTACTACCTCCTACTTCCTAGGTTATACAAGGGGTCCGTATAGGCCATAAGGGGCCAGTAGGCGTAGCTTCTAGGTCTAAGCTCTATGGCAGGGCGCACTAGGAGGCCCTATCATAGCCAGCGCAAACCGGTGGCGATGGTGGTGGAGATGAAGGTGATGACGATGGTGGTGGTGATGATGAAGGTGGCGGTGCTAAAGGTGGTGACAGCAGTGGTGATGGTGGTGACGATGGTGGTGGTCGCTGTGAAGGTAGTTGCGGTGGTGGTGATGATGGTGGTGATGGTGGCGATGAAGGTGGCGATGGGGCCAGCAGCAGCAGCAGCAGCACCACCACCATCACCACCATCACCACCACCACCACCGTCACCACCATCACCACCACCACCATCACCACCATCATCATCACCACCACCACCACGACGACCACGACGACTACGACCACAACCACGACCACGACCACAACCACCACCACGACCACCACCACGACCACCACCACGACCACGACCACGACCACGACGACTACGACTACGACTATGTCTACGACTACAACTACGACTACGACGACTGTGCTGGACCTGTCACAATAGACTAAGAGACACTGAAGGGGCGGCAACTTGCGTCCTTTTAAAGCTGTTGCAAACTAAAGAATGCAGCTTTCGCGCCTCAAATATCGCAGCTCCCAACACTCTCCAAGCGGCACCAGTGCTGCAAGCACATCCGCAGGTGGGAAAGTGCTAGGAAACTCAGCCTGGACGCTGGACATCACTGTTTCATTGACCCAGGCAATCTTCGGAGCTAAGGTGCTGAACAATGCTGAACCTGCCTAGTAGCGTCCTTGTTCCTAGTAGCGATGCCAGGAGCCCCTAGTAGCATCCTTGCTCCTAGTAG
>CAXAMN010026583.1:1565075-1629724 GCA_963970005.1 Durusdinium trenchii
CTAGTAGCGATGCCAGGAGCCCCTAGTAGCATCCTTGCTCCTAGTAGCGTCCTTGCCCCTAGTAGCGTCCTTGCTCCTAGTAGCTTACATGCTTTCACATCTTTCCCAAAGTGTCGGGGGCCAATGATCGCCAAGATGCTGCTAGGCGAATCGCCTCAGCTGTATCCAAGGCAACCAGCTGTGGGAGCGCTGCAGCGGCTCCAGAAAAGTGGCCTGAGGATGCGTTGCAGGAACCTACCAAAAGGTCACGCGTCTGTGCACCTGCAGGCAGGTGCTTCTTCAGCAAGGGAAAGACTCGAGGGCTCTTGGCTCGTGCCAGGAGCCGTGCCGCAGTTTCCACATCACCTCACCAAGAAGAGGATTCAAGCTGGCTCAATGAACAAATCACGGTCCGTATTGTCCTTTGACCCAGCGCCGGTGCCTCGTGTCTCGTGCAAAGAAGCGAGGACTTCTGCAGCCTGTTCCTGCAATGAAATCCATCAGCATTGATGAATCATGACACCGCCCTGTCTTGTGAATAAAGGACAAGGTCACTATTGAGGACATCCTCTGGCTCATCACCCTGTGGCTCCCAGCTAAGACATCCTGCACATCACAGCAAGCTCAGGCGGTCACAATAGCAAGCATAAGTTGTAGAGCGGTGCGTAGCAGAAACTTCACTCCAGGTTTCGTGTTCGATGATAAATTGGGAACGGTTCACCAAAGCCAAATATCCTGCCTTCAAGGCTTTTCTCCCCAGGGCGAAGCGCCTGTCGATGCACGTGCTTTTGTGGCTGCAAACATGTCGAATTCAAGAGCATTCAATGGGCAGATCGGAAATGTCGGAATGGGCAGCTCCCAGAACAGCAACTTGAGCGCGCCCGCTGCAAATTGGCCATGAGCGCAGCAGTTGGCTTGGCACGTCTAGGCCATCGTGCCAGAGCAGCCATCAAGGCTGTGGGGCAAGGTGTCAAGGCACTGTCCTGAGAAAAATGCACGACTCATCACTCACATGACCATGAAACATTTCTTGCAAAAGAGACTCGCATCTGGACCCTACTCTACGCCTCCTCCAGAGGAGGCCAATACAGACCCTGCAAGCAATACACTCTCTTCTTAAAGCCAAAAAAGAAGAAAAGGGAGGGAAAACCGCCTCTAGTTAGTCTAGTATGTTTTTCTCTCCTGAAGCTTGAGGGATCCCTTCATCATCTTTCCTGTTGATATGTCACCTGCCCTTTCCAGCCGAGTCGCCAGCTGTGCCAGTTGCCTCACTAGCTCGCCAGGAACAGGCATCTTCCGCAGAACCTCCGCAAAGTGCACTGCCACACCATCACCCATTTGTCGCAGCTCCACTAAGAGCACCTCCTGGAAACAAACAAAGGACCAACATCTACTCCAAGCACATGCAGGTATGGCTGAATACGGAGGGCAGCATACAACAACTATGGCACCTAACTGGTATGGCAACGTCCCTGTTGCGCTTGACTTTTCCAGATTCTGTCATATTCTGTCTACTTGAGGATGGTCTGTACTGGAGGATGGCAATGATGTGGATGCTATCTGTCTTCTCGCAGCTTTACAGCGTCGCTCTTCGTCCATGTCAGCGTGACAACATCTGATGGATCTGTCCCTCCTGTCCTGATCCCAGCCAATAAGAAGGGCTGTGTCACTGAGCCAACAGAGGTGGCCCCCGCCAGTCTGGGCTGATGAGCACGGAATGAATCCTACCTGACATGCAAGGCATACATACAAGGCTTAAAGTTGGCACTAGGGCTCTCGAGTTATGTGCAATTTGTACAGCAGCTGAACCATTCTGTCAGTGCCTTCTGATGAGTGTCCACATCCACCAGCTTCACGCTCTTGGCTGTGGCCCATGCCACCAAGGGTCCCCGCCAACGAACGCAGCTTATAGGTCCTTCGCCCAAGTGAAGCGTCGCATGCTTTGCTTCCTTGACAAGTTCAAGAAAGCCAAAAAGGATGTGGTAGAAGGAAAAGGTGTATGTGTATCTATATATAGTTATATATATATATATACATGCGTGTGTGTGTGTGTGTAACCCTTGGAATCATAGGGATCCTTTTGGATTTGCTCAGCTTGCTTTCTCACTTTCTAGTTTTACCACAGCAGGGGGGCAATGAACACTTTGGAAGGCATTGCCCAACGAAGACCCTTCCATCGTGTTGTGATATTCCTGAGGGACGCCTCGGGAACGTACCTGCATTTTTTCCGAATGGCAAGAGGCTAAGCCGAGAACCTCACGACACAGTGTTGCTTAGGGATTTGGTTCACTTTCTGCAGATGTGCGCAAGTCGCCGTCACCTTGTTCGACTCGCTCGCCGTCTTCGACCTTGAGCTTTTGGCCTCACTTCTTCTTACAGACCTCCAGGTTCTTTAGGACTTTCCTGGACCTTTCAGGATTTGGGTCTCTTAGGCCGGCGTGTGGCACCGCATTCAGTTCAGTACACAATATCCTAAGTGTGTGTGTGTGCCCCTTGTAGTCACAGGGATTCTTTTGAATTGTTTTAGCAGGGGGTGCCAGGGATGCACACTGGACTGGCACCAACGAAGACGCCAGTGTTGCATCTGTGAAATCAATCCGGGACGCCGGATTGACGTACCTGCTTGGAAGGAAACCTACGTAATGGACAAGCTGTTCCAATTCTGTGTTTTGCAGCAATTGTCTAGTGCTGACCTCACCGTCGTTGAGCTTTGGAGACCGTGACTTCAGAACTTTCAGCTTTGGAGATTGGTGGAGCTTTCCCTTTACTCACCTTGGTTTCTTAGGTTTTTCACTTAGGCTGGCGTGTTGCACCGCTGTCAGTTCAGTACGCATATCTATAAGTTGTAAACATAGAGAACCAATGTAATGTATTATATTGTATTATTATACACATATGTGGGTAGAAAGCACAAGAAAGTGCTTCACTTTTCAAGCCAAGCCGGTGAAATTGAAGTCTTGAACACCTACTTTTGGCAAATGCTGCGATGTAGAATGCCAGGAGCACCAACTGGTTCACTGAAAGTCCCTTCACTCCAAATGCCTAATCGGGTGCCCAATGAAATACCAGTCATCACACGCAGTTTCCAGAAATTCCAAAGAATACTGACCATAACGCGTGTAGCCAAAGTCACAAGTGCACCACGGCGGCTCAGCACAAGGCGCCCGTCCTTCACGAAGTAAACAAACGTGCGCTTCAATTGGTTTGGGCTTCTTGGGTTAGTTGAAGCCTCACAATAACAAACTCCACAGAGTTGTAATGCATACTTCATGACCCGTCTAGGCATAGATATGGCAGCGAACCTCCCTTACCTTGCGACTGTTGGGATGTGTTCCTTGGGTGCAGGGGGTGTGACCCACAGCAAGACCCTGGATGCACAGGCTCCTGTCCACCGCAGCAAACCACTCGCCGGCCTGGAGCCTCCAACATGCTGGATCACTTGTGCAGGAGATTACCATGTCCCAGCATCCGTCAATGACATGTGCATGTCACGTGCCGCAACTTTCCGGGTCAGCCTCTGCGTAGCCTGGGTAGATGGCAATGCTCAACACCTCTGCACACTGCACCGGTGCAGGGACGGATGGCTCTGAAAACTGCCAAAGCTTTGCCAAAACTCAAAGCCATCAAACAGCAGAAAAGATCAGAAGAATCAACATCCAAAAAGAAGGGATCAAAATCCCAAAGAACAAGCAAGACTTGACAACATCAACTTCTGAGCTTTGGGACCGGCTTTGGCATGGAGCTTTTCCAAGAACGGACTTGGGCCCCTGGAATCGTCTCCACTGCATCGACAGCGATGGTGCCATCCTACTGCATCGTTTGGCGGTGTGTGATGAGTCCGTCTGGGGCAAGATCACGATACAAGCAGATCATACTACATTGCTACATCTGCAAGCAATTGAATATCGAAATGAACAAAAAACTGAAATTCACAGGCCCATTCATCGATGGATTCATGGCCTTCATAGCGCTTTATTGTGTCTTGTTTCCACACAGACTCACAAGTCTCAACCAGAAATGATCGAGCCTGCCAGGCACTTGCCACAAAGGTTCCGGAGACATCAATCGAGACATCATACACAATGCTTTCGGGAATCCTCTCTGAATCTGAAAATCTCTTGACAAGAAAACACATTGCAAAACTGCACTTGGCAATATGCTGACGGATGCCATAGGTACGTAAGACTTAGGTACTTAATTATATGATTTCCACCTTTGGCAAACGAAGCAGAACCTCTTCAATTGGGAATTGGCTCAAAGACACTCCGCAGAATTCGCTCCTACGGAGCTCCCATCCATCGCTCCAAGCACCAGGTGTTCCACGAAAGACCTTGACGCAGCCCGGTAGAGCTGCCACCAGAAGTTCGCCGTGCAAAATGCAGAAGAAATCCTGGAAAGGCGCAGGGTAGAAGCTGCAAGCAGATCGATCATGTTGGAACGGCCAAAGGCTTTCCAGAAGCTAAGGTCATTACTAGCACGTCTTGGTCCGCCACTCAAATCACTCCATAATCAAAATTCCAGTCTCTCACGCTTTTGAGGTACATTTATAAGCTATCCGAGGGTGGGCTGTCAGTCATGTAAAGGGACCAAGAATGACAGAGATCAAAAAGGAAAACAAAACTGCAAACAATAGGTGAGATCAGAGATCACTATATGGCTGTGGGTCAAACCCGGGACACCCTGGTTGACTACCAAGAATGAACAGAACAGACTACCTGGGAGGTCAACCTACTCTGGTTTGGGGCTTTGGATTTTGACCCACTGCCATATCTGCGTTTTCGATGAGGATTGGTTTCAATCGCAAGTCAAAACGAGGTAAACAACAAAACCTGGAGAACTACAGAAGCGGCTGGAACTCTTTAGAAGCTGAGGAACGCAATGGCGTAAATGGATGCACAAAGTACTATTCACCCTGTCTGCTTCCTCCTGCGTATTCCCCCTACTGCAGGTGCCTAAGGGGCCGCTCTGCCCGCCTCGCCCCTGCCTCCTGTGGCAGTGCCCAACGTCTTGTCATCCATGGCAAGATGCGTGGAAGACAAAGCGTATCAAGCGCGTTTGCTGGCATCCCTCTATTACGGTGTCTCTTTTATTGTGATAACGTATCATTTCAAGCTCGATGAATATTATGGTACAAGCTCGATTGCAATATGTGTGCGTATTGTTGATGTACCTCACACTGATATATTTCAACATGAGATATTCGTTCAGCATGTGGACCTTTCAATCAAACCTCTCCTGCATTATTTCTGTTAGAGCTGTTCATTCCAAGCTTTTCCAAGCATGAGCTGGGAGGCTTCGGTTGAATTCCTGGATCGACATGCCGCCTGTCTCTTGTTAGTGGCAAGGAAAAGAATCACGAGGTTTCTTGGGACCATCTTTTAGCCAACCGATTTTGGTTCCCAAACACCATTTTCCGGCGTTTGGAGACTACCCAGGTCCTGTCACCTTTGCTTTGTCACAGAGCCACTTCCAGGACAAGAACCCAAATCTTTTCGACCTCCAGCGACTCTCGACTTTTCGGCGACGCGCGTTGACTAAAATGTCCAGCTTGCGGTCAAAAGGCCTTGAAAACACTTGTCACTTATGGCAAGACCTGCTGGACATGGGCTCAGAATGCCCATGCTTCCAGTGCTGGCAAACCATAAGGTTGCCTTTGAAAGTTGGTGCTCGTGCACCAAACAGATAGGTTCAACAACACCCCCACGGGCATGAGCAATGTTGCATAGTGACAAAGGCTACTGGCAAACGGCCACAAGAACACTGCCACTAGTGTGGGTGCCACTGAAGCCAGCATTTTACTCTAGACTCTGTACAGCAGTTGAAACGGCTACATAGTAGCAGGATATAAACATTCGCTCAAAGCTGCTCAAACATACCTAAGGACCTGCAAAGGAAGCCTTTGGATTTAACTATAATCTTTGTTGCTAGCTGCTAGACTGTCTCTGCTAGATTCTAGATTTAACTTGAGAACTTCAAACAAAACTATAACGTGCTTTCGTGAGCGTTCATTCTTCATCGCAAAGGGTCAACCTCTCCATCACATCCGCTCAGGCATTCACCAAGGCGGTAAAACGTAGCCTTGCTGTATTTCTTCAGCCTGCTGAAGTGGGGCCAACTGAAAAACAACAATCAAACAGGTCCGCCGGCCTGCCGGCGTGTTTTGTGGATTGTTTTGGTTAGTATTGCTTGTGTTGGTTTCAATCTACGGTTTGTCTCTCCGCGCGGATTTATCGACAGCCTGACGCCCCCCCCCCCCTGAAGTGTAGAGCCTACTTGTACAGGTTCCACTCCAGTGGCCTATCTAGTGTGTCCATGCTTGACTGCCATAAGGCTCAAGAGACAAGAGGATAAGACTCTGCGCATAAAAGACACTAGCGGTCTGCACCTCAACCGTGTACGCCCTAGTCACTCTTTCAGTGGTAGCGGAGCAGTGATCCTGGAAGACCCAGGTGAGCTCCTTTCCTAGGCATAGACTTGCTTGTAGGCAAAAGGCCATGGATTGGATTGACGACTGGGAAGAGCCTGATGCGGATGTGGCTTATGAGCCAGCAGCCTATGTGAATAGGCATGTGAGAAGAGAACCAGCAGCTATAGCAATGACAACACAGGTCACTACAAAGGTGCCCCCATCTTATGATGGAAAGACTTCGTGGTTTTCCTATGAGGATGCCATAGACGATTGGTGTGATATCACCGAGCTGGAGGATGAGAAGAGAGGACCAGCATTGAGAAACAGATTAGAAGGAGAAGCAGCTGTATACAAACGAGTTCTAGACAGAGATGCATTGAAGGCGAATGATCCACCAGGAGCTGCAGTAGATTATTTCAAGCGAGTACTACGACCATATTTTGTGAAAGGATCAACCAATGTATTCCTATATAGGTTTATGCAATTCGTGCGATTCAATCGAGGATCAGCTGACATGATGAAATGGATGACAAGATTTCAGATTTTACTCCAAAGGCTTATGAGCAGTTGGATGGACATGTTAGAGCCAGTTACACAAGCACATCCTCAGGTACAAGCTCAGACGCAAGCTGATGCAGTGATACATGGAGTAGCTCCAACAGCAGAAAGAATTCAGGAAATCATGCAGACTATCAATGGCAATTTGAGAACCTTTCATTTTAGGAGAAAATCTCATTGCCTTGCTTATGCTGTCACTTGCAGATTTGTCTCAGGACCAGAGGAACACTTTGACTTCTTTGATGACTCATCGTGGTAGGGTCCTGCAGCAATATACCACAACAGAGTTGAGGACAGTTTTCATTGAGATGTTCTGCGCGACAAAGACTTCAGTAGACAATCCTCTGATGCAGCCGACAGGTGCTGGAGGTAGGAGATCATTTCTCGTGCTTGATGAAGGAGAACTCGATGGTACTTATGGCTATTGGGCCGAAGATGAAGAAGATGGAGCAGAAGGATTTCTTGATGCCCTGGACGATGTCTTTTGGGTATATGATGACCAGAATTTCTCTTGGTTCCAGAGGAGATTCCAAGGAAGAAGAGCCAGAAAAGGCAAAGGAAAAGGAAGAAGAAAAGGAAAAGGCAAAGGAAGATCAGGCCGCAGATTTTTCAGACCTCGTGGAAAAGGAAAAGGAGGAAAGAGACGAGGTAAAGGCCATTATGCTGATGAGCAATCGCCAACTTATCCAGAAGAGTATTATGAAGAGAATCCTTATGAGGACACTTGGGAGTCAAATCAAGTAGCCTATGATGCCATTATTGCCGAAGATATGAATGACTATCTTCAAGGAGAACATGAAGATGCCAATGACTTTTGGCAACAACTTGAAGAAGCATGGTTTTCCCACAAAGGAAAAGGAAAAGGCAAGAGAAAAGGCAAGAAAGGAAAAGGAAAAGATAAAGGAGATGGCAAGCAAGATGCAAACTATGCAAATCAACAACAGCCACGTTCTTTGCCTGCACCTTCAAGATCCTCCCAAGCATCAGGAAGCCACCAAGGTTTCTTGGCGCATTGTGTGACAACAGCAGCTGGAGTCAGTGACAGTGAGGTGAACTTGCTGTCAGGCATGATGACCTCATGTCAAGATGAAGCTGACTGTAAGGTCAACAATGGTGAGATGATCTTCGATGGCATGAGTGCCCCTGTGAGGTACTCTTTGTCAAAGGAGATGCTCACAAGTGCTCCTGATGGCTTTGCGCTTATGAGCGCTGAGGAAGAGGTGAATGAGATGCAGGCTATTTCATTTTTGACTGAGAATCGCTTCCCGCCAACTATTGCAATCCTGGACATTGGATGCACTAGAGCTATGGGATCAAGGCGTGCAGTCGATTATTTTTGTAACTATGTCGACAATCACCCAAACTGTGGACTATGGTACTCTTTTGAGTCTACCAAGAGCAAGTTTTACTTTGCCAACTCTCAGAAGGCTTCTTGCTCTCAGAAACTGGTGATTTACATGTACGATCGTGCATGGACGATCCACCATACAGAGTTCGACATAGTGGAAGAAGGAGAAGTCCCTTTGCTTATGAGCTTGCCACAGATGAGGAACTTAGGATTTGAACTCAGGCTGACACCTCAACATGCTTATCTGACATCGATGCCTCTTGGTATCAAAGGTTGCAGCCAGTACTCATCTTGTATTGGACTTCCAAGATATCGCATGGTATTTGTTTGACGTGCGTTTACAGGCTCGGCGTGAGAAGAGTTTTTACTCTCACTTCACTCACTATGAATATGGCCATATTTCTGTTGATCACAATAGTGATGAAGATGAAGCTGAGCATGCATATCCTGTGGTTGATTACTGGGAAGTAGATGTTCACAAAAGAGAACTGATACGTCACCACAAGGATTACAGGAAGATTCTTTTCCCAGCAACTAAGTCCTGTCCTGTAGACACTGACTTGCTGGAAGACTTGCGACTGACAATCATCAAGAAGAAAGAAGGAGGAGAAGAGATCAAGAAGCAAGATGATTGGCGCAAGGCAAAATGGAAGGACCTACAAATTGGCTATGAATGGCGTGGTAGAACAATTTTTAAGTTCAAGCCATATGCCAAAATTCCAGGTCTAAAGATCAGGAAGGCTGGCATTGAGCACCGTGGCATTGGTGATCCCGATGCAGTGGTGCGCTCCTCCTCAGAGAAGGTTCCCATTGCAAAGGACAGGGAACCAGGCTTCTCTTCAGAGAAGGAAGGTGTACCATCCAGTGCCGCGGAAAAGCCTGTGCCGCCAAAGTTTCGGTATACATCCAAGGGTTTTGATCCATTTTGGAAAGGACACAAGTCGAAACCATCTGATCCTCCACATGATTTAAAGGGTGATGATCCTGAAGGGTATACTCCCTCAGAACCACCTGAGAGGCCAGAAGGTGAACTTGTAGAAATTCCTAAAGCATCAAAAGGACCATCAAGTGATAAACATGAACCACTTGAACCAGGTGATGGCGCTCTTGAGCCTAGGCGGATTTCAATCCCATTACCTGGTAGTGAAGTTGTTGCAATGACACCGGCATATAGGAAGATGTTGCAGAGACTGGAGGACAAGGTAGAGCTTTATAAGCTTCATGTGAAGCACTACCATATGAGTCCTACTCAGTTTCGTAGACGTGTTTCTATGTTGAAGCTTCCTGACTCTGTTTTAGAGAAGTATGAATCAGTTGTCAGGAACTGCCGTGTTTGTAACACTTCGGTGGCACCTCCGCCACGAGCCAGAGTCTCCGGTATTAGAGCTTCATGTTTTGGTGATGTTGTTTTTGCTGATCATTGTGAGGTTGAACTTCACAAGAACAAGTATATCATTCTACTTGTTCTTGATGGTGCCACAAATCTTCTCTGGGCTACGGCACAGAAAGACCACATAGATCAAACCACCATCCAAGCATTGAGGCAGTGGTCTGATGAGAACAATTGTGTTCCGAAGGCCATCGTAGGAGACGAAGCCTTTTTCACAGATGCTTTTGTTGAATACTACAGGTTTCATGGTATACAACAATGTCCTTGTGGGCCAAGAACTCCTTGGCCGAACCGAGCAGAGACAGCTGTACGTTTGTTCAAACGTATGTGGCACGTTATGAAAGTAGATCTGGGTGACCCACGTTTTCGTGGTGTTACGGTCAGAGAAGTGGTCAAGAAAGTAGCGTGGGCAAGAAATTGTCAGTTGACTATCAGTGGATATTCACCAATAGAGATAGCAACTGGAAGACGTCCACCAGATCTTTTTGACCTTGAGACCGCAAGCCCTGAGCAATTGTCAGCTAGTGCAGCCGCACAAGATCGTACAAATCTGGAACTACAACGTGTAGCCTTGAGAGCTCATCAAGAAGCACGACAAGCTCAGGACCTTCGAGCAGATCTTGCAAGAAGGACTATGCCAAGTGACGGTCCCTATTTCCAAGGAGAGAAGGTTTTTATTTGGACTCAGGATTCATCAAAGTTCAAGCATAAAGGACGTTGGGTTCGTGCCACAGTACTTGGACAAGAAGGAGCTATGGTCCAAGCCAACACTGGTAAGGCAGTGGTACGTGTGAATCAGTCAAAGGTTAGACGTGATCACGATGAGTGGCATGATGTTTCCATTCCGGCACTAGACGATGAGAATCCGGAGAACTTACGTGAAGATCACGAACTGTATGTTGATGCCGAATTCGGAGAACAGTCCTTTTTCTTTTGTAATGATGATCATCCTGATGTTGTTGAGTTACTTCATGGAAACAGTGGATTATCTTGGTTCCTTTCAAAGAATGGTGTTAGAGTTGCATCTCCTATGGATTTCAAGGCAGGATACAACTTTTCCACTCTGAAGGGTCAAGATGCTATTTGGCAGCAACTTGAGAGATTGCAGCCACACTGTGTAGTGATCAACAACCCTTCTCCCAAACAAAACAGAGCTTCTATTTGGTTGCTATGTTGCAATGTGATTGAGTGGCAGTTGAGAAGGAAGAAACATGTGTTTGTGACTGTTCCCAAAGGAAACAAGTTTTGTTTGTTCTTGCAGAAGTTCATTTCTTCTTTGAAGAATCCGGTTTTTAACTTTGATGTGGATATGAATTGTTTTTGTTATTGTCCTAAGGGAATTAATTACGTGACAGTTTTCCATTCCTATGCATCCTGCCAAGGATGGAAAGGTATTGGTGACTGTTCTTTTCAAGCTAAAACAGTGCAAGCCACGAGAAGCAACCAGTACTTTAAGGATGCTGACTGGAAGAAGTTTCCATTTTCATTTTTGGTTGAGATGAATCGTTTCCTTCCTTATGGTGAGACTTCCGATACACGTCAGAGTTTCTTTATTGAAGATCTTCTGGAGAATTTTGACTCTGGAAGTTTGTGTGGAACAGCTCTTTTGTTAGAAAGAGAAGCTCATCAGTCAATTTTGTTGAATTCCGTAAGAACGGAAGAGACGACGGAAATTCCGGTTCCACTTCGACATATACTACCACAAAGGTTCACTACTACTGAACTGATCAGAACTCTAAGGCAGGTCGATGCACTACCTCAGAGATCAGAGTTTGATGTGACAACATCCTCTGATTCTCGAATTGTGTCATTGATTCCAGGCCTGAAGGAGATTAGACGAAGAACCTTGCCACAGATGTATTTTGAGAGATGTAAGGTTTATCGTGGTACTTTTGGTAGAGTGCATCCTCTCTTCAACTCTGAAGATGATGCAGTGTTAATTATGTGGAAGCCAGGAAAATACCATCAGGTTTTCTTTATGTTTGTGTCACAACTGTCTCCTCATCATGAACAGTTTTTGGTAGATCATTGGAGTATGATAGTTTTCGAGGCAGAGACGACAGGCGCCGTGAAGCGAGTTGTGACTCCTGATGAAGTAGCTCTAGAGGATCCAAGGGATCAACCTACAGACTACGGACCACCGATGGATGATGATATGGCTTATGAGCCAAATCCAGTCTCGGGGGAACAGCAGTATTTTGATCCAGATGATGAAGATATGTATCCGCCTGGTGATGGACCGGGTGGCAACCCTGATGATCACCAGGGTGGACAACCTCCAGGTCCCGTAGCTGTTCCGAATCAGTTCGGAAATCCCGATGTTCCTTTGGAGCAACTCGGATATCCATCGAGCGATCCGGAAGAGGCAATGCCGGAGATTACAAGTGAATCCCGTCCGCCAGATGATCCGGGTCAACCTCCGATAGGTTTTCCAATCGATACGGATCCTGTTCATCCGTTCGTTCAGTCGCCCGATTCGAACCCGCCGGAGCCAGAACCATATGTTCCGGAGAATCGTGAACGTCACAGTAAGCACATGAGGAAGCTTTCTGTGGACTCAACTGATGCTTTGCCAAAGGCGAAGGTGAAGTTACGTTCTAAGGTTCAGTTGCCGGGACATGATGAACCTATTCCGGCACCTCCGAAGTCTGTGCCGAAGAGTTTCTTTCCTGGACATTCGGAGAATCCGACAGCATCAAGTTCGAATCAGCCACACGCGGCCGATATTCCAGTGCCTCCGAGCACAGTCGAAGATGACGATAATCAGACGACTGATTCAAATGAGACAGATTCAGAACCTATTTTTGATGAAGAAGATGTGAAAGGTTTTGAGAAGGATCCAGACAAGGATCTGGACGATGAGAAGAATCTTTTTGTTAGGTTTGACGATATGGATTTCTGTGTCATAGGTCCGAACCAAGCCCCTCCGAGTTTTAACTCGTATGATCCGAAAGGTTTTTCACAATTCTGCCAGTATCTTGTGAAGACAACGGCTAAGAAGACGCCAAAGGCAGAGAGTGTGATTACTCCGGAAGTGCTCCGGAAGTATGCCAAAGAGATCAAGCAAGCTAAACTAGAGGAGTTTCGCAGCTTTTTGGATTTTACTGCGATGAAGTATCGTGACCGAAGAAAGCACAAGATCGATAACTATGTTACCGGTCGATGGGTCCTGACCATCAAGATTGACAAAGATGGTAATTTTAAGAAGTTTAAGGCCAGATGGGTCTGTCGAGGCTTCCAAGATGCCCAGAAATGGGACCTCCAGACGGACTCTCCAACCGCGACCAGGTATGGTTTTCGCGTACCATGTCAGCATGCAGCCTCTTCTTTCTGGGACCTGGTACACATCGACTTGAAAACTGCCTTTCTTCAGGGGGAACTTTACGACCTCGAGCGACGCGTTATTCACGTTCAACTTCCGACTGACATCGGATTGCCACCGTATCTCGTCGGATTGTGCACCCGTTCAGTGTACGGATTGAGTGATGCGCCTCGTCGCTGGTGGAATCGACTCGACAAGTTTTCGCACTCACTCGGATTAGTTCCGACTCGAGCCGATCGGTGTACGTATGTGTGCTACTCCGGATGCTTGAAGGTTCCTAAGGCTGTGAACTACTCGTCAGAGGAGATGACAGCTGAACCGGAACCGGTCTCATTCTATGTAGCAGGTGCGCCGCCGAACGAATTCCACGACACAGCGGAGGAAGTTCGTAGGTCTTTTCTCTGTGAAGAACGTCTGTTTTCGGTGCGTTACGGAAATAGGTCGGAGAAGACGGTGATGCGTAACCAGCTTAAGGTAGAGGATGGAAAATGGACTCCTGTGATAGATCAGGAACTCCAGAATTTCCTTGACTCGGTAGAGCACAAGCCAGGTTGGCATCAATATGCAAATGGCCATGCTCAAGTTGCGTATCGCGCTAAAGCTCTTCGCACTCCCGAACCTACATATTCGCGTTCACGTTTTTGTTTTCGGACCTCGATAGTTAAGCGTAAGGGTGTTTGGTGGCTTCTCGAGACAAACAATGATATTCGCAACGAGAAGAATACAGTGACGTTAGAGGAAGAAGCTGAAACACTGGTCAGTATTTTTCTTCCTGCAGAACATACGTATACTGTGACACAAACGCCTCAGCTCACACCTGAAGTTGTGGAAGAGTTGCTTGAGCATTTTATGGACCCTGTGCATGGTAGTAATTCTAAGAATAGGTCACCCATTGGTATGTGTTGTTTACATGTTGATGATCTTTTTGTGACAGGTAATGATATCTTTTTGAAACAATTCAAGGAGATTGTGAAGTCACAGTTTAAGATTGGACATGAGGACACTAATGACCTGATGTTTACTGGACAACGTGTTTCTTGGAAGATGCAAGAGAAGACCAAGAAGAAGGAGTACATCTCAGTAGAGCAATCCCTTTGTGTTCAAGAATTGACTGAGATTATCATTCCAAAAGGTTTGAAGGATGAGGACAAGTGTGACAAGGACATGCACACAGCATTCAGATCCCTTCTTGGCAGCATAAACTGGTTACAATCAAGAACACAATTCCAAGCATGCTACCAATTCTCAAGGTCAGCGTCAGCATCAGCAGGACCTACAATAGGTGATTGCAAGGCCCTGAACAAGCTGTGCAAACAAATCGTGACTGACCCTATGGAGTTACGGTTTTGGCCACTTGAAGGTAGTCCACGCTTAATTGCTATGCCAGATGCCGCATTCAGGAACAACAGCGACAAATCCTCTCAACGTGCTATGGTTATTTTTATGGGTGAGCAAAGGAAGGCAAAGCAGAAGAACACTAAAGGCTCACTTATTTTCTTTGAATCTTCTAAGATCAAGAGAACAACCCTGTCCACAACTGTTGCCGAGTTGTATGCATTCATGAAGTGTTATGGCACTTGCCAAATGCTTAGAGGCTTAATCAAGGACATTACAGGTGACTCTACTGACATTCACACGCGCACTGATGCTAACAATCTTGTGACTACAGCTAGTACTACTCATGTTCCTGAGCAACAGGAGACTATTCATATGATCCAAATGCTTAGGAAGGAAGCATGCTCTGGTGCAACTGCTGACTTGTCACATATACGCACTCAGTGGTGTCTTGCTGACTGTCTTACTAAGAAGTCTGCTAGTCGTCAGGCCTTGATAGACGCAGTACGCAGTGGTTGTTTAAAGGAAGTTGATGCACATCCACCATTTAGATCTCTTATTGAACACAAGGCATATATGCGTGGATGGCTTCCTACAGTATGCACACATGTTGATTTTTCTCACGATGTGTTTTATCTTGGAGATTCTTTGCACTGAGAGAGAGAGGAGAGAATTCAATGGATGTTGTTTTGTTTTTGAGAGGTTTTGAATCTCTGTCATGAATTTGTGCCTGCGGCTCAAATTAGCTTGGCAAGATCAGCACTTTTCTTTCGAAGACTATTGCCTTGCATCATCGACTACTTGTCATTTCTCAGACTCAGGACGCCGGCCTTTGACCGGTGGACTTTGTGTCAACAGAGATGGCCAGTCAGGGAGCGTCCAGCAGACCTCCACTCAATCTCCTTGAGTATGCTCAAAACTGGTCGCGCAAGGTTCCCTGGGGGAAATCTGAGAACTGGGCAAATCGTTTGAGGCGCCCACGCACGCTGGTTGAGTTCCACAAGAACTCGGAGCAGGATGAGCTGATCATAGCTGACATTCTAGCAATGTGTTTGACACCTGGGAACCGTGATAGTTTCGATTGTCGAGTACGATGGTTCTCAGAGATTGCCAGATACGCTCTTGGCTATGTCACCCAAGAGGAAGAGGATGAATATGAGAGGAGAAGACAGTTCGTGGCAACAAGAGTCTTGTGGAGGCACAACGAATTGGGAAAGATTAGCACGGGGCTCAACTATATGCTACGACATGATCGTTCTCTCGACAGATTGATGGACAATAGGGCGATGATTGAGCTTATGCCTCTGATTACAGAGGGAACTGCTCGTATGCCAGATCCATTCACTATTCATCCTTCTTCATTCTTTGCTATATTGCATAGCGATGAGAAGCAAAGATTTCATTTGGTGATTCGCTTGGACAAGAATGTTTGGCACAACACAGGCCATCAATACGATATGCCCTTCTCCATGCGTGTAGGAGTGAACCAAGGGCATACAGGACTCTCATATAACATCAGTCCAGAGAAGTTGAATCATAGATTGACTTCTATTGAGGCAAGATGTTTGGGACATGTTTTTCATGTTACCAAGAAGGAGAACTGGGCCAGCATAGAAAGGCATGGTTTGATGAGAGATCATCAAAGTTGGAACAGAAGGAGTAGAGGTGAAGGAAGAGATTATGTTCATTTTATGTACAGCAATCCACAAACTTTGCCTTACATTCCTTTAGGTCCAGGTACAGTGGTTCCAAGAAGTTATAACCAGCCTTTGTATGTGAAGCTTAACGTGATTCGTTGGCTTCAAGCAGGACGCCCTCTGTACTTCAGCAACAATGGAGTGGTGCTCGCACATTGTGATGTAGAGCCCACATACTTGGACATTAGTGTGTATGAACCACAACCACAAGATGCTCCAGAACCAGCTAAGGAGTTGAAGATTCCTCTGCCAAAGGAGAAGATGGTGGAGAAGGTCAACAGAGAGAAGGAGCAACAAGACAAGGTGCGGTCCTTGTTTGCAAGACTCTCACAGGACACGGCATTTGCGCAGGAAGTTATCAGGAGAATTAATGCCGATGAGCCTGGGGTGGAACAAACCAAAAGGCATATGTCTCTTTGGTTAGATGAGCTGACCCTCAATGCCATTGCAAGATTTTTCAGCTCAGAAAATCACCCTGCACGTGAGGACAATCGTTCACGATTGAGGTCACGTCAGGTGATACCTGAAGGCCACTATCAACCTGGATGGTCTTTGATTCCACCGAAAGAGATTGATGATCGTGATCCTTGGAGCATCTTAGGATATGATGCTCCAATAGTGATTGTCAATGGAGATGGTGTTACCACGAGGTCTTTGTTTATGGTACACCCTTTAGTTTTGAGCAAGGATCAGCAAGATCTGGTGAAGGCTGATGAGGAAGTGATTCGATTTGACCACCTATGGAGAGACATCACTTCAAGGAGATCAACAGCAAGGACTTCTGGAGAACCTCAACAGGATGAAGAAGATGACTCTGCTCATGTTGCTGAGCGTGAGATGACATGGTTCATTCAGAATGTCAACAACCTGATTCTCAACCCATGGATGATATATGACATTGGCATGGTATCACTCCATGATCGCCGAGGAACACGTGTACTCCAGAGCACTGGAGAAGACGTGATTCTGGTACGGGATTGGGACAGGTTGACAAGACACCAGAGAGAATATTTTTGTAGAAAGTACAAGTTGCTACGTCCAAATATTTATGGAACAGAGGATGACCCCAAGACGTATGCACCGAGTTTTGAACCTGGAATTTGTCAGTGGATGGAGTTGGCACAAACTGGATATCAACAGTTTTTCTTCATCCGTGCTTGGGAGAATGGACGCCGCTGGGCTGAAATTCTGACAGACCATGGTATTCAATCTGCAGAACTTTCAAGTTTCTTGGATATGTGCAGAGATCCCAAATTGCTGGGTTGGAACTTTGGTATTCCAGAACCTCAGTGGGATAATTTCGGCAACTCAGTGGAGGAAGCATTTAACACTCCCTTATTTGCCAAATTGCACTATCGGTTCAAGCAGGAACAAGAGATTGGTCGTGTCATGCACCTTTTGTCTGAACTTGTTTGTGACTTTTTCATCAAGGTGCTTCCCAAGTGGGTTCTTAGCCGTTCGATCTTGTGGGAAGAGTTTATGATTTTGGATCCAGTCACAAATCTCCCTGTTTACAAGACTTCAGAGGATGCCTTATATGCAGAACAGGATCCAGAGAAGTATCATAAGCATTTTGCTATGAACTTCAAGAAATTCCGGTTTTCTGCAAGAGTTGTGTGGTATTTGATTGACCGTGACAGGAATCATTTAGAAAGTTTTCTTCGCAACTCCAACAGCAGATTTGTGCAACATGCATGCTATCAACTTCGTGAATATGTTCAAGCGCGTGTTGCAGTTTCTGATCCCTTGTATGAGATGATCAAGAAGGAAGAGTTTGAACGCCAATACAATTCCAAGTTTTTGGAGGCGATTTCTTGCTCTCGTGTTGTAGTTGAGCCTGTGAGTTCAGGGACGTATGAGCCATCATCGAAGCTGAACTTAAGGGTACTACAAAACATTCTGAAGGGTGTCTACAAGATCCAGAAGAATGAGGAGCGTGCCAGAGAACGTGAAGAAGAAGAAGAAGAAGAAGAAGAACAGGCAGCTCAAAACATCTCAAACTTGCTGGCAGATGATATGGGGCTTGATTTTGATGATGACAACGTGCCGGTATGGAGCTCCATTGTCAACAAGTATAGAGAAGGTGATCAGGCATTGCGAGGAGAAGCAGTGAAGATTACTCATCTTTACAAGGATAAAAAGGAAAATGAGAAGGCAACTGAGTTTTTCAGTTCAGATAGGACAGATTTTTATGAGACTGACTCATCCTTGACTTCCTCCTGGTCCACTTCCATCTTTAGTCCCTCTGAAGGAAAAGCACCTGCATTCTCATCAAACATTTCTTCATTTTTCTCGAGTTCAACTGCAGGATCTTCTTCAAGGACTTCCTCTTCCATATCTTCACCTTCCACAAGTACCATACTACCAGTATAGACTCCACCAGCAATAGTGGAGACTCTTGTGTACGGAGGAACTTCTTCACCTGCCTCCAAAGCTTGTTCTGCAACATCCTTGGTGAGCAAGATAGGTGAGGACTCAGCTGCATCGCACTTACCATCAGGTGAGATGGATGCTAACCTTGATGATACTCCACGTCTGCCGAAATCTAAGAGAAGCCGCCTGAATAAAATTCCTGATCCTCATTTTCATGAAGAAGTTCAGGATGATGCAACTATGGAGGAGAAGAAGAAGGCGACGGAGAAGATAAAAGAGGTCAGAGAGGGTGATGGAGAGAAGAAATTGGAGGCTGAAATCCAAGAATCTTTTCCATCTGAAGTAGTTGCTGATAAGGATCCTGTGGATGCTGACAATACCTATGAGTTGCATACCTCACCTTTGAGGTTGCTTGGAGAGATTACAAATGATCCAGGTATTGGCTTTTATCAACAATGCTTCAGGGAAACTCAAGCGAGATTGTTGAACCATGTTTGTTTCAGAAAAGGTGAGCTTTCCCATCCTCACTATCAGGCAAGGATCAACGAGGACGACTTTGTTCGATCCATTCGAAAGGTCTGTCTAGTACCTCCACCTGATTGTTATGAGGACAGCCGCGAGCATGACCTGAAGAGATTTTTCATCAATGATGATCGCATCGTTTATTTGGATGACAAGTATCAGGTCGATCAAAGGGCCCTTGAAAGGGCAGAACAGGCTCGAGAAGATTTGGAGGTTACAAAGGAACAGTTTAGAGGAGAACTGGAATCATATGGTCCCAATGGACCCAGTTGGGACTTTGTCGCCTTCTATGAAGAGCTGCGCAAAAGGTTCCTTAAAGGAAGAATAGAAGAACAATATGGAACTAATTTATTGGCCAGCTCTGAGTCCTTGACATTTTTATCCTGGAACTATGGCAACATGGTTCGTGGTCAGAAATACACCACACCAAAGACACCAAAGTTTCTCCAAGGACTTGATCGTGCAATGAAGCCACGCAAGCAGAGTGCCATGTCACTTCAATATGAGCAATTTGAAAACAACCTTTTCTTCAACATGCTCTTCTTTTTACGTGCACATGTCGTGATTCTCCAGGAAGCTCAGCTCCTTGTTCCTGCCGAGGAATTTTTTGAGCAAAAGAATTGGACAGTTTGTTTCAATGATTGGGAGAATCTTGCAGTAACGGCTAGATTGGCACCAGATGGCTATATCAAGATCATTGCTGGACATGACCAAGACCTTGGTCACTGTCAACAGCGTGATGTAACTTGGGCTATCTATGAGATTTGTTTTGGAGAAACAAGGCCTCGTCAGGACTTCAAGGATGCAGACTATGAATGTGAGGACTATGGTCCTAAGGAAAAGCGTGTTCCACTTACTCGAGCGAACATGCATACCATCAGAGTCTGTAATTATCATGTTGACACACACCGTGCTGTAGATGCCCACCTATTGACAGGAGAACAGACAGCATTGATGCTGTATGAGTGTTTTGTATATGAGGTGGACATCATTTCTGGTGATGCAAATAGTTTGGCCTACAGAATGTCTGGGTACAAAAGGCAACCAATGGCTAACTATTATTACAGCACCATGCAGCATTGGATCCGCAGGTTTTCAGAAGCTCGTGTAAAGGCAGATCCTGGCATCAAGGCACCTATTCCCAGAACATTTTACAGTTCATCTTCACTTGTCCTCAAGCAGTGTGAAGATTACTTTGAGAAACTCTGGGAAGAATACTCTACAGAAGAGAAAGAAGTATACCAGGGATCAAAGCTTGGCGATACATGTTTGTCTACCATTGTTGAATGGGGTCATTCAATGAGTGGGGAGGAATATTCAAATTCCACATTGAGCACGAAGGAGTTCGTCTGTAATTTTTCAGAGAACTTTGCTTTGATTGACACGGAGGTCATGTGCTCTAAACCCTCTGACGAAGACAGTCATGGTCCAATGTTTATTTCACTCAGACCAGCTTCCTTTTCATCTGGAGACAGAAGACTTTATCGCTCGGGCGAGACTCTTCGAGATGCTAACTTGCGGAGGAAGGAGAGACAGAAAGAGAATAAAAGGAAAGGAAGGCCGCCAACTTCTGATCAAGCAGCTCCATCGACTGCAGCGGCATAAAACTCAGAGCGGAGGCTAACTTTTAATGATAGCTAGGAAGTGAAGATACTTCTGATCACAGTTGATACTTTGCTTCCAAGCTTGACTTTAAGTTGCCAGGCTGAAGTTTTAATGAATTCTGGTTTGCAACAAGGAGAAACTTTTTGTCAAAGAAGATACTCCTGCATTCCAGGTTTATATGCTTTAGCATGCAGATAGATACAGTTTACTAAACGGTTATTATCTGCAGGTAGGTATGGACAGTTTTCCAGAACTGATGATAACTACCACAGCCGCTCTTTTGAAGTGACCTCTAATGGACAACCATTCATGGTTGATGATTAAGTCATTTCATAAGTTTGCATTTGTAGTGCAAGTTTTGTACATACATTTGCCGGTGTCTCCTTCCTTTCTGTTTTTGATGTCAATGAGAGAGAGTCCTTTTGACGCAGTTTAATTTTGTATAAGTCCTGTGTATGGAAGCGGCCGAGACCACTTTTCGAGAAGACTATTCCTCGGACCGAGAGTTGACGCTCCTTGCATTTTGCAAGGCATCTTAATTCATTGCAATTTGTGCGGTCTTGAATTTTTAGTTCTTCGTTACGCGAGTGTCGTTTACTGCTTTTACAGGTCTCTGTGCAAGAAAGCCGCTTTCCTTTGACTTTAAGTTCTTTGAAGCTCTGGCTATTTTAAGGGCTATTGAGCGCCGGTACATGGTATCTTCGCCGGTGAACGATACAGTCTCCAGCCGAGATACATTGTCTTTGACTTTGTATTTGAGGTGAGTCAGCTATTGCTCCCTCACTGTATTTAGTATACCTAGAGATTACCTTTTCTAAAGTGTGAAACACACTGGAATTGGTAAGTACAGGGCACCGTGGTTTCCTTTTAAGCTTACTAGAGCTTGCTGGACTGTTTTAGCCTTACGGTAGAAAAATAGTGTGCGACATACGCAATAGGCTGGAGTGGACATGAATTTTGCGCCTGCTGAAATGTAGAGCCTACTTGTACAGGTTCCACTCCAGTGGCCTATCTAGTGTGTCCATGCTTGACTGCCATAAGGCTCAAGAGACAAGAGGATAAGACTCTGCGCATAAAAGACACCTCAACCGTGTACGCCCTAGTCACTCTTTCACCCCCTGCCCCCCCCCCCCTGTGTTTAGTAGGGTCCTGGTTCCCCTAGGCGTGTCTACGCTATACGTGTGTAGCACCTGTTCTTGTACATATCCTAGTTTGTAGCTCTTCAGTCCGCTTCCGACTTAATTCATTTGGCTCAAGACTTCGTAGCCCAATACTGCATTCACTGCCATAGAAAAGGTGTGCTTCGACGCCGCTCGCACACCTTACGCACTCGTGTGACTGCTTGGTGTTTCGATCAGGTCCAGTTAGTCAACTGCCACTTCTGGGGGAACTCACCCCTCAAAGTGGTAGCGGAGCTTGTGTCTCCTGCTTCGCATTGGTCGATTTTGCCTTCGTGCCGAATCGTCCGATATTCCGGACAGGGGACAACCAAGTAAGTCACTTGTCAGCAAACATTTAGACCATGGTCCAGATCTTTAACATAGATACGGACAAAGAGCATGACAGCGACATGTCCGAAGTGACAGATCCAGAAGAAGCTTTCGCAGCTCAGGGTTCGCGTCATCGCCATCAACAAGGAAGGTCCTCGAGTTCGACATACCGGACGTACGAGGCACAGCCATCAGCAGGTGTCAAGATGACGCCAAAAATTCCTCCGTCATTTGATGGACAGTCATCCTGGTTCGAGTTTGAAGATTTGATTGATGACTGGGTGAACATCACCACATTAAGCGCCGAGAAATTAGGCCCATCATTGAAGAACGCTCCAACCGGAAACGCCGAATACTACAAGAAAATGCTCGACAATGAACAGCTTCGTCATGAAAGAAACGGTATTACGTATTTCAAGGAGACGTTGCGCCCGTACTTTGTCAAGGGAGCAAATCATGTTTTTCTTTGGCGTTTCATGCAGCTCTTCAGGACCTGGCGCGGAAACGGGGAATTTGTCAGCTGGATCGCTCGTTTTGAAGTCGCTAGCAAGAAAGTCATGGAAGCCTTTATGGGCTTGTTAGATCTTTCGACTGTTCCACAGCCTGATGATTTCAACTTTACTGATATCCTCTCGCAACAGCAGTACATGCTACTTCAAGGACTTCAAGATCCCGCAGAAAGAAGAGAAGCTGCAGAAAGAATCCGTACTGAACACATTGATGCCTTGAAACAAGCACATCGTGACACCTTTCCATTGTCTGACAACCTAATGTCACTTATTTTCCTAGTTCAGTCGGATCTCAACGAACAGCAAAGAGAAAGGTTTGTAGCCAGCATGGCCTTGCGTCCGATCAACATGAACAACTACACATACTTAGGTGTCAAAGGCTTATTCCTTGATCTCTTTTGCGGAACCGCCACAGGAACTGCCGATCCTTCGATCCGCAGGCAAAGAAGATCCACTTTCCTTGTCCTCGATGAAGGAGACTTGGAAGAAGAATCTGGATACTGGGTGATGGATCAAGAAACAGGCGAAGAAGGATTTGTGAGTTTGTTCTCAGAGTCCGAATTTTGGGTGTTAGCAGCCAAAGGAGGATACACCCGTAGGAGAATCCATGGTAGACGATTCAGAAAACCATTCAAAGGCGGCAAGGGAAAAGGCCGCGGAAAAGGAAGAAGACCCGGCTTTGTCAGCCGTAGAGGCAAAGGTGCAGGGGCACACTATGCAGAGTACCCTGACAACTCAGGTTTCTATGGAAAAGGCAAGAAAGGAAAGAAAGGTGGAAAGAAAGGATTCAAGGGAAAGGATGCATTCAAAGGCAAAGGAAAAAGCAAGCAACAGAATCCCTTTCAACAATCCAATGTTGCAACCACCGAAGAGCCTTCATCAGCTCAACCATCCACTAATGCCGAAGAAACCTGGAGTGCACATGAAGCAAACTGGTCATGGGACTCATATGGATACCACACAGACCAGTACTATCCTGAAGATGTCTGGCAGGCAAATGAAGCCACACGGCAACAATGGACATACTTTGCGGACGGACAGACGGACAGACCACAAGATGAAGAGCACCGTAGCTCAGAGACAAGGCCTGGCCAGATGAACCAGTCAGCAGATTTCCGATATAACGGAACACCTGCAGAAGAAATGACTGGTGAAGAACATGTTTCACATCAGTATCACCTAAACCCTGCCGGTAGCAGTACAGACTATCGACATTCCGGTTGTTCTGAAGTGATTGATCCACGCTTCTGTTCTTCTTTTGTCAACTTTGACGATGGATTTCACCATTCTTTGCTTTCTGAATACATCGACTTGAGGTACAGTCCGACCTACGTGATCATTGACAGCGGCTGTACCAGAGCAATGGGTTCAAGGACCGCCATTATGCGTCTAGTGAAGGCATGTAAGAGACACTACAATGCATCCAAGATTGATTTCTCTTTTGAGCCTTCGTCAAGTCGATTTTCATTTGCCAATGGTGAACAGTCCAATGTCCGAGAGAAGCTGGTAATCTACTTTCAGAATGACCAGTCACCCACAGGGTGGATCACAACAGCGATAGATATCTTAGACCAGGGCGATGTTCCGATCCTTTTCAGCGTTGAGCAGCTCAGGAACCTTCGCATGTCTATTGAGCATACTCCAGTCGGTGACTATCTGACTTGTCCTTTGTTCGGTCTGAAGCGATTTTCGCTGCCAGTGAGCACTTCGAACCATAATGTCCTAGACATCATGATGTTTGCCAGCTCAGTTCGTAAGCCGAACCACAGCTTCACTGCAATCAATCCTTCGTATGCAGCCTGTCCTGCCTGCAGTGGAAAACATCGCAAGCACACATACAAAGATGGATGCAAGAAGGCAGAGACATCCGAAGTGAAGGAAGACAAGTCAGCAGCCGGTATTCCGGCTAAGAAGCCAGAGAAGCACATCGCAAGTGGAGATGCCAAGGTCGATCCGCCATCGAAGCTTATTTCGATGCCTCCACCGGCTAAGAAGGTGACACCTGAGCGTTCGAAGATTCCAAGTTCGAGCTCAGGAGCCGAGAAGCCAGACGTGCCTCCAGCAGAACCTGAAATGCCGGTGAAGCCTGATCCTCAGGAAGACTCAAAGGAAGACGTGAAACCAATACCAACCAACAACAGTGCATCGAGAGAAGAAAGCTCCTAAGGTTTCTGTAACATTGCCGTTAGCATTGCAGAGAATCCATGAAAAGCTATCACATCCAACCGAGCTCTTGAAACTGCATTTGAAGCACTATCATATGTCAACTGAGCAGTTCAAGAAACGAACATCAGCTTTGAAGATTCCTGCTAAGATCTATGAAGAGTATGAAAAGGTAGTCAAGCAGTGTGACACATGTCAGAAATCCAAAATAGCACCTTCAAGATCAAGAATTTCAGGTATGAGAAGTGAAACGTTTGGAGAACTCACCTTTGTTGATCATGGTGAACTAGCTATCAATGACAAGTCCAAACTTCTTTTCCTGTTCATCTATGACGGTGCTACTTCTATGACCACTGCTTATGTTTGTAACGGCAAGACTGAAGCAGAAACGATTGGCCATCTTTTGGAGTATTTTGAAACATACCAGTTGAATCCTAAGTATCTTGTCGGTGATCAAGGTTTCATGGGTGCTGAACTTGAAGCTTTTTACAACAGAAAAAATATCCGACCGATCACTTTAGGACCTGGTACTCCATGGCCAAATAGAGCAGAAGCAGCTGTTCGCATGTACAAAAAGCAGATCACCCTGATGCTTAAGGCGGTGACTGAGGATCCATCCAGATACAAGATCACATACCGTCAACTCCTCAGACAAGCATCACTTGCCAGAAACTCCATGGTTACTTTTGGTGGAGTGTCTCCATTGGAGATGGCATTTGGACGGCGACCTGCAGATCTTTTGTACCCAGAGAACATGACACCAGAACAGCTTACAGCTTCACTTCCTTCTCCCGAGAAAAACATGGATGCCCTCAGAACACTTGCCATGAAGTCTTATCTAGAAGCAAAACAATCAGATGACTTGAGAAGAGACATTTCTGCAAGACTTCAACTAAGTGATGGTCCATTTTACTCTGGTGATAAGATTTACTACTGGACAGAAGATAAATCCAAGGTAAAGTCTGATGGAACCCACAGTGGTAAATGGATCAAAGGTAAGGTTATTAGTTCTGACGGCAGTATGGTTGGTATCGATTTAGGCACCAGAATCTTAAAGGTCAACATCAGCAAGGTCCGCAAGGACATCAATCCGATCGAAGATGTTGAGGTGCCACTCGACCCGGTTGCACTACTGAGTTCTGAGAGTGCACGGGCCGATATTCCGGTCACTGGCCACGCAAGCTCTCTAGTCCAGAGCGACGGAGCCCAGATCGGTGTGGAAGGCTTCACATATTCCTCTTATGCATGGCAACCTGTCATGACTGGCAAGATCGATTTCCCAGAACTGTTCGCAGGTTCAGCACGGTTGAGTCAAGTTGCTGCCATGAATGGCTTGCGTGTTGGACAACCCATAGACTTGAGAACTGGGTTTGACATCTTGAGCAGTGACGGTCGTAAGAGAACGATGGACATCATCGAGAAACAGAAGCCTGGGGTCATCTTCATGGCACCACACTGTGCTCCTTGGAGTCAGATGACTAATATCCATGATCGCATAGCCCGAGATCAGCGCAGACAGAAGTTTCTTCCAATGTTGGAGTTTTGTTGTCGTGTTGCCATATTTCAGATTGAACACAGAGGCCATTTCATCATTGAGAATCCAGCCTCATCAGCTCTTTGGTACACCAGATGTTTTCAACGTCGTTTGTCACAACGTGGTGTTACCTATGGCACTCTTGACATGTGTTCATTTGGAATGAAAGACCCTAATGGCTATTACTACAACAAGCCAACTTCTCTTTTACACAACTTTGAGGAAGGAGTTATAGCGCCTGTGTTCAAGAGATGTAGTAATAAGCTCGGGGGTGAACAGCACCAACATCAACCATTGGAAGGCTCAGCGCCTGGCTTTGGAAGCAGAACTAAGTTAGCTCAGGTATATCCTTATCGTTTCTGTTCCAAGCTCGTTCGTTGTATTCTGCCGCTGGGAAGCCATCATGGGCACAAACTACTGTAGTTGTAGATTTGCTTGGAGAACTCGATATTCCGGGTCTCGAATCACTCCAGCTCTTCTTGATGGAAAATACGGATCGAGAATATGTTCACTTCAGTGAATCAGACAGCGTAACTGTGAAGGACTTTTATGTTCGACGCCTTATGAACAGAGTGAACTCACTCCCTAAGAGACATGATTGCATATCGCACATGATGTTTCACATATGCGCCAGATTTTTGCACCTACCATGGCATTTGGGAACGCCACAATTTTGCGCGGTACTTTTGAACAGTTAAAGGTCAGATACCGTCACACCGCAGGTGTACTGTTTTTATGGCGTAAGAAGGATACAACTAAGTTGTACATCCAATCACATCCTTTTGACGACTTGTCGAAGTTGGTGGAGTCAAATTGGAGCTGTGTCTTTTTCGGAACTCTGATGGTCGCGTTCCGTCCAAACCTGTTCACACACCTGTCACACCTGACACTGTTGGTGCACCACCTGCACCACCTCCTGGTTTGGATCCTGATGAGTACATGACACCGACTGGTCCTGACACGCCTGGCGACATCCCTGGTGATTCATTTACACCAGGTGATTTCTTTACACCTGGAGACAGTCCAGAGCCGCCATTTACACCTCATCCAGGACCACCACCGCCAGACATTCCGTTTCCACCATTTCCAGGCCAATCACCACCGTCACAACCTGACACACACATGCCTGGAGAACCTCCGGATACACCACCTTCAGGACCACAACCACCATCACAGTTTCCACCTACTACTCCTGCAGCCACAGTTCCACCTATTCCTCCCTCATTTTGGCCCTTGACTCCTGTGCAACCAGACACTCCTGTAGTTCCTACTCTTGTCGTTCCACCGACTATTCGCGATGAGCAGATGATTTTTGGTGAGAAACGACCTACTCCTTCTCCTGTGTCTGACCGCCCTTCGACGAAAGCTCGTCCTACGAGACCTGTACAGATGCCTGTCTCGCCTTCACCTCCTACGGTTCCACCGAACAACCATCTGGGGGGTGATGATCGACTCGTCTTTTCGCCGCCGGTCGTCCGAACTCCAGTGAAGAAACGTAAACCGGAAAATGACATAGACGATATACCAGAATTTCCGGAAGAAGAAGACGCCGGTGATCCCGATGCTCAGCCATCCGGACCAAGTTTGCCAATCGCAGGCGACGATGATGAACAGCCAGTGTCACCTGAATCTCCTGAAGCTGTAATCGTCGACTCCGATATTCCGGACGACGTAGCAGTAGATGTTGAGGAAGAAGAAGATGATGATGACGCTGACTCAGATGAAACCATCGACTACAATGATCTGTTCGTGGACGAAAACAGCTGGAGCTGGTTGTCAGCTGAACAAAAGCTTTGTAGCAACACTGGTTCGTTCACGGTAGCTCGGTACATTGATGGTTCACCTGTAGATCTTAAGACAGTTCCGTCCTATGCTGACTTTGTCACACCGTCTTCGTACATGGCACAGAAGAAACGTCAGCTACTTCGTAAGAACTATGCCGACATCCGAGAAATCTACTCCGGTATTACGGAGGAAGATAAGGCCTTCCTGACTTTGTATCAATCCCAGGAAGATAAGTTCTCATATCTTGTCGGTAAGAAACGTAAGGAAGCAACCCAGCAAGAAAAGCGTCAGTTTGCCAAGCAATTCCTGGAAGCCAAGCAAGCCGAATGCAAATCCTGGTTTGACAATGACGTTTTCGAGCTTGTTGACATGCGTAAGCTAAAGATCAGGAACTATGTTGCTGGACGCTGGGTCCTTACCATCAAGAAGGACAAGGACGGTAACTTCCTAAAGTGCAAGGCACGTTGGGCGCTAAAGCGTTTCCAGGACCGACAGAAGGATACCCAACAAACCGACAGCCCTGCAGCCAGTCGTTCAGGTTTTCGATGCGCAACACAGTTTGCAGCTAACTGTCAATGGGATCTGTATCATATGGACTTGAAGACCGCCTTCCTGCAAGGCGAGGCATATGATGAAACTAGAGACATCATTTGCCAGATCCCGTCCGAATGCGGATATCCGCCGCACATTGGAGCGAAGATGAAGAAGTCCGCATACGGTCTGAACGATGCACCACGCAGATGGTGGCAGGTTGTCGATAAAGCACTTCTTAGCTATGGACTTGTGCCAACTCGAGCTGATCGATGCACATATATTTTGTACGGCGATAAGATGTCATCCAAAGACACTTCGTTGTCCAAGTCATTCCGGAAGACGTCTACGTCCAATGATCCTGTTCAAGAAGCAATCGACATGGTGCTGGATCCTGTAGCACAGAATAATGCACAAGGCCGGAGACCACACGGTTTCATTTGTCTTCATGTCGATGACTTGTTCATGGCCGGAGACAAGGTCTTTGCAGACAAGGTGCTTGCCAGCATGCGTAAGGACTTTAACGTAGGCTCGGAACACAAGAATGACATCATGTTTGTTGGTCAACGTATCAAATGGAAGACTCATGACAAGCAAGGACCTTACATCTCTTGTGACCAGAAGCTTGCAGTAGATGCTGTAGAGGAAATCAAGTTTGATAAACATCTAAAGGACAACATTGCTTGTAATCCTCAGATGCATACAGCATATCGCTCTATCTTAGGCCAGCTCAACTGGCTACAGAGTCGAACGCAGGTTCACTTGTGTTACAAGTTCTCTAGATGTGCGTCTGCCGCTTCGAGTCCGACCATTGGCGATGTATGTGAGATCAACAAGGTTGTTCGTACAATGAAGAGCCAATATGTAGATGCTCGATTCTGGCCTCTCAAAGGCAGTCAGCGCATCCTTGGTTTTCCTGATGCATCGTATCGAGACAACAGTGACAAGTCCAGTCAACGTGCACACGTCATCTATCTAGCTGAAGAAAGGCAACCATATAACTCTCGATACTCCGAGAAGAAGGATAGTTCAGCTACGCGTGGATCCATTATAGACTATGAGAGTCATAAGATCACTACTACTACTCAGTCTACCACTGTTGCTGAACTTCAAGCCTTGATGAGGTGTTTTGGAACATGTCTTTTCCTTCGTGCGCTGTGGGCGGATGTCAGTGGCCAGATCCTTCCTATCCACCTGAGAACAGACGCAAATAACCTGGTCACCACTGCACAAACCACACATCTCCCAGAGCAAAAGGAAACGCGTCACCTCATCCAGATGCTCAGACATGAGAGCAACACTGGCAACATCGATGACTTAAGTCACGTCGCAAGTGAATTCTGTCTCGCTGATCCTTTAACAAAACATACCGCCAAACCGGACGAACTTGTAAGAAGCATAGAGACAGGAACACTCCGTCAGGTTGATGTACACCCACCTTTCCGCACACTTGTGAAACACAAGGCCTTTATAACTGAGTGGGTCATTAATAACCTGCCGGATCCACAGTTTTTTCTCACATTCTTTGCTGAAGATATATCAGACTGTGTATATTCACTTATGTATGCTTCATGACATTTTTCTTGTGAATTTTTGTCTCAAGAAAATTTGTGTCTGCGACTGCATTTTCTGGTTCAAGCGCACTACTACGGACGAAGACAAGCTTGAGCGTATTTAGTCTCTGTGATCATCATGGGCCGCAAGGTTCCAGCACCTGCTGCCGAGACTCCAGTGGCGCCTTCTCAGGCACCGGCAGCCAAGTCCAGGCCTCGATCACCGAGCCAGCCCTCCACTGCACGACCGGTATTACGGTCCCGACGCAGTGTGAGTCTTTCGCGTCAGAGCGATTCGCCGTCTGAAGCGGCACCATCAGCACTTCGCTTCATTGATGTCGTTCGCGCATCTTTGTCGCCTGATGCAGCCCGCAAGGGTACCGGCCGACATTCCGGCCAGGACCAATCGAAAGGCAGAGGAAAAGGCAAGCGCTCGCCATCTCGTGAAGAGCGCGCGCCAGCAGTTGAATTGACACGTGAGGGCATTCGTCCAACGCAATCCAGCCTCAAGGGGTATCGCCTCCACACAAAGGTAGAAGGAGGCGTAACGCAGATTGATGAAATCCACGAAGCCAGTGCAGCAAGCGCTCCTGCCGAACGCCGACATTCCGGCGGAAAAGGCAAACGTCCAGAGTCGCACGGTGCCGAAGGCCGACATTCCGGCAAAGGCAAGGGCAAGAGCAAGGACACTTCTCGTGACGCCGGTCCACGCCCTAGCGCAATGGACTCTGCATTCGAACGCCCCGAGTACGGTGTTAGCTCAGCTTTCGTCTACTGTTTGTGGATGATTTGGTCCGGATTTTTCAAGTTCAGCGAAGAAGCCTTGAACCGGATTTACGAGAGCGAGCTCTACGATAAGATTTCTCGTGAGCTAAGCTGGATCCTCCGACATTCCGGATGGACCCATGCTGACCAGTCGCTCTCAGTTTTTGAGCTAATGGCCGGGGCTCGTTTTAGGAAGATGCTCAGCGTTTGGGCTCACACCTGCCATGCCAAGGAAGACCTTGCCTTCCCGGCCATACAAAAGGCCCAGATTCAGCCATGGTGTGAAGCCTCTGTTGAGAGAATCAACCTGCTGCTACCGCTTGCCATCACCATTATGTACAATCAGAAAGGCAGGTACCAGGTTGGTATTTTGAGCACTTCCGATCATCAGAAGGGTGAAAGGTTTGTTAGTAACCCTTCTCAGTGGATCCACCCAGCCGGTATGACGGCTGAGGATCGCAAGGAGCTTGCCCAGTTATATAAGCAATTCAGGGCCGCTCATGTTTTTGTGCAAGCCGTTTCCAGCCATTCGGGAAGTGCCGAAGCACCGATTGCAGGCCTTAAGATCCCGAAGTGCCAGCTCTCCGATATGCCGGACACGCTGGTTCACATGACTGAGTATCGCCACGTCCGTTCGATTCTGCAGTACGGTCTCCTTCCCGGAGGCGGCAGTACAGCCGGCAATAAGCAACGTAACATGAACCACTTTTTGCCGGTCGACGGACTCTTGGTCTCTTATGAACACATTCGACCAACGGCCAACGTGGCACTCGTCTTGTCTAAGGCAACGCTGGAAAAGCATCCAGAGCTCATGGAAGATTTTAGCCTGAGCAAGAATGGATACTTTTTGACCAAGGCCGTTATTCCGGCCGGTCTTTTCAGTCTTGCATGGGACATCCGAAACAATTGCTGTGGGATGTCCCTGATTCCACTCCAGCCATGTCAGTCCCCGATGAGCCGTACTTGCGTTTTTATTCTCAGCTCTATTGCGAGGTACTGAGGCTGGTAGGCAAAGGCCACGATAAGTTCAAGACTGAAACAAGGAGGCTTGCCTTTAAGAATATTAAGGTTCGCGAGGTCGAGGCATGGCGCAATGAGGCCGAGGAGAAACTTGATCGCCATCAGCTCCACGGCATGTCCAAGATCCACACTGAGACATGGCTGAATTTTCTCTCCCTCGACGACGACTGGAAGGATGATGCCACCAACATGCGTCGTCTCAAGAAACGCTCATTGTCGGAAACGACTGAGGAAGAGGGAGATGACCTGATCGATGTCGATGATGACGACGACATGGACGTCGACGCCGATATTCCGGCAGACGACGACGACGATGTTCAGGTCATAAGTACATTAGATGAAGCCATGGTGGACGACCTCGCAGAAGCGTGCCGGAAGGGCACCTGGGTCAAGAAAGGCACTGTGAAGAAGGAAGAGTCCGATATGCCGGACGATCCTTCAGCAGAAGCCTCATCATCTGCAGCAGTCAAGAAAGAAGAAAAGCAGAGCACACGGGTCTGGTCCTCCCGAGCAAGGTCACGAACCCCAACTCCTACTGTCCTTAAGAAGGCTGACCATGCGCCGGCAGCAGCTCGCACTCCATCCGAGGGTCGCAGGGTTTCGTTTTCCGATATTCCGGAAACGAAGTACATCGCAGCATCATCCAAGAAGCGTGCGACCTCGCGAGCGCGAGAGGTCATCAGCGATGCAAGGAAAGCTCAGAAAGCACCAACTAAGTTCCATCATCGCCCAGATGAGATGACCTGCTTAACCTGTGCAAATGCTGAAGTACTCTTCTTTTGCCGAGCATGCCGGCACGGCACATGCCTTGACTGCTACCACGATGTCAGTAACCATTGTTCATGCAACAGCATTTATCTCTGTTCGACCGTCCCAGACGCCGATATTCCGGCACCGCTGGGTGAGCACGAGCGCGAAGAGATCACAGCAGAAGTCGACTTCACGATTCCCTTCGCAGCCGAATCCGAGGGTTGGCACTCGGACGACCGATATGCCGGTCGATTGCACCGTTTGCAAGAAATCAAAGATCTTGTTCTCGGTGACGGCTCAACAGGTTGTGCAGCGATGGATCGAATTGTCCTCGAAGGAGTCAGCAAATACCATTACACGAACCATCCAACCTACAGGAGCCGTTCCATTCCCTCGATTGCTCAACACTGGGACGAACAGTCCGATGTGGCAGTATCCAATCATTCGGCCAAGCTGCTTTTACGACTCCAATCGCCGATATACCGGCGCGGAGATGCGACAGATTGTCGAGCTAAGCCGTTCGTACATGCAGGGATATCGCGCGAACCAGGGAGACTTTGATCTCGATGAAGCACGACTACTCCGATCGACTGAACACGTCAGTGTCCTGCTCCTCAACTTCGGCGATATCAATCGTACACCTCGTTTCAACGGCAGGCAGCCACTATCCAGGGATCTCGCCGAGACCGATCAATACGCTGTGCTTCCGCGTTACCTTGTAAGGAACACAGCTCATATCACAATCCTTCTTGAAGCCAACGGCATCGAGCGTCATCGAGAGCTCTTTAACCAATATAAATGCTTGAGCGTGTTGGCCATGGCGGATGGCGAATCTCCTGCTATCGCAGCAGTCTGTTCCAGTGATCCACTTGGTACCTCGAGGCTGGAACTCATCCGCCGGATTGAGCTTGAAGGCGAACGCTTGGCCTGGGTAGCCCATGCCGCGACATTCCGCGTGCTCTGGGGAAAGGTCGAAGAATCCACAGATGGAGGCATCACCGGCGACCGTGGAGTCAGAAAGAACCTCCGTGTTGCCCTTGAAGAAGGCGCTGATCCAGCAGATAACATGGAGGCAACCGTCTGCCCTGACACCTTAGCTGTAGCACAAGCATCCACCACATACATTGAAGCTTCGCCAGTGGATGCAGAGGCATTGTTCCACGAGTGTCCGACATTCCGGACCGGGAGCCTGAACGACTGCAAGCGCATGCACATGCCTGAAATTCGAGTTTGCGCTTTCCACATCAATGCCCATGCCTTTCAGTCAGGTATTACGGCCGGTAAGAACGCCATTATGAAGATTTTGATCACGGCCGTGGCAGACCAGGTGGACATCATCGCGTGCGATGCTAATCAGTTCACGAACCGCAACTTCCGGGGCGATCGACATGCCGATCCAGGAACCGGAGCTGTCCTAACCATCCTTGACCAGATTCTTGTTTCTGCGAACAAGAAGCGCGAGCCGAGTAAGCGCATCACCTATAACTGGGAGGTCTCAACCCTCGCCAGTGAGCAGCTCGCTGCTTTGGAAGGTCTGGATGCCGATTGCGACTGCTTGTTGCAGATCGCCTTAAATTACGGCAAGGACATGCATACGTTGCGGTCAAGGACATCCGATATTCCGGATGATCGTGGACGTGTCGGATATGAAGGGCCTCCACGCCAGAAAGAGACTACCGTTAAGGTCAACGAACTCCTTAAGCACTTGAATCACCTTGATCTGTGTCTGAAGAGCAGCGATTTGGGTTACCATCACCCTTTTCAGTGCAATTTTTCACTTGCCAGCCGACACAAGATCAGAGTTCCTGACCAGCAATCCGCCGAGAAACGTGGCGAGAAAAAATGCCGAGCGGCTTGAACGTTTGAAGGAACAGTCTCGGCAGAAGAAACAAGCTCGCCAAGCTGGCTGGCACCAGCCCTGGTCCTTGGGAGCGTCAAGCTCATGGTGGTATACCGGTTCATCTTCGTCATCTTGGAACCCCGGTTACCGAGGCTACAGGGACTGGTAGGTAGTCTCTGCTCAAGGAAGCCGATATGCCGGCTAGAGCACAGCTAAATGCCACAAAGCTAAATGCAGTTTAAATGACCCAGATATATCTAAACTAAAGGCCTTATAGATTTGACTTTAACTTGATGAATTGACTTGAAAAAGAATATTTCCGATATTCCGGAACGTTCGATGCAACAAATATGCCCTTCGTAGATTTGTAGAGATTATCTGACGCGATCTAGATGAGCCAGAATGGCATCTACGGTCGAGTTCTGCGAAGACAGAACTTTCTGAATTCATTTACATTCTTTTGCACTTTAGCGATCGTAAGCTTCGACACGAAGAAAATTTGTGTCTGTTTTGTGTTTAGTAGGGTCCTAGGTTCCCCTAGGCGTGTCTACGCTATACGTGTGTAGCACCTGTTCTTGTACATATCCTAGTTTGTAGCTCTTCAGTCCGCTTCCGACTTAATTCATTTGGCTCAAGACTTCGTAGCCCAATACTGCATTCACTGCCATAGAAAAGGTGTGCTTCGACGCCGCTCGCACACCTTACGCACTCGTGTGACTGCTTGGTGTTTCGATCAGGTCCAGTTAGTCAACTGCCACTTCTGGGGGAACTTACCCCTCACCCCCCTCCCCCCCTCCCACCCCCCACCCACTGTAGGTAGTGGTGGTGGTAGTAGTAGTAGCAGTAGTAGCAGCAGTAGTAGTAGGTAGTAGGTAGTAGGTAGTACGTAGTAGGTAGTAGGTAGTGGTAGTGGTGGTGGTAGTAGTAGTAGCAGTAGTAGCAGCAGTAGTAGGTAGTAGGTAGTAGGTAGTAGGTAGTAGGTAGTAGTAGGTAGTAGGTAGTAGGTAGTCGGTAGTAGGTAGTAGGTCGCTGGATCAGAATAGACAACCATTGGACTGAGACATGTCGATCGCTGGATCAGAATAGACAACCTCTGATTCGGATTCGTTCCATTTCATTGTAAAACGACTTCACTTGAAATCAACGGCAACAAACTCTCCCAGCAAAATGTGCAACTCCAATGCACCCACAAGTCTGATTGAGCAGGGTATTGTTGTTCGATGTCATTCTGGGTCTTTCACTTCAAACGGTTTGGAGAAAAAACGACAAATCATGCCAGATCTAGAAAATCTTCGGTCGCTTTGAAGCCTTCTGTGTGTGAAAAAGAATATCTGGTGCGTGTCGCAATCCCTCGAGACGGTCGAAAAAAAGATCTGAAAAGGAAACATGCACACGGCCAAGTAGTTTGGAAGAAGAATCGTTTTCAAGGTCATGTTTTGTGGATAGTCTTGGTTCGCATTGCTTGTGTTGGTTTCACTTGGCTCCTCTTAGGTGATTCGACTGAGACATGCCGGTTCGGATCGCTGGATCAGAATAGACAACCTCTGATTCGGATTCGTTCCATTTCATGGTCAAACAACCTTGAAATAAACATCAACAAACTCACCCAGCCAAATGTGCACCTCCAATGCACCAACAAGTATGATTGAGCAGGGTATTGTATCAATGCGGGCTCGAGCTGGTGGCCGGCGGCATGCCGAAGGCTGTAAATAAAACAGGACTGCACATTCGTCCGCCCATATGTTTAACAAGCACGACAACCGAATGCTGTCAGTACTAACTACCACTCGCTGTGGAACTGGTCTAAGGTTGTAGCAGTATAGTCGGTTGCACTTCCTCACGATTCTTCAACCAAGGACCCAATCAAAACCTGCGAAACACATCAAAACACTACATGTCGGACATCACCCCAGCAAGCGCGGCTGCCCACATCCTGGTGCCTCCTTAGGAGAGATCTGCTCCAATTCTTCTCCGTCTTTGAACTTGAAGAAGTTTCCAGATGTGCTCCGATGGATTTCGACAATTGGAACGTCCATAGAGTAGAGGCCCAATTCAACGCGGCCATCCCGCGATTGGTACCTGCATGAACCATGCTTCAGGCCACGCACGAAATAGCCCTCCATGGTGGCACCATCTGGGAACTTGACCTTTGCTGGGCCCGTGACACTGCCCACCGCGTCAACCGTGAATTGCACTGTTTCCCAAATTTCGCTGCACATCATAACCCCTTTCGCAATTCCATGGTCCCACTGCTCTTTGGCCATGTCAATGGCTCTGATCAAGGAAGTCTCAACCACAGTGCCCTCAAGAGGAAACTCTTCGGCAAAGGCATAGATGCCGATTCGAGGTACCTGAAGCCATCCTGCCTGCTTTTCCTCTGCAAGTTGCATATCGGTTCTTTCCCGCTTTGCCCCCTGCTGAATCTGCAGGACAAATCCTTTCGTCTGTTTCACAACCTCCAAATGTCGATTGAAAGTCCGGAGCCATTGGGCATCAGCTTCATGTTTATTTGCTGCCTGCAAGCGTCAGGCCCATGCGTGTATCTTGTTCATTCTTGTTTATTACAGAAATCTCAACAGCTGTGCCCAAGTCCTCGTTGTCGGTGTTGGGGTTATACACCGAACAACCATGCTTTTCCAGAATGTCCTCAAGCAACAAGACCTATGATCTATATTTTATACTTTTGATCAGCTGCCAAACAAGATCAAGCAAGGTGAAATGCTACGGTGCTACCGGAAGTCTTGCGCAGTCCTTCATGTTTTTCGAAATCTGGAGCCAAGGTGGTTCGTACTTTGTAGAAAGGACCACATGAGGCAAAGGTTGGAAGGCGGCCTTGGCACCAAACAAGCTCCGAAGGACCACAATAGCAAACAATCGCTCAGCTGCAGGCATCAGTCACTATATAGGTTTCCTGACAGTTGCCATCATCATGTCTGTATCAAACCAACCAACAGTGCCCAAACCTTGGTGTTCCACCATTGCATGAAGAAGCTGCCACACTCTCAGGAAACATCAGGAAACTGCAGAGACACAGCGGTCCTCGGTCTCGTCCACATGCGCCGTGCAACACCAGAGCGGCCGCTGCATGGTGTACACAGCTGCTTGGTGGAAGTCAGCTGCTTGGACCAAAAAAGGATTTTGAGTGAAGACGTGTTTGTCTTGTCTTTCGCGTGAAAATCCTATTTTGTGCAAGCTGCGTGGTTGGTATCTGCATGAAACTTCAACACGCTCAAGCAAGAATAAACTTTCCAGCAATCTAGGCTCTTAGGGGCAGCTACAAGCATACTCCTCGTGTGAGAAGCCATGTGTGCACCAAGCGGAACGTTGACATGCTCTAAGAAATTGATCAAGCGCCTTAACAACTGCATGAAAACAAAGGCATCTGAATCAATATCAACAATAGCATGGCACCAACTGTTCGCTGGTCTTCAACTTGACATTGCGCAGTCCTTAGATTGACCAAATGGAATATGGAGTACGCCTTTGCTCGAGGAGTGAAGCACAATGTCTTGTCCGCGGTCAAGAAAGAACCCGTTCATTTATGGTGGAACTTCCCACATGCAAATCATGAAAAGTTGGCTGCGTTTCAAGGTTGTCCTTGCTTCAATGGACTAAAAGACTAATCATATGCAACAAATCTCTGCACTAAATTTTCGGAGGGATTGTGGCCGTGCAAGTCCAAACCTATGATCGTCCTACAATGACTACTTTTTTACTTTAGCAAACAATAGTAAACATGGTAATTAAACAATTTGTGAAAGAAAAGATGCACAGCCACCTTGCTTTGTGTTTGTCCTGTACACCAGCCTTCTTGCTCCGCATACTTTCTCACAACTCCAAAATAGAGAAATCATTTCCAGAGATTACCGTTAGCAGATACTCCAGAGTAGGCCAGCTACCCGCTATCCTAAGCTGAACGTTTGGAGTGCGTCCTTTGTACTCGGTACCCATCAGCCCCATCAGCTTGGTCTTTGAATTTCTGCTCCGATGCCCAGACTTCTTGGAGACATCCTCTCGCAAATCCAACAATTCGAGGAACAAGCCCACGCTCTTCGTGGCTTTTCGGGAAGCATGAGTTTCTGAGTGTTAGACAAGGAAAGTACTTCAGTTGCATACAACTACTCCGAAACATGAGGAGAATAAATGACCAGCTCACAGACCTGCTGACTCAAACTGACTGCTTCACCAAACCTCTCCTTTCAGCTGATTCCTCAGATTCCCCAAAACAGTGTGGTCACACTTGGGGTTCTTACGGTAGCCCAATAAGTTTGGGTTTGATCGAGGGTGTTCGGCCATTTTGATGACCCTTACATCAATTAGTTTGCGCTCTCGTTGTGGTGCGTACACCTTTTCGGACTTGGTGCTCATTTTTCGGATTCGGGTGCGAGGGGATCCTCGTGTTTGGAAGTATTGACTTTTCGTGGGAGGTGCAGCACTGTGGACTGTGGTGATGGTCTGGAGCGTGTTCTGATGATTTTTTGGTGGAAACGTTGCAGAATTTGGGGCATGTATTTCGCTTTGGCATCTCAAATTGGTCTGTGGAATGTTTTTGTTGCAACACGCTCTGGCGGCCCTGCGCGACGTGAGTTGACACGTGCAGAATTCGCTGCACACACAGCAATTTGTAATCCTCGAAATGCACATTTGGGATCATTTCGTGGCAGGCACAGCCACAGCACTTTGTAAACCTCGAAGTGCAGAAAATTGTCCGACAGGAGTGGTACTTTGTGAACCTCAAAGTGCAAATGCCGTGGTGGGCACGCGCCTGTGAACCTGGAGGTGCAGCTTGCGGACCACGAACTGCAGATTTTGGGATATATTTTCATATGCTCTCACATGTACTGTGCACGCTCGCTCACATGTGTTTCATGTGTATGTGAATACATAACAGTACATACATATATATATATATGTCTTCTGCTCTGCACTCGCAATCATCCATTTTTCGTGGCCAGACTAGCTGTGCTAAGTTGCTTGCCAAAGGAACCTTGCTCATTTCGAGCAGGGTAAGGCCTTTAAGGCTCACCCCCCAAATCCCTGATCCCTCAGGGCTTTGGCCACACATGTGCCTACGACAGCACACATGGCCCACGGATACGGTTGTGCCTTGACTGTCATGAAGAGTCTGTTGGCATCCGCTCCTGTCAGCTGAATGTGTGGCCGTCCAGTGCGGCTACAACGTCCTTGTTGTGTATTGCACTGTTTGTTTAATGCAGACAGATTAATGCCATGAGACAGCAAAAAAGCTGGTTTCTTCCAAAGTTCGTTGAACTGACAGAACTCCAAACTGAACACCAGAAAGAATGCATTGCCGAATCAATTTCTGCATAGGTGGCATATCCCAAGCCATGCTAGATAAAGGCTTCTCCAAAACGACCGGAATAAATTGATGGATACACAATGTAAAAAGCCGAACGCTCCAAAGCCAAAGCAAATTACCATTGCGAACTTTGCCTTTGCGCCAGAGAAGAAAGTCCCCATAAATACTGACTTGTACGTAGTGGTCCGGGTCCCAAGCCATCCCATTTTCTAGCACGTGAATACGAAGTACACGGCATTCCACACCAGACGAAAAGCACCCTGCCGCTGCGAATCCAATTGAAAAGCTTGTGTTCAATGTCCGTAATCAACACATCATGATGCTGAAACATGCATATATCAATATGATAACACACAATGCCCTGCTTAACTCACTCTAGCTGTGCCTGCAGAAACCTCAAGGGCGAAGTGAGACGGCAAATCTCTCAATGAAAACACATCTTGTTCCCAAGGAGGCTTCAAAGTCATCTGGCAGCCACTGGCCCGTTCATCACTTTTTGCATGTTGCGAAGAGACCAGCGACAATACTCCAGACTTCCTCGCGATAACTGGGCCAGCAATGACTGGCTCTTTCCAGTCTTGGTGTATCGTCGAACACTCTGATCGGTGCCCCACCGTCCTTGAGCCTTCACGGCCGCATATTCTCTGGTCTTGCTGGCCAGGTCGCCTGCAGCTCAACTGATGCGGGTGGAGTCCCGGAACGCCCATCAAAGAATTCCTTCATGGTGAAGGGGAAGATCTTGGCCTCTTTGCTCTTGCCCACCATCTGCTTCGCCAGCACTTTGCCTAGCCAAATCGCTCCGGAGTATTCAGAGCCATCGTGTTGTCGAAAACACTGACCTTGTCTGGCCGCTTTTCGTCGAAGTCCCGGACAATGATTGCATGCCACTGGAACTGCGCTCCAGCCCCTGCCACTGGTCTGACCAGGTGCTTCTCCCCTAAACGCTTTGGATCACTTTGATGGCCATGTCCATGTCCTTGCGTCCGTGGCTCCACAGCTGCGTAGCCAGCCCATACGCCAACATCTTTGGCATTGGGACCCGGCTCTGAGGCGGGCCACTCCTTCCTCCACCCCCGTAGTGCACGGCAGGCCCTTGTCAAAGATCCTCGCGCCCTCACATGGTGGAACTCCACGCTTGCCATAGTTTTTTCTCCGTCTGCCACATGTTTGCCTTCTAGGTAAAGATGATCCATATAATCTGTCAGCAGCGCGTCCAGTTGTGATTCTTGAGGTTGCTGAACTCCTGAAGCCCGGCTTCTGATTCTCCACCACCTGCGAGATGGATCGTCTCTCTAAATGACTCAGCACACTCATCTTCGCAAGGCTGTTGGCTTCCTCGCTCAAGCCATTCACTGCCTGCAAAGTCCTTCTCTTCTTTACTGGCGGCACACTCTTGATGACAGGGTCTGGCAACTGCCTCTTCTTGGCTGCCGTCGTGGCCTTTTTGAATTGGGCTCCAGCACGACAAGCGTCCGGGAACTCTTTCGCGCTGGAAGTTGCAAGCTGCTCCCACTCACCACTCGCCGAACCTGCTGCTTCTGGACGGGGTGGGGGCGACTTGCTAAGAGGACCGGCTGGATCTGACCTCTTGACGGCCCGTCTGCGACATTGTGTTCAGAAGGGGCCCATCTGGTCCGCACTGAAAAACCACCCACCAAAGAAAGCTCTGCCACCTTTTGAGCCGTACGCAACATACCGAAATTTGTAGCCCTACCCTTGCACATGGTCATACTCAGAGCAAAGTTGTCCATCATCACCAAATGACGTTTGTTTCGATTTCTGTGTGAACGACAAAGGTGTCTGGCCAACAAAGAGCGTGACCCTCTTTTGCAGTAATGTGACCGCTGGTATCCCTCCTTTGACCTATCATCACCGTAGACCAATCTTGAGGCTTCAACATCTCAGGGGGCACCTCAGGGAAGTCATTGTTGTAAGTGTATAGGTCCTCAGCCGTTGTACTCACTGGAGAAACCCGAGCCATGGCGAAGTCCCGAAGCGCATCCTGTCCTTCATAGCGCTCACGCGGTCGCCATTCTGAAGGATCAAGGTGCTTGAAGCGCCATCGGTCCTGCCAAGCGCCCAGCTTCCGAACATCACTTTCAGGTAATTCCAGCTTGCAAACCCCGTATCCTGAAGCAGTAGTGGACCAGGCGCGCAGTTCACCTACGAAAAGGGGTACCAATCCAATAAATATCTCCACCTCTCGTCGTTCCAACTTGTTCAGATACCCAGGAGGTCCACCCTTCTCTATATAATCATAGCGCGCACGAAAAACGGATATACCTGCGCGATTGAGAACGCACAAAGTAACTGCATGATCCAGCAATTTCTGCATGGCCTTCCAATCCACCTTCATTGAGAGAGTCTCTTCAAATGCTAGCAAGATGTTCCATGCCCGAGTTGGACTGGCCCGTACTTGACCTGTATCTCCATCGACGACGCCGCCGAACGTTTGAAAATATGTTGTGGCCCCCACTTCCTCATGCAAAGCAAATCCCATCCCAGAGAGATCGTCCTGCATATGCTGCAATCAGCAGACTTCCTGGAGAGCGACAAGCTGTGTGCACATTGTCGCAATAAGGCATAGCCACAGCTTCGTTGCCACTCAGCAAAGGGGCAGGATACCCGTCTAAAACAGGTTTGTCTCGTCCCACTCCCAAAGACCGAACCGCCGACTGCTCATGCATTTTTTGAATAAGATAAAAACTCCAGCTGAACCCCATGGGCAAAACATTGACGCATGGTGAAATGTGGGAACAACCAGAATTGAAGCCCACCTCCCCCAAATTTATTTTGCCTCTTGTAAGTTAAATTGCGGCGCAAGCAAAAGAAATTGGAAAGTTCTGAGGAAATCTTGGCAACGCCGCGAGGCTACCGAGCTCAGTCTTAGGTGGATCTCTGAAGGCCAAGTTGACTTGTCGACAATCTAGAATCAACCGCTGTCGCTCAACCAGCTGGCCAGCCACTTCTTTGGGCTTCTTAGTGACGCAAAAAGCTCCTACTCGTCCTCTGCAACTTGTGGTGTGTCCTAAAATACTGCATTTATGGAGAAAGAGGTAGTCAAAGTTTGTGACACGCTCACTCCCTTCCCAGTGCCTTCCTAAATATAGTGAATTCAAAGAGTAAATGGCCCGGTTCACCATCTTCGCAACAGCCGATCTCTTCTGCAAACGTCTGCGCACAGCCCGACACACGCTGCCCTGCACTGCTTCCACATTCTGTAGCATTGGCAATGGAAGCACATCTCGTGCTCTCCCATCGGAGCAAGGCTCATGAAAAATCCGGCTGCGCCACTGAAAACCTTTTCCATGATGCTTGCCCTTCATCTCCGCCTGTTTGCGCTGAAGGATTTGTGACTCTTGATGGAGCTTTCGGGATACATACTCTGTCAGCTCCGGCACAACTATTGCTCCTCCAGGCCTATAAGAGGTTTGAAGGAAATGATCAGACCCGTGGGCCTTGAGGTTGGCGATGTGAGAGCGTAGGTTATTGCCAGGTCGATGGCCCGGGCCATCCACGCCATCAGGGATCTTTGACTGGGAAACCCAGCCCAGATGCTAGGCAAAGGCACTCTCAGCGACGCTTGCTACAGCTTTCATGCGCGATAAAGCCGTCCGGGGCTCCAGCGGAAAGTCGTCGAAATCAGCTTGGGTCATCTCTCCATGGACTCCTTGAAGCCACGGTGTATTTCTCCCGACAAGGAGTAACGCACCTCCATGGTCCGCACGTCTTCTGCTGCAGCACGGTCTGTTCCCTCAGCAGATTCTGACATCCGAGCCAGCGCAATTCGTTCTAAGCCGCCATCTGAACAGGCATCAGCTGGCGGATGAGCACTGGTCTGGATTTCCTTCACTATCTGCCATGGTCATCAGCCCATAATCACCATCACGGGCAAAACCCCGGCGGAAAGACTTGCGCACCGATAGGGTGTTCTACGTAGACGTCACCATCTGGTGTTCTTATCAAACGCTCGGCCCCCGACACTTGGCCCACGTGCGGTGGCCCCTCCCGTAGTCCAAGTACACAAGCTGCCCTGCTTGAGAGCTCATCTCAACCGGCTATGGCTAAGCCGCGAGTGGACCCGTACACACCTTTGGATTTCCCCTTCACTCCAATCTCAATCTCTCGATCTGTCCCAGTCTTGGAATCCTTGAGGGATACCTTAAGCACTAGAGTTAACACTAGAGCCCCGTTACTCAGCAAAGCCACTATTGCGATAACCAGCGCCAGTCCAATCAACCAGGGGGCGCTGAACCGACTGGCTCAACACGGCAGACGCAGTTGCAAGCTGTAGGCTCTGCCTTCTCACTGGACAGCCCCCCAACCACAAACCAACCACAAAAGCAGCCGCTCCCAAGGCGCTTGTCGTTGTGTCCATGGCACCCTTACCTGGTGGTGAAGGTCTTGAGTAACAAGACGGCCACATTCGAACTGACCTGCCTGGTACCATCGGACAAAAGCCTGCTGCAAGCAGGAAGAATATATACATATGTAAATGCGCTTTCATGTGTTTGCTCTCTCGTACCTGCGCTCTTTCATATCTGCGCTCTCTGCTCACATGGGTGTGTATTAGAATAGAGGAGGACCCCGGTAGGACTCCCTGGAAGAAGGGAAATGGACCAAAACCCACGGGGGAATCCCTATTAAAATACGGACCATATCTGTGCTCTGACGTGTGAATGTGTGTGGTTCCTGTCATGTGTGTGCGCACGCTCTCACCTGTGCTCTCATATGTGCGCTCTCTCTCTCTCTCTCTCACATATGTGCTCTTATGCGTGTGTGTGTGTGTAACCCTTGGAATCATAGGGATCCTTTTGGATTTTAGCAGGGGGTAGCGGCAGATCATTTGGGACCGCTACCAATGAAGACGCCCATTTGATCTGGTGATATCGGAGTTGGCCACTCCGACGTACCTGCTTCGAACTTTTGAACTTCCTTGTAAAGGGCTAATGCAGCTGCAGTCACGCACGGAACGCCGTCACTCTGTCGGATCGACTTCGTCGCTTTGGCGCTTGCGCTTTGGGCCTCCTTTCCTTTTAAGACCTCCAGGATTCGATGGTTTCCTACTGGTACTCTTAGGAAATGGCAACCCTAGGCCGGCGTGTGGCACCGCATTCAGTTCAGTACACAATATCCTAAGTGTGTTTGGCCTTGTGCCAACCCGGGATGAGCCCGCAGAGTGCCTCCCGTGGACCCGTCGAACGGGTGTACGTCGCTGTTTCCCTTGCTCTGGAAACGTAAGTGCCCACAGCGGGCGAAGGTGGCCTAGGCCGTACGTACGAAGATTTTGTCCCATCTTTGGAATTCCAAGTTGGCTCATGCCTTTACGTGACCGTAGCGGTCAAAGGTGGCAGCCCCTGGGCAAGCCGTACGTGGTCGCAGCGACCGAAGTCTGTTCAAGGTTCTTTGGAACCTGTCGAGCACTTAGCCCCCCTTCTCCCCCTTCCCTCCCCCGTTCTTTCTTTGCTTTCTGGGGTTTTCCTGAACGCAATACTCAGGATCACCCCTCTCTTTCTTGGGTGTGTCCCTGGACGATTGTTCGTCCTTCCTTCCTCTCTTCACCCTCTTCCCTGGGTGTCCCTGGATGCTTCGTCATAGCTGGGAGCCCTTCTTTTTGGTGTGTCCCTGGACGCATGTGTCGTAGCTGGGAGCACCTTTGTCTCCTTCTTTCTTTCCCTCTCTTTTCTTCCTCCCCCTGCCCCCTCTTTCCTCGCGCGCGGCGTGTTTACAAGCAAACTAGGCTTCTGCAACAGGTTTTTCTAATGAGGTTTGGTTTGTCATCGGTTTGTCCCCGTTCATTTGGTTTCCCTTTCATCGGCCCCCACAGACGGTTTTTTTCCTTTTTTTTCCTCTTTTCTTTCATGTCTTTCTGTCTTCATGTCTCTTCATCCTCATCCTTTCTTTCTCTTGCGTGCACTTTCGTCCGGACCTTAGTTTGTACACATACACGCACGCGTACTTTACTTACAGCGAGGTTCAGGTGGCCCAGGTTCGTTACAATGAGGTTTGGCTCATCGGTTGTCCCTCTTCACTTGGTTCCTTTTCATCGGCAACCACACACACCTTTGTCTGTCTTGTCCTTCTCATTTTCATCTGTCCCTTTTGCGTGCACATGCGCCTACCTCCTTTCCGGGCAGGATGGAGGTCACACATGCCTCCCTTCGGGGAGGCGTGTGTGTGTAACCCTTGGAATCATAGGGATCCTGTTGGATTTTAGCAGGGGGTAGCGGCAGATCATTTGGGACCGCTACCAATGAAGACGCCCATTTGATCTGGTGATATCGGAGTTGGCCACTCCGACGTACCTGCTTCGAACTTTTGAACTTCCTTGTAAAGGGCTAATGCAGCTGCAGTCACGCACGGAACGCCGTCACTCTGTCGGATCGACTTCGTCGCTTTGGTGCTTGCGCTTTGGGCCTCCTTTCCTTTTAAAAACCTCCAGGATTCGATGGTTTCCTACTGGTACTCTTAGGAAATGGAACCCTAGGCCGGCGTGTGGCACCGCATTCAGTTCAGTACACAATATCCTAAGTGTGTGTGCTCTCATGCGTTTGCTCTCTCACGCCTGTGTGCTTCTGAGCCTCTGTGTGTGTGTCCTGTCATGTGTGTGTCCTGTCATGTGTGTAACCCTTGGAGTCACGGGAGGATTGGAGCTTGCAGAGGGGCAACCTCGTGAGCATAGCTGGTTGCCCAACGAAGAGGGCTTCGCCACGACTGATATGGAGTCTAACCAACTCCACCTACCTGCTCTTTTGAACGGTTGGTAAAGCTGTGACTCCACTCTCCATAAAGTGCTAATGCGCTCGGCAGATATGAGCGGACGTCATCATTTCGACCAGTCGTCGTTTCGTGGAGTTGGACTCTTGGCCTTTAACTACAGGTGCTCAGGCCCCCTCTTGTCCTGTCAGGATTTTGGTCACCTAGGTTGCCGTGTGGCGTGCGGCATTCAGATCCGCACGCATGTCAATAAGTGTGTCTGACCTTAGTGTCAGCCCAGGGTGACCCCGAAGAGTGGCCGCTGTGGACCCGTTGAACAGGGGTTGTCCATGTTCCCCGCTTTGGGAAGGTAGGTGTCCGGAGCGGACAGCAGGAGGCTTACGCCAAGTTTCTTGCCAAGCTGGACTTCGGGCATGCCTTTGGGTGACCGCAGCGGTCTTCAGCCGCCCGCCATTTTGGCATGGCAAAAGGTGACCAGAGCGGTCAAAGCACTTTTAGGTTCAATCGAAGCTGTCGCAGTCTTAGGTGCACACACAGCGTATACACATAAACGAGGCGAGGTCTACCTAGGTTTTTCCAATGAGGTGTGGTTTCGGCGGTTCCTGGCCCCTCCATTTGGTGTCCTTTTTCATCCTTTCCCCTTCACACACTTTTTCTTTCCTCTTTTCTTTCATGTCTTTCTGCCTTCGTGTTCCGTCATCTCATCTCTTTCCTTCTTTTGCGTACACAACGACCCGGCCCTTAGTATACACGTGCACAACACACTTTTCAACCCAGGTTTCAGGTCGCCCAGGTCTTTGCAATGAGGTGGGGCTCATTGAAGTTCATTGTTTGTCCCTGTGCACTTGGTTCCCCTTCATCGCAACCACGTATACTTTTGTCCTGCTTTGTCCCCTGCTCATGTCTTCATCTTTTCGTCCGCACGCACACATGCACTTCAGTCCTCGCCTTAGATTTTTTAAGCCTCCCCCAGCCGGAGGCGTATGTGTGTATATAAGTCGCCCTTGGAGTCACGGAGATCCTTTAGGATTGGAACCTGCAGGGGGGCAACCTCGTGAGCATAGCTGGTTGCCCAACGAAGAGGCCTATGCCACGACTGAAATGGAGTCTGATCAACTCCACGTACCTGCTCTTTTGAACGGTTGGCAAAGCTGTGACTCCACTCTCCAGTAAAGTGCTAATGCGCTCGGCAGACATGAGCGGACGTCGTCATTTCGACCTGTCGTCGTTTCGTGGAGTTGGACTCTTGGCCTTTAACTACAGGTGCTCAGGCCCCCTCTTGTCCTGTCAGGATTTTGGTTACCTAGGTTGCTGTGTGGCATGTGGCATTCAGATCCGTATGCATTTCAAGAAGTGTGTGTGTGTGTGCGCTCTCATATGTGTGCTTTCATACATGTGCTCTCTTATATTTGTGCTCTTATGTGTGCTCATATGAACCGCTAAGCTAGGACAGCTCCAGCAGAATCCCTGCTCCAGTATACAAGTGTTGGGCTTTTACTACTGAACACTGTTTGGGGTCTCTTGCTGGGGCAAGTGGTTTTAGGAACACCCTGACCATGGGATACCCATGCCCCTATTCTTGAACGTTTACCCCGGTTCTGTGAAGCACTGAGATCAGTCTCAGTACGTCTCAGACTAAATCACTCTCATTTTAGCGATTGAACTGTACTGTACTCATACTTCCGTGGTGTCATCGTGCCCCAACTGCAAGTCATTGCAATTGGAGAGAAGCCAAGGCTCGGCAGCTCAAACTGCACTCAAACAAGTTGGTCGCTCGAAACATCCAAGAAAACTCAGCATTCCGGTTTTCAAACATCAAAGAGCTTCCGAAAATTGAAAGAAGGAGGCCTGGTCCCATCACTCCCTACGGCGTGTCCACACTTTGAAAAGACCAGCACTTGACTCCCTGATACTGTATTCCAAATCGTCCAAACTGTTTGAAAAACTGAGCGCTGGTGCACAGTGGCACGCAGAAAGAGAAGATTTACGCAAGGACAACGATCTACGGTTGCCTTTGTAAGCAACATTTCCGCTGGCAGCAATTGAGAAAAAAACTGTTCAAGTCAGGACATGGTCTAGTGATTGCTTGTTGCGAGTACTACCATGCTGCAAAGGCTGGGTAGGCTCGCTTCTAGTGGTTGGTTCTCTTAGACTCTAGAACTGAGAACAATCAATTTTTGTATGGCGTGCTGCATGGCTTTGGAGGCACGCTACATGTCTCAGAACCACGACCCTTGCCTACTTACTTCCTGTCCAGCCTAACTCTGCTTAGTTTACATGACCACTATGCAGCAACAAGCTTCAAAAGCTTGACAGCGGATCCCCAAGGTTGAAACTTCAAATCAAGTTCTCCTAAAGAGAAGTGCTGCAAGCCACTTGTCTGGGCCTGCAACAGAGCTAAAGCTTCCTTTAAGGTGACGTAGGTGCCTGGATTGCCTCCACAGAAAAGAAATGACAGTTGCCCAGAACTCTGCCCCCCAAAACGAGCTCCACTGCATACTCAAAACAGGCGTTGCATGAATGTTCTTTGTTCGACGCACAACCAAAAGTGGATGTCTAGCTAGTCAAATGAGAAAAATACAGCTGGGGCACTCAGTCAAGCACATCTTACATCCAGCACTTTCATGTGAGGTGCATCACCTCAAGCAACTGAACTCTGAAGCTGGAAGCGTTCAAGGTGGCTCGCAAACTCAAAAATGGTCAAGGCATACACTATTCATTCTTGCACAGTATTTTCTTCATCCAAAGCTTCTGCTCTTCACATTCGTCGTGACCTCCTTCAACCGGTTTCGCAAAGAGAATAATCTATGCTGGCACCACAGCTGTATGATCCAGAATCTTCCTGAGCTGGCTTCTCGTGTTTCTAACTTGAGAGGCCTCTTTTCGAGCTTGGCAAATAAGGTGCCCCTGATTACATGTCTTTCAAATAGCTTAACATACATCTCCTGCTCATGTATTACATGCTTCACGTAAGACTTCTTATAACATCCAGGATTTGTCGTGCTCTTACTCGTCATCTGTGTTTGCTTCACCCAAGGCCTACACTCACCGAAATGTTTTGATGAGCCACACGTTTGAGTTCACGTTGTCAAGTGCCAATCGCCATTGTATGTACATAAGGATGATCAAAAGCCTCGAAGTGAGATCACAATTATATAAATTCATTTGCAATGAAACTCACGCTTGGTTTGCGAGTGCCTGTCCTTTCCAACCAAAGGTTTACAATATGTTTTTTCTGATTTCTTGGAGGTTTAACTTGTCGATATATTCTTTACATTTCTTGGTTTGGCTGGTCGAATCAATAATTGTGCATATCAGTACTTTCTGCACAGGCACAAAGTGAGGACTGCACAGGCAGTGTAAGAACTCGCAACTGCCTCGACAGGAATGAGAGTCCAAATAAATGTCCCGGAGGTTTTGTGTGCATGTGTGTGTATGCATTTCCAAGGAAATGAACATTTGTCTGCAACTCTTGGTTCTGTCTGTATGCTCAACATGCAATAGAAAGCTATCAAAAGCCTCTGCTTCTGCGACCCAATGGCTTCGTTGTGCTGTCTCACCGGCACCCACTTACCTCTAGCCGCTAGCCGCTCCTATCATTCCCGTACAAGTCTCACCCTGACCGACACGCAGACCTTGATGCCCCACACGCCGCCATAGCACAGGCCCTCCACCACGTTCTGTCAGGAAGCGCCATGTCATGGGGAAGCCATGTGTGGCTGGTGTTCACTTGGATCTTCATGAATAAGAAAACAACCTAACAGTAATGGCCTCCAACCTACTAGCATTCACTTGGATCTTCATGAATGAACCAATTGGCCGGCTTCCAACAGGGGCCGACTGTTTTAACAATGGAAGTGAAGTCTTCATTTCAACACCCTTCCTGATATGCATCCCCCATGAAGCCGCATGTAACCCCATTACCGATGGTGGTGATCTTGCTCAGGAAGTTTGAATCCTTAGTAGAAGGTAAGAAATTGAAAGAATGGTTCACTTCTTACTGTGGCTCCAGCATTTACGCGACAAGATTTGAGTTCATTCTGTCATAATGGAGATTTGGACTGGCAGCCACAGCTTCAGTTTCAATACTTGTGCACATGAGTGTGGAACTCTTGTATGACCATACTAAATAATAGTTTCTAGCTCAGAAACGTTCTCTTTTTCTTTTCTGAGGCTTCAACCGGCAAAGCTTTGAGGTCCACCTGAATCTTATTCAAGGCTGCAGTCGTCGATCCATCTAGGCGGGTGAAGACCAAATCCAAATAGCCGCCGTAGTCCTTGCAGAGTGCGCGGCCCTTCGATTGGGGAGCGCGGCCCGACCTCTTCGACCTTGGAGAAGGTGTGGAACACGTGCCGTTGACGGCCCAACAAGTCCCACATGTGCGTGGCACAAACACAAATGGCTATCTCCGGTCCTGCACCAGCTGGACAAAAGCGGCTAGATCACCTTGGCTGAAAAGGCATAAGGTCAACGGTCATTGCATGATCTTTACAACGATAGTGTTTGCACTCGAAGTCAATAGCAGCCCAAGGACAGTCATAGCTGGCAACTGTGAATGTGCCATCAGCATTCTTGCAGTCGCCAGTCCAGGCACCATTCCCAAGTTGAGACATGGAGCTAACCTCAAATGTGTGGTCTTAAGTCACTTCCTCTTCATATTATGCGGAAATCAAAAGACTGGAAAACCGAAATGACTGAGCAAGCAACATCACACGGGACGACTCCATCTCGCATAAAATGATAGCACTTGAAATTTCTGGACCTCATGTCCTGGGAAAATGCAAAACACAAACATTGGTCGACAATGCGTGAGGCAATGTATTTTCCCTGTGGTTTCTCTCCCAGTTCAAGTGCACTCTCAGAATTGCATCAACGCCTTATCTTTGGGACTGTCGAGCTGGAAGAGTCAGCACCAAAAGTTTGACTATACATGTTCGGCACTCTTTGTCGTTAGTTAAGCCGTCTGCACTTTTTGTTCCCAAAAGCACCTGCAAAGAGTTCTCCGTAAAGAATGACTACCAACTTGAACTGTCCAACCAGCAACTGTCCAACCACCACCAGCACCAGCACCAGCACCACCACTACCACCATCATCATCATGAGAAGAAAGGTACAGAGATGCAGGTGATGCACCGGCTATAACACACCTGCATAGCTACAGGTGTTGAGACGCAAAAGTCACCTGTACTACAACTTCAATTTCAACATCTTTCTAGTCTTCTCTCCTCACGAAACGCGACCCTTTGCGGAGATCGTGCGTGCCAGATGCACGAAACTCTGTGACGCTCATCGTTTTGCTCCGACGCAGAGCATGGGCAAAGGCGAGTGAACGAAGGAGGCTCCGAGATCTGAGGAGGGAGCACAACCGTTGGTGGGAGGTGGTGAGTGAGGATGTAGATGGACAAAGATCGCAACGAGAGCAAAGCCAAAGATCGCGATGAAACGCGCAGAAGCGCCAGGGGTGAGGACAGCTAAGCGGCTGAGCTACCCCAAGCTAAGACCCGACAACCTCAGTGAACTGTGGCATAAAGTGGCATAAAGGCTTTGAGCCATTTTCGAGTCGATCAGAGTTACACGTCAAATGTGGGTAAAATTGTCTGATCTTTCTCGGGAGGTTGCCCAGATGAACGGGCATCTGCAGCACATACCACAATACCAAACTTTACACGGAGGTCCTCGGGCCATAACATGAGGGTTGTACGAACGGAACCCAGCCCTCCTCCCACGCAGGTTTTCCCCTAGCGTTGCTGCTGTTTCAGCTAGTTGTGACCCATCTGTTCCACACCCGCGAAATTCATGCGGGTGCAAGGAGATTGGTATGAAGTGCCCAGACGACCTGCATTTAATCGCCCTTGTCGGACGACGTGCTGGATCCGGAAGAAGAGCTGTCCTTGGACGTCGGGTGGCATTTAGGGCGCAACTTCTTGTATGACTCATCTGGCCTTTCAGGTGGACGAGTCGTCTTTGCGTAGCTCTTCGAGGCAAATGGCCAGCCGCATGCGGTTCTTTATTGTGAGGGAGATTCACGGAGCTTTACAATGGCCTGATGCCTGACTCCTGAGCAGATATTGTCTACCACCCAGATCTCCCTGTAGACTGGGCGTCCAAAACTATGGCGATCCCTTCCAGTTGGTGACTAGTGTCGGAAGAGTCACGTTCAAGTTGTTAAACTAATCGCTTCAAAACTTCCTGTTCCTTCTTCTGCTCAGCCATTTGCCGAATGAGGTTCTTCCAGCAGTGCTCAAAGCATCTCGAAGTGCCTGGTTGTCACCGACCCTCGACGCTCTTAGCCCAGACCTCGCGACGCGGTCAGCAATCCTTGCAACGGAGATTCAGCAATGTACGTGAGCACAGCGTCAGATCCCCATCTACCTATGAGCTGGATGGTGATGGGGTCCAGACCATGGCAGGTAAGAGTCCTTGCCGCAGTGATGCGAAAGGAATGTCCACTTACCACCCAAGAGCCATCCTTGGCCTTGGACGCCGATCCGGTGTTGTCAATGGCAGTTCTCAGTGTCGCCACCACTCCACGCTTGGAACAATAGGGGCCGCCCGAACAGGGAAACAGGGGGCTGTCAGGTTCCAGTGGCTCACCTCTGTCATGCCAGAAGCACCTCAAGGATTCCACGCGCTCGGTCAACACGTGGAACGGGCAAGGGAGGTCCGTGTCACACACGCACGTCCACGACCTAGTGCAGCCCTTCGCCTTCCAGAGCGCCACCGAGGTCTCGGAGACCGTGATATCGGCCACGTCAATGGCTGATGCCTCAAGCTCTCGTAGCAAGAACATGGTGGCACACACGATCAATGCTTTCACATGCGCTGGTCCTTCAGGATGGTATGGTCCATCCCCCATTCGCAACGTCCTCGTCACAGCAACAAGATCAAACGACTCAGATCTAACCGGGCCTGCAAGACCCCGTAGGACAGATCTCGAGCACTTCTTTGCCACCACATCAAGCCTGTCAGACCAGTCGAATCCCGACATGATATGGAATTCCTTTGCCCGACTGAGGTAGTTCTTGAAGGACTTGTATCCACACAGCTTGAACAGGGCAGAGACTCTGATGATCTTGTGTTCTCTCCAAACCATGTCCTGTGGTAGTCGATCCAGGTGGCCAGTTGAGATTCACGGGCGCGGTTGAGAAGGCATGTATGTCAGTAACAAGGTCAGTGAGCCCCTCCTGTCTGGCCTGCGGTCCACGGGTCATCACGCCATGCACTGAAGGCTTCCCACAGTCGATCATTCTGATCCATCCCTCAATGTCGTCGGAGGGTACGGAAAAGCTCCTTCCCCTCCGAACTCCACCTGCGGTGTGCCGAGGTTGTCTGAACATGGTAATGGCTGCGGATTCGATAAACACATTCTCTCCCCACCGATGCGGGTGCCGAGTCAACGAAGCACGACCAACGAGCGGACAACCGACGCGAGCGACCGAAAAAGAGACGACGGCGGACCCGGCACGAGGTTCCAGTTCCCCCCGTTCCAAAGCGCACAGGCGCAGACTTTTCAGGACACTCAAGGTTGTACGGCCAGTTTTCGGCCAAGCGTGGGCATTAACTTCCTCCACCCTTAAGTGAGTCTGGGTGTACGTGCAGGCAGGTGTGTTCATTCTCCCTCCTTGTGTCTACAGTTGGCTATGCTGGAGAGATGACGAATCTGTGTGGGAGCGTCTTCCACCATGCTAGCTTGCGCGGTGCCGGCATGACCGCTCGCGCTCCGGCTAGTTGCGCTGGCACTGCAAAGACTTTCTTGGGGTCATTGATCCGTGACAGCGCATCACAAACCGTATTGGTCAGACCTGGAATGTGTGTCACAGCTGAGGTCTGCACGTCGCCTTCCCAAGGTCTAAAGCGAACTCACGAGCGATCGGGCTTAAGGCCGCAGAGCCGGCCTTCAAGTTAGCAAACAATGACAGGGCACCCATATTGTCATTTCTGGTCTGAAGGAACACCGGGCAGTGTTCCGCCCATTGCCTGAGTGCAATGAGGCCTGCCAAAGCTTTCCCACACTTGCTGTCCTGCGCAATCACAGAGTGCCAAGATGTTTCCTTCTCTTGCCTTCTGCTTCTCCTCCACTGACAGACTCTTCAAGCCATATACCTTAGGCCTTAGGCCCTGATGTGGACCTCAATGCCTGTGTGCTGCATGGTGGTGACATCACGTAACCATCAAACTCATCCAAAGTCTTTTCAATTCTCTCCCAGACATCTTGGTCCAGCAGATCATGCATCTCAGTGAACTCCTTGTCCACATAGGTCGTCTCCACACCGTGGTCTTTGAGGAATGTCCCCAGACCGTCCGACGGCCTGCGCGGTCCACTGTACAAAAAAAGCACCTTGCCACCAACCTCTCAACTCTGTATTCGACTTGTCAGCAACTGAATTCCGCTCCGGATCAGCATTGCCAGAAATCTCTGTCGTCTGACCCTCATGCAATTGGGAAGCGTTCTGTCAGTAAGGCGGCTTCTTGCCACCTTTGCCCTTCTTGCCGCCTCCCTTCTTTCCTTTTTTTCGCAGCCCTCTTGAAATCCTGGCTCCGGCATCTCTGCGTGCGGGCGCCTTATCGTTGGATGTGATCCCAAACAACGCTCACACTGATGCACTGAGTCCCATGCACGCTGACACCAAATGCCCTGAGATGCTTCCGAACAGGTTCCTTTGTTGAAGTCTGCGCAAAGTTTGTATCCTGTCTACACGATGCTCCAGACCTTCTCGCCATACTTATCATGGAATCTCTCAACGGGTGCCTTGTAACGAAGTAGATTTCCAAGATCCACAGCGTCCAACATCACTAGGACATTTTGCAGAACCGTGTAGGATGCAATCCAATGCGAAATGTTCGCTGGACCATGAAACTCTTGGCTCTTCACAGATCCATCCCTCCCCAGCATCACGCCTGAGAGTTTGACCTTCTTGAGGATGCGCATGCCATATGGTCCAAAGATCGCAAAATCCACATAAGGCACACTGCCTTGGTCCAGAAGATGCTTCACTGCTGTGATTTGTTCCGAAGTGGGTTCAGATTCCTTGGGAATTCTCTCCCCCTTTCCGTAAACCACTTCAAACCGTGCGAACGCCTTTAGGATTTCCTTCTCGTCGGCAAGCAGTATCTCCGTGTCGTCGATCTGGCTGATCACGCTGCTAAGCTTGACTTTTCTTGCAGCTGCTGTTGAACCACTGCTCACTGCCGATCCATGTGGTGTTGTTGAAATTGCCGCTGCCTTCCTTTTAAGGTCTTCAATGGTTTGACCTTGTCCCGCAACAATCCTACAAACATGGCCAATCAACTTCGCCTGACCAAGCTCTGTCAATGTAGGCAGCTTGCTGTACCACCTGCTGCCGGAACCTTTCAGCCTTTGACTGTAGCAGCGTAATCTGCCTCGCTTAAGATGCCAAGCGCTGCCGGTTTTGTATCTGGATTGGCACCTAACAACGCGGCCAGCGACCCAGGGATCGCTTTGTCGTCCGTGAGCTGTGTCTCATCCATGCCAGCGAATGCTAATACATATTTGGCTCCAAGCATCCTTTTGTGTTCATCTTCGGTAGGCTCCATGGGCCGTGATCTCAAAGCCTGATGGCAGTCTGATGCTTGGAAAGGATGCTTTGCAGCACAATGATCTGATGCAGCACCCACACGAGGTACAGAGAACAATCAGGAATGCCAGCAACAGCTCAAAGATATGGCTCGATCCCACCGCTAGACCAACTACCGTTCCCACCGGTTGCAATGTCTGACTTCCGATGGGTACCGGGTACCAAGTTCATGCACCCTTTTCCGCGCCACAATGACACGTCGGTGCCAAATTCGTGAAAAGGGTGTCACACCTTGAGCCAAAATGTCAAGGTGCGACAAACTAAACCCACCCTACCACCCTACACGACCAAATATGCTCCGTCCACAACGAGTTGTTCCCTCTCACAATGGAAGAACAGCCAGAGCGGCTATAGCTATGTCTGATGTCAAGAGGGTGTATGTGTGAAAGGTAACTCTGCTGTGTAAGTAGAGATCATGACGAGAATGGCAGGGAAAAGTTATGGGCAGCATGCCATATCAGCCAAGGCACATACTTGAGATCCATAAGTTTCCTTGCCGCCTCCTCAAAGGTATGTTCTTACATGGTGTTCTTTCTGAGCTGGAATCACCTTCAAAGAACTCATTGGGTCTTGTCTGCACATTTCTGGCAGTAAGTATCGGGCGCAAGCAGCTCTATCTGTGGCGTTGAGATCATTGGCGCCAACGCCCAGAGCCTTCCATCGAAAGAGGGTGTCGCACTACTATTCATATGTGCATTATTTTTATATGTTTATAAAGGTCTAGACCTTTAGATCTTTTCATGACTGGTTCTTTCTTTTTCTTTACACCTTTATCCAGAGAATTCCAAAGTCAAAAAGCAACTGCAAAGCCAAACATGCCCCTGGCCGTTCTGTTTGAGTCTTCATGCATACCCAGCACAAGCTCTGGTGACCCCCATTCCCAGGTGACCCCCATTCCCAGAGCCATCCTTGCAAGTGAAGTCAGCGGCACAAGTTGGTGATCTTGAGGTGGAAGAGAGTGTGTAAGAACCTTTGGAAAAGGCGCGAAGGGCAACAGAATCAAACCATGCGTGAGAGGAATTGTTGAAAAGGGAGGGTCGGTGTCTTTGTGGTTGTTTGGCGTTGAATTTCAGCCCTTAGACGTTGATGTGGACAACTGTTGAGGTTTGGTTGTTTATTGTTTTGGCCAAAGATCTGGTCATACTATGTTTCAGCAATATCCTACAAGCTGATCATTGCGGTCAGTAACCTTGTGTTTCACTCCCTCTACTCTCGTTATTCCATCTCAGCACTGGCTGTATTGCTGTGAAACAATAAAATCATGCCCTCCCATAAACGCTTTGATTCTGCATCAAGCAAGCATCCTGACACTGCGAATGTCATGCAACAACTTGAACCCGGTCAAAGGTTTGTTTTCCCCCTCTCCGGCATATAATCATAGTGTCTTCATCAATATGTTTCTATGAGAACTATTTGATGGCGCCGTTGGCTCGCGTCCAGCTCGACACGTGTTTGAGGCATTGAATTCATGGGTCCAATATCATTTTCGTGAAAATATGACCCTTTCTGAACGTCATTATCTATCGATGATTTTCTGCTCGTCTTTCGTTGCTATTTCACTCAGTAAGTCACTACTTATATGCCGCGATGAAGCGGTGGTGCTGTTGGGGTTCTCGACTCTTGCATAGAAATACACTTTGTCACGATATAATGTCTGGTCTGTCTCCTCAAATGGCCGTCGCCACATGATGCCTTGCTGTGCCTCAAGTCCCCAACTTAGAAAACACGCTGTCCGCCGTGCTTGCCTCTCCTTGCACTTCTGAGCGGGCAGACGATGGAACGAATGCGAGCTGAGTTGATGTGAGTGAGAGCTTGTCTTCCAATGAGTTTCCTGCTTAGAGATTGGAGATGTTGAAACTGTTTCCTCTACGAATTGCATTTTAAGGTTCACACGCAGATGAGCATAGAGCATCCTCTCCGGGTTATCGGGTTATTTTCCATTTGGGGGATCGTTTGCCCCGTACAGACGGTCACTCTTCAGATGTATGCAAAGCAAAAAAGGCACTACATAGCTGTCACAGCAGGATGTCTTGACTGTTGCATTTCTTGTCTCCCCACTTGTCTCCCAACTAAGCTGTCACGACATGGTGTCTTGCTCTGTTTTGTCTTCCCGCTCTTCTTCCCACTATGTTGCTCTTGTATGGATCTACGGTCAGAACATTTACTGTACTTGTGGTGCCCTTCAATTGATCATGCAGCTCAACAGAGTTCAGAAGACAAGGCGTAAATGAAAACTGTGTACAAAGACAAGGCGTGCATGATATTGTATAATCTATCAACAATCAAGCTTTGATACTCTTCATCTCGTTGATATTCTGTCCTATAATTGTTCCGACTATTATGAACTATAATTGTTCCGACTATTATGAACAACTCTCACACTTGGTCTGGCGGGCTTTGACAATTCACTCTTGACTGGGGACAAGTGCGCTGAGACTTTCAAAGAAGCCATTGTAAAATCTGTGCAAGAATCGGGCGTGAACCGGAGGAGGAAAGCAAAAACGTAAAGCAGTTCAATAAAATCAAACCAGCTTCCACAAATGTCCACGCCTTGGAATTTATGTTAGTTAGGTAGGGAGTTCTCCGAACAAGGATATCAGCACCAAGGATCAAATGAAAAATCACATGTCCCAGCAGCCCAGCAGCCCTACTTGGAAAGTTCACAATCTTCCTATTCCGCTGAGAATGGACAAAGAACAAAGTCCAACCCTTAAAACTAACATAACGCTGAAGCTCCCTGCAAGCATTGACTGTCCAAAGTTTGGGCAGTTGGCCACCTTGAGTTTAGTGCCACAAAGCAACTGGTCATGGTGCTGAGGAAAGCATTGATTCCACTCCTTACAGAGTTCCGGAGGCAGACACATCTTTCAGAGCAGGCAAGCAGTCAAGTTCAACCTCAAAACTGGTGAGGATTCCAGGAGACTCCAGCTCTTTCTCCAAAAAGAAGTAGAAAACAATCCAAAAGGCTCTCCTATCGCCAACAACTGCACTTCGCTGGTTCTGAAAACTCCAACAAGTGGTTGTCGGAGCCTCAGAAGTGAATCTTTCGATTTACAAACCTGATTTCACACCTGTAGAGACACATGTGAGGATATACCACGTTTCACCTTTTTCGCCGGTTTTCGGATTTAAGGGATCAGCAATCTATCAGTTTTCAGACAAAGCTGATCCAATCGACTTCTGCAATGAGAAAAAAAATACGTAAGCTGGAAAATACATTCAGGAAGTAAATGCAAAGTGAAAAAGTACTTGTTGTAGGCCATCGCTATTAGGTTAGAGGCCATCGCTAGTAAGTTGGAGGCCATCGCTAGTAGGTTGGAGGGCATTACAAATAGGCCATTGCTAGTAGGTTGAAGGCCATCGCCAGCATATAGGTTGCAGGCCATCGCTATTAGGTTGGAGGCTATCGCTATTAGGTTGCAGGCCATCGCCATTAGGTTGGAGGCCGTTGCTATTAGGTTGGGGCCATCGAGTGCAGTCCATGCTCGGTTCAGGTGGGATGTTCTTTAGATGGCAGTGAACGAGTTCCCGTCCAGATCGGTGAAGGCGCGTACACAGTCGGGGAGTCCTAAAGCTTTCTTCCGGAAGGCTCGCAGCGCTCAGTTGGGAAAATTCCTTTCAACCGATTATCTGCTGCTCCTTGAGGGAAGACAGCAGAGGTGGCACTCTGGCGCAGGATTGCCATCAAAAAGGATAATCCCAAACAATTGCACACGCTCTCCAGAAAATCATGCACTTGCATTTTCTAGGACAAAACCTTTGCTGGACCGCTTCAAGCAAACATGCTTGGGACCAAGTATGTTCACTACGTTAAAAATGATGCTGGAAATGCTACTCTTGCCTGTAAGCACTGTCGAAATGATCACAAAGAAAGAGCTGTTTGTTCTTGAAGACTCGCCAGGTTGGCTGGTTTCCAATTCTGCCAAGTTTCACTGGTTCTCCTTCTTTGGGCAATCCAAGATTCATGGGGATTGTCTCTGAGGTACATCTGGCTGATGACGCAATGAACGGTGCGATTTCGGAGTTCAGGAAGATGCCCTGAAGATAGGAAATCTTGGAACGGAGGATATTCGTCTCTCGTCAAGCACACGTGGGTCCTGATAATCTGGATCGCTCTCCCACGCATATGAGGTCGAAGGCACCCTCAGTGGATTTTGGCATGAGTTTTCTACTTCCAGTGGAATGCACTGCACAGAACTTTTGAGGATGAGGATTGACACTCACTCACTTGCTTACTCACTCACTCCCTCCCTCCCTCCGCCCTTCCCTCCCTATCTATCTATCTATCTATCTGTCTGTCTGTCTGTCTGTCTGTCTGTCTGTCTGCCCGTCCGTCCGTCCGTCTGTCTGTCTCTCTCTCTCTCTCTCTCTTCCTCTCGTTCAATTGCAGGACATGTTGCATTAACGAGTCCAAAGCAACAGTTTGCCTCGGCTAGTCAGGCAGTAAACTAGCAAGCGCTGCGTCAACCCCATGTGCTGTCAGCACAATATTGAGGTTTGCAACAATGCGCGAGAACGTCTTTTCAACTTCAGCCTGCTTAAGACCCTACCAAAGGCTTTTTACACACATTCTGCGCTTGACAAGACCCGTTAAGCAAGCATGAAGCATGTCTCAAGTAATTGGTCCTTGATCCGACACAATCCGAAGGGCAAAATCCAATGTGCATGCAGCCTGTGTCTCCATGTCTGTGTATTTACTGCAAGCTGAAAACGTTGTTCAACGGCTGTTAAATCAACCTGCACTGCACTTCAAGGTATTCTAAGCTTCAACATCCTATCGATGTTGGTCCTGGACCTGGAAGACATTCTTGTCTTAATAGACTCAGTTTTAATGGAGTTAGTTTTGAAGTGATGGCCCCCCAGCCCTCAAATGGAGTGCTCCAAAATTGAACCATGGTGGCTTGGCCTTTCGTCAAAATGCTCACCCACTATTCCCGGTTAAATGCTTTCCTCAAAATGCAAACCAAAGTGCAACATGCTTTTAAGCGTCACAAATTCCGCCGAGCCCGCAATGCCGGCACCACCGCCACTGTTCACAGTTGCGCCGATTTGGTCAAACTGCGAAGTAATTTGGTCCTGATCAAGCACAACTTCAGACGTTGTAGAAAATGTTCACGCAAAATGTCGACCAGCAAAGAAAGTGCTTTGAATGGTAAGAAGAGTTGACAAGGCTTAATGCCAGTCAGCAGAAGCTTATGGCATCTGCATGAGCAGCTATACTTGGAGGCCCTGGTTTCAATATGGCCGCTCATGTTAGTGGCGCTCGAGGTTGAAAGGCTGGAACAATTGTTTAGATATCATTTGTAGGCTTCCTGACGTGTCTCCAACGAAGTCGTGTTCAAGGTGCAGGCATGATACTTGTTTCCAAGGTTGATGCACACTTATGTCTATGCCAAAAGCTCCTTCATGGTATGATATCACTGCAGACAAGTTGATTAAAACCGGACACTATGGATCCAGTGCTCCAAATGCATTGGGGAGTTTAAGCAGCGCACAGGGCAACCAACCCACGAGGTCCAACACATTTGCAAGTGTTGCTTCATCAGCAACCTCAGGACTGTCAGATTGATTGGTGTGATCCTAAAAGTGTGAAGAACTCAGCAAAAGGTTCTTAGAAAAAGGGCAGAGGGCACAAACTGACAATCTCTACCAAAAAGAGCTGATGATTCACTCTGCCAGCGACCTGTCTTTGATGGAGCTTGTCTGCAACAACAGGGTAAAGATTTGTACCAGATTCTTTACAGCCTAGCTGGATAGTTTCAAGCTTGTAGCAAAGATTGCAACTATATACGCAAATACTTCGCAGTATGTCCAAATATTCAAACGCGTTCAAAACACAAGGCATAATGGCAGTGACACGAGACGTTGATGCGCATCAACGTGCACCGAGATGCATTTCATTGTCACACAAACAGCAACAAAAAAGTATGTATATAGTTTCCAAAAATGACAAGAATATGAATGCCTAAACAGCACCCTGCACGCCCTGATCAAAGTTGCCTTGTTAAACGGACATGCTGCATAAGAAATGTCGATGAGCAAGGTTGTGACTATTCAATAGCCACTATTGAATATATTGTATTACATTATATATATAGTTTGGATCCAAGCCTGATTGCAGCTTGACTTTAGGCAAACAAAGCGGTCGTGCCTTTCAATGTCCACAGAGTCCCAAGCTGGCAAATGACATCATGTCTTGTGTTGGCTCCTGGGTCTGCACCACAAGCAAGTCATACATGGTCGTTGGGTTGCCGTTCACATCGTCAACTGTGATAAGGTCCAAGAGCCTCAGGTCCGGAGAGAAAGGAAGCTAAGTTCTGTGTTTCTTTTGCTTTTCCTTGTTTTTGTTGTTTCTTTTTTCGATTCCTAGACTTTTTTGGCAAGTGGGCGGTCGTCCTTTGTCCCATCTTTTCTCTTCTGTTTTTACAGCACAAAAAAAAGAAACACTTCCACTTGCCAATATGCCTAAACCAAGGAGCCGTGGATTTCCACTGGCATTTTTGAGGCATTGATCAATCATCTTTCCCATCATGGCACCTGGCTCAAAGAGGGCTTGCTGAAAGCTTGCAAAAATCTTGAAGATGAAGATCATCAAATGTCATCAGGTATGAACAACAGACAAAAACGAAAGAAACAGAATGTCTTTCTTTCCATTCACATGCATTCGCACTCGCAGTTCCAACCTTGCTCCCCAGACATGTCTACCTCCATAACGCCTGAAATATCGGTCAGGAGTCCACCTGGCGTTTTATCAAACAACGGTTGAAAACAAAGTATCTTGCATAGCATCCTTGTTCCTACCGGGTTCCCGGTAGTAGCTTCTTGCTCCTAGTAGCGATGCCAGGAGCCCCTAGTAGCGTCCATGCTCCTAGTAGAAGCTGAATCAAACGCACCGAATTCTCGACAAGCCGATCTTGGTGTGAGGCTCCCACTGGAGATGTCCTCCATAATTAGGCACATGGATGCCAAGGGGACAGCCAGAATCGTCAGGAGCCCACCCAAAAAGAATGCCAGCATCGTGTAGTAACAACCTAATGCAATAAAGACAGACGAGATTTCGAAAATGTCTAGACAAACGTCCTGATGCAAAGGTCCTTCTGGAATGGAACGCTTCGTGGTGAAAAAACCGTGGATCTTTTTGCGTTTCCCTGCTCCTCAAAATGAAAAGTGTGACTTCCAGAGTTTGTTGTCAGGAACACTTCATAGAGGGGCCTTAGGTCAGCACATGATGTGCCTCGCGACGAGGGAAATTTACATACTGGATGATGATCCTGTTTAGGTCAAGTGGAGAAGGCTTCTACAAGTAGTTCCCGGGCAAGCCGGCGGCGGAAGTTTCATATAAGAAGAAATTGACCTATAGGAGTGTCCACGTTCTCTACAACATGCGCGTCCTCCAGTCAAACGCACGCGCTCCGGACTTTTGACCCACGGGATTCCACGTGTGTAAGGTGTGTGCCCCCTGCAGGATCAGCAGCTCACAACAGCGTACTGGGTTGTATCTTTGCCACGACAAGAGGGGTGTATGACGAGTGGTGTATGTTGAGTGGTGTATGATGAGTGGTGTATTGACCAGCAGTTGAATGTCCTGTCCTGCATAAATGCAACCAAATACTATCAGTATGAACTGTGCCAAACTTGCATGCCGCGAGAGATGGCTCAGCAGCGAGAGATGGCTATAGCGAGAGCTGACTCAGCAGCGAGAGATGAGTGAGCAGCGAGAGATGACTCAGTCGCGAGAGATGACTCAGCAGCGAGAGATGACTCCTCCGCGTACTACACTTGTACTACAACGTGGCCAGTTCTCAGCTTCCAGCTCCACAGGTTGTTCCGCGTGCTAAAGTTGTACTAGAAAGTCGCCAGTCAGTTCTCATCTTCCAGCTCCCCAGATGCTCCGCGTACTGCAGTTGTACTACACAGTCGCCAGTTCTCAGCTTCTAGCTGCACAGATTGCTCCGCGTACTAAAGTTGTACTACAAAGTCGCCATTTCTCAGCTTCCAGCTCTACAGATTACTCCGCGTACTAAAGTTGTACTTGAAGGTCGCCAGTTCTCAGCTTCCAGCTCTACAGATTGCTCCGCGTACTAAAGTTGTACTAGAAAGTCACCAGTTCTCAGCTTCCAGCTCTACAGATTGCTCCGCGTACTAAAGTTGTACTAGAAAGTCGCCAGTTCTCAGCTTCCAGCTCCACAGATACTCCGCGTACTAAAGTTGTACTACAAAGTCGCCAGTTCTCATCGTCCAGCTCGCCAGATACTCCACGTACTAAAGTTGTACTACAAAGTCGCCAGTTCTCAGCTTCCAGCTCTACAGATTGCTCCGCGTACTAAAGTTGTACTAGAAAGTCGCCAGTTCTAAGCTTCCAGCTCTACAGATTGCTCCGCGTCCTAGAGTTGTACTAGAAAGTCGCCAGTTCTCAGCTTCCAGCTCTACAGATTGCTCCGCGTACTAAAGTTGTACTAGAAAGTCGCCAGTTCTCAGCTTCCAGCTCCACAGATACTCCGCGTACTAAAGTTGTACTACAAAGTCGCCAGTTCTCA
>CAXAMN010026583.1:1630681-1730541 GCA_963970005.1 Durusdinium trenchii
AAAAACTGAAAACATTCTGGACCGGCCAAAATGCAATGTGTTCGCGCAGCTTTGCTACTCTCCATGAGTGCTCTACCCTCCCGTAATTGAAACTGTGTGCAAACTGGTTTGACCTCCCATTTTAAGGTCTAAATCTCTTCACTATAGCATCAAAGCAGCTACAGCACCAGGTGCAGCAGGCACATCGATGGACAGTCTTGTGATATTGTTTTCTGTCCGCATCTCAGTCGATAAAGCCAAGCTTTGATGGGAAAGCGTGTCTGGAAAGTTCTCTTGTCTGAACAAAGTTTTTCAAGGTTCCCTTCGCACTCTAAGTATTGCCTTCAGTTGTACTTGCTTGCCAAGTGGCAATCTGGCGAGCTAGATTTCTCCCAGCACATCCACAGCAAGACTGCTATCATAGCACAAAGCGACAGAATCAATGCAAGGCCTTGCTGAAGACTTCATCAGATTCCAAAGGTATTGGATATTCACCTGACTTTCTTTTTTTACCTGTCACACTTCTTGGTCTTGCCAGCAAGAGACCAATCATGAACACGCTTGCGATAGTCCTTAGGTCATGCTGGCGAGTAATGCTGCAACACTGAAGGACAACTTCACTGGGCTTGGCTTGGAAGCAATATTAATGCCAGGGCTCCCATTGGCATTCAGCTGCTCAGAGATTTGCTCCATCAAAGTATCAGACACAAATGGGGCGAAGGCAGACTTGATCGTTGTCTTTAGTTCAACCAAAGGAGCTGTGGCCTTAGAGAGAGTGGCTATGATAAAGGAGCACCTCCAAAGGTTAAAAGACCTTGACGAATTTGCAGCTGTGAGACACCAGTGAGAGAAGCGCGGAGCGTTGTTAATGAACCTGGACTTCACACTTTGAAATCGCCAATTCTAGTCAATTTGGACTTCCAGTTACTGGGAGCAAGGACGCTACTAGGGGCTCCTGGCCTTACTACTAGGAGTAAGAGCACTACTAGGAGCAAAGGGCATCGCTTCTGGGAGCAAGGACGCTACTAGGTTGCAATCTAAGACACTGCCAGACAATTGATTGTCCACTTCCACACGTGCCGCACTCAAAGCAGCGGCTGTGCCAGACGAGAGCGCGTTACTGACCTCGCCGGGCACCAGCCGATTCACCAAATTCGTAGGACCCGTACAGAACGGCACCCGTGCCTGGGAGAGTGAGGTGGCCAATGGAGTACATGCAAGACCTTAGACGAAATCCAACGCGGTCACCATCCGGTAACCACAAGAACCTGTTGCTTCCAAAGAAAAGCTGCTGTGCGGACAAACCAAACATCACTGACGGCCCTGGCACTCGTGCAATGTTCCAGCCGGTGCAGTGTTTCGTGTGTCCGATAGCATGCTTGCCAGCAAGTTCACATTCTCCTCGTGAGCAAGTTCTCACAAAGCAAGTTCTCACAGGTTGACTTTTCCCAAATAGATCTGCCAAGGGGCTGTTGCAACAGCTACGGAGTCTGTGATGACCTTATTGTTTGACTCACTTGACTCATGGTTCTCCTCGCTATAATGTAGATTCACTCTCTTTAAAAACCTGACAAACCTGGCACCCTGTTCTTCTTTGTTTTGTTGCACGGCCGCCTGCGCCGTGCACGTAGAGTCAGGTCTCAATGAGCCAGAACCCAGTCGTGCAAGGCGTTGCAAGAACTCACAGGTTCTTATAGACTATATGATTCATATTTATAATCTATCTAAACGATGCATGCATACGTTCTTGTCCAAGAGCTACAGAAGTATGCATATTCTTTAAATTGTTTCTTTTCAACATTAGCTCCAAGCCTCTTGCTTTTCCAGGGTTTTACCATTCTTCAATCAGCTACTTTGGAGACCGACAATCTTGTCCACTCACCCTGGTGGAATGCATACAAAATAGTTCAAATCACACCTCAACAGAATAGCGAAAAGGGCACCTATCCCCAACAAACTATAGTTGGCATGTTATCAGTCTCTCAGAAGGGAGAGAAAAGAATGTTGGCCACATCGTTCTAGTGGTCTGGTTTCTCCAGCTTTGCTCAAGCTGCAGTTTGCATACTGTCTCGTTCCAGCTCGAGTCGTCAGTTCTTGGGAAAGGGTTGTATACGACCGTATCTGCGTCTCTAAGATGTGCTGGTGGAAAGCGGAAAATGCTTTCCTCTTTGTCACTATGCCAACATAAGTTCCGGGGTAGAAAACTGAACTATTTTGTTGTGATGGGGCTGAATGAACTACAAGGACATTAAAGCCTCGGCTCGAAAGTCACAAAGGTCCAACAAGTGTGATTGAACAAAGCCTAAACCCACGCGCTCCTATGTTTCCCAACGCTTTCTTTGTTCTTTGCTCTGTTTCTTGGGAGTTCAACCTTTATTGCACGTTATATAAGTTGACGCCTTCCGCACTCTGCAAAGCAGTGCAAGTGCTGGCATAAAGCACTTGCCATTAAAAGAAAAGCGAAGGACAGGCTACACATGCTAGACATGACTGTACTGCACTGTGACCATGGAGGCTAAGGCCCCTTCGCATTGATGGTTCGACATATGCCTATGGTCCTATGGTCAATTTCGACTGACTGGCTCATCACTCGTCACTATGAAGAATGGAAACGTCATGGGAAAAGTATCAAAATGGCTATCAACTCTAAACACCAAGTCGTTTCCAGGCAGTTTCAGTTGCCCCTGGATAAACGAAGACTGGCTCACAACTGGTGAAGCAAGAAAGGACGCTTGCCTGCGCAATCTACTGTGGGTTTGCTTCCATGCTGGTTCATTTCGAAACTGTGTCAAATTGCGCGCCGTAATTGCTCACAATTTGACTGACGCACGTTATAAATTCAGGGTAGTGCCAAAATCAGATGCATTGCTACGGAAAGTTGAGTGCGTTGCAGCTGTCTGTGAAAAGTTTTTTGCGCGGTCGGGTCTTTTCCGCGGCAATTTGGCCAGTTCCGTTTTGTGGTCTCTGTTGTTCAGTGTGTGCCGTCCCGAGCGCCGGCGTGTTTTGCAAAGATGCTTATGTACACCAAACACTCGTTGACAACAGCCCAACGTGCGTTTCTGCTACAACATCTAGAGACCTCAAAGTAGTCTGTGGAAGTTGAAGACCTGTATGCTATCCCTACCATCACGCACAGTGTCTATGCAACAATCACATTGCTGCAAGGCACGCTTGTGTCCAGAAGTATAGCGCGGAGATCATTGATGAAGCTTGAACCGCTCGACAAGCTGCCTGGCCCGAAATGTCGGGGCTCGCAAAAAGGCCTCGCCCTGCAATCTTGAACGCATCAAGCAAAGGTTTGTTCCCCGCCTTCTAGCTCATCAAAAATGCTGAGCACTGGGATCAAACCCAAGAAATAGGGGTCGCTTTGCCCTGTGAAGGTAGAATTCACCTCGGCAAAACAAGCACTGCAAGGTTGTTGTTCAAAGGACGTTAGGAAAGACATGTGTCTCATGTACACACTCGTGTCACAAAAATGGCAACCTGTTGGAACAGCTTGACAGGTCGCCAAGGTAGCCGCAGCGCAGTTGGTGACATCAAAGCCTTCTTGTGCGCTAGCATAGCCGCGAGTGGAAAGGCTGCTGACGATCACCAGCGCCAAAACAAAGCTGCCGATCCTGATCCAGCCGTGTCAAAAAACACAATAGAGCCAATCCCAAAAGGCATTGCAAAACCAACGGGATCAATGCGCAATGGAGAATTGCGGAACTTGGATGTCAGCCAGTTTTTCACCAAGAGTCAGCACCAAGGCAATCAGTTTCACCAAGAAGGGAATGTTTCTCTGCCTGCGCATGTGACACTAGGACGTTTTGAATGCATGTTGGTTCCTTTGATCAATCTGAACTGTCTGATCTGTCTGAAACGGTTTCATTGGCTTTGCCATTTGCCATTGGCTTTGCCTCTGGCAGCAACGACAGCATTTGCAGAAAGGGCAAGCCGTCCAGCAGCAAATCAGAGCATAGATGATCAGGATAATAAAGAACATGATCTGCGTGTCGCAAGGTTGGATGAATTCGTCAGCTCAAATCAAGTGAAACGATGCAAGTGTCCACCTTTCACTCTCATGGGTTTAAAACCAAAGGACAAGGGGTGCAGCTGCCCCGATCATTGCTCCCGGGAGCTTCTCTGCGGCCAACGTCTGCAGCTCATTTTGATTTCGAGCTGCCTGTCGGTCAGCTTGGGTCAGCTCACCCGAACACAGAGTGCGTCTTATCTGAACTTCTTCAAGCCCGTCAGAGCATTGGAGTTTCTTTTGATGTTGGCAGTGTCTCAAGCTCCCCGGTCCTGCATGATTTCAAGAAGGATGTTGTTCGCGGAGGCATCCTCTAGCTGAGCTCGGGCAGTTGCACGGTCCTCAGGTTGCAACGCATATCCGTCCAGGGGTGTGATCCTTAAAGGCATTAGGCAAAGCCCTCTTGCTACTAGAAAAACGGGAACTTCTAAACAAAGGAAAAAAGAAAAAAAAGTAAGGCAAGAAAGAATGCTTTCGGATTTAGCTCACAACCAGATCCCGTGGTCCTCGATTGTCATTGATGAAGCGATTGCACAAGCCTGGCCGCAAAATGCAAAAGAAAAATCAGAATTTTTTGTTGTTCCGCACAACGCTGAGTCCGCTGAAGCCAAAAGGGGCATTCCCGGTGCTTGCCATAAAGTCTGTGCTCTTCTTCTTTCAGGCTTTCTCTCCTTCTCTTCGATTGTACTCAACACAATTCTGGTGCCCCAACAAAAAATGCTGCTTAGTGGGTTCTTGCTTTCAATGTTCCTTGGTCTTTGACATGAGTTGTAGGTCATCAGGATTTGGTGAGTGTGATCGTTTTTCATGTCATGTGTTTGTTTGTGGTGAGCGTGTTATCGTTTTTCAGCGAAACATACATTTTGACCACTCACTGACCATTTGTCATGCTCACTAATTTTGAGCCTAGCTCACATGAGCGAGAATGGTACGGCTACACTCCCTGGAATAACCATCAAAGGGGAAACAACCCCTTGGTTTTCCATTGTTTCAATCAGTATATATAAAGCGTTTGACATTGATTTTGAAGCTTCATACCAACTGCAGCTGTAGTATGCAAAAGAAAGTTTGTTGGCAGCATATAGATTGCAGCATCAAATGGGAGTTGATTGAACCCAAGAGATATCGGATAAAACCCCCAAGTGAAGCATGTTCTTGCCTGCTCAGCTTTCGCTGCAGCTTGAGATGCCATGTCAAGATCATCTTGAGTCACATAGGTTCCCACCTCACATGCCAACACTTTCATAAACGTTCAAAGACCTGAGGTTCATCCGATCAACAAGACTACCAAACACCTGTTGGACTCGCTCTGCTGCCAAGTCACTTGAATGGGTTGTCCTTTCATCGGTAAGCAAACAAAGGGCTGCATAAGACTCTCTCACTCAGCATGCTTTAGTGGCTAAAACTTGAAGAAGTTTCAGCGGTTTCAGTTAATGGTCCAAATGATGCTGCTCAAATTCCTGCCTGAACTCTGGTCGAAGATACAAAGATACAGGAAGGCCTGTAGAACCTAACATCCAGCAAGTCGCTCGAAGTTAGGTGCAAAATGATATGTAAGGCTGGCCTGAACAATATGAATGTTCAACATTCCGATTATGCCACCATCAGCATACTGCACTACCAGCATCACATTTGCTACAGCAAGCACATAAAAAGGAATCCCTCGAAGACTCATCAAGTTAATAAGTCTACAAGCTATGTACAAATGCGTCACTCCTCGATCTATCCAACTACCTCCTTTGGAAGATCGAAGGCAATTTGGAACTATGAACCCGAAAGACTGTCAGAGATGCCAAATATCCATTTTGCATCACCTCGAAAACAAGGCCAGGAAAGCCATAGAAGTACGTGCTGCCAAAGGAAGTGTAGCCTTCTTGGTCCATCACAAGCGGCTTGCTCTTTGCCAAACCACCCACGCGGCATAATGCCTCTTCTATGTCTGCCCATTGCCACCGCACATCAATGCGCACAGCATCGGGCCTCTCTGTAGAGTCCACGGTTTCTTTTTCTATGGTGTCAGGATGACTTTCGAGATCATCAGGTTCACTTTCTTCACACACCTCACCAAGCAACACATCACCAGCCGAAGCGCCTTCAGCTTCACCCTTTTTGTCAAGGAGCAGTTCGAAAAAGCAACGTGTGTAGCGGCTGAATCGCTCGTGCGTTGGGGGGTTCACATGCAACACAATTTTCTGCAACGAGTGGGTCTCCCCATCAAACAAAGCATCCAAGCCGAGGTAAAAGTAATTGTAGTAGTAGTCCACATCAGGACTTTTGGCCGGAGTGCGCGTGGAATGAATGCGAAATGCATCAACATCCTTGATGCATACCTGTTGAGGTGGTCCAAAGTCTGAAACCACGTCTTGTGGCATGGCACCAAAGCGCAGCTTCCGGCCCTGCAGTTGCACACCTACACCAGGCAGCACACCGACAGCCTCCAGTAACTCCGGCACAACCGAAGAAGGGCTTTGTACGGATGCCTGTGCAGCGAAAACCCAAAGCAAAGACGGACTGCCTGCTATGTCCATAGGATGCTCCTCTTTGGCAGCCAATGCGTCAACCATGTCCTCCGGCAAGGGAAATTCAAAAGCAAGGCCAGGATATCTCAACACGTATGCAGGAGAGTCGCCGACACGAAAGTCGCCGATCCATGTTGGGCCAAAGATCTGATAAATGTCTCGGAGGCCCAAGGAGTTGAACTTCTGACCACTGTAGATCAACTCTGGCGCAAGTGCCCTTGCCTCAAGTTGCTCCACTTCATCTTCTTGCAAGCGCACAGAAATCAGGCGCAAATCCTGCTGATAGGAATCAAAGCAAAGTTGCAGCCCCCAAGACGGCAGCCTCAAGGTTAGGTCCACATCAAAGGGCCTCTGGTCATCAAAGCTGAATTCTGCACGATCCAGGCTGCCCATTTTCTGTACGATGGACAGCGCTTCATTGACTCCCATGCCCAAGCAAAAAGAGCCCACTCGATGAGACGGCTCCACGGGCCAAGTCAACCCGCGACCTCCAAGCATGTTCCGCACTAGGTCATACAAATCCCCGAGCCCAGGTCCGCCCAGGTCCACCACAATACTGCTTTGAGCCACACGGTCTCAAGATGCGGGTAAATAGGGCTGAAAAGGCTGGCTTTGCAGCCTGTTTTCTGAGCGAGGGCAAGGACATATTTCTGTCATCATGGCAAGGCTTGTCACACGCGCCTTCATGGCCATCGCTGGCCAGGAACCTGTGCAAGCTCAAGCAGTGCATCTGTTGCAACAAATCTGTACATAAAAAGCTGCTTTTGAGGCGGGATAAATGCGGGCAACGGGAAAGGGACGAGGGTTCCTGGATTTCAGGCGTCGTTGCCCGGTAGTTGCCGGCCAAATGGCGGTAGAAGCACCTTTTGAGGCTCAACTCGGCGACTCAGTGGATGTCGAAATCCCGTTTGCCCACATCCACCTGCTGGTATTCAGCAACGCACCCGTACCGCAATAGCTTTGAATCCAATAAAGAATCGGAAGCTGCGGTGTGAAGCCCTTGAAAATTCAAAGTGCTTTCTCAAGGCCCAAGACTAACAGCAGTGTTTTGCAATCAGTTGGTGTTTGATGCCATCAAGCTTGGGTCGTCTACAAAGTCTTCCACTCAAGCTTGATTGCATTCTTGTTGCTTACATGATGAGATCCTACCGCTGCACTTGCTTTGTCTGATTGATTGCGTCACAGGCTCTTTTTTGACACCTGCAGCGTCCACTTCTCTTTGGTTGCCTGTTCCTTTCTTTGCACTACAGCTAGCTGGACGCAGTTGTGAGAGTAGCTGTTAGCAAAACCACACACTCTGTATCTATATATATGATCGATTATCTGTTTCTGTATTCCCGGGGCCAGTTCTATGGTAAGCACAAAAGGAAACTTTCTCCTCTCTGGTCTTCACATTGCAGCTCAGTCGTCCTGCAACACATGGTTCATTCCGCCGATCGTTCTATTGACGCTGCATACTTTGCAATGAAACCATGATGCTTCTTGTGGAAGACACCTCAAGCTGCAGTGTCCAGACAAAACACCATCTGCTTTTATCACTGCCATCGCAATTAGGTTGGAGGCCATCGCTAGTAGGTTGGAGGCCATTCCTATTAAGTTGGAGGCCGTCGCCGTCGCTCTCAACTCCGGCCTCTTGCTCTGCCTCCAGGATCCGTTTAGCTTCGGCCTCAGCAGCCTTCCTCTGCTTCGCCGGCACTTGGGCATGCTGGCAGACGCGAGCACGTGAAAACCACGACAGCCCTGATCACAACCACTTGCAAAAAGCATTGCTCCAAACATCTTAGATCGTAGTGGCCAAAAGCCGCGTTGTTATTGTCCATGCGAATGGAGACAGAATTGGGAGGAGGAGTATTGACATAAAACCTTTTCAGCCATCCAAGGCGTGGATTATGCTTAACAATCGTTGAAGCCTGCCAAACGGAATTGACACAAACAGCCTCATAGTTGGATGCAGGACAAATCCAGGAGATCTCAAGCTCAAAGTCTTTGTCTTTTTCGTCATGAACCTCAGCGACAAACCCTGCTGCTCTGCAGGATCCCCATCTTCTCTGCAGATTTGATACACGTGCCGCATCTCCAGCCTTGTGAATGATCTTGGCAACCTCAATCAATTCCGGGAGTTTGCAATATCATATTACAGTCCAAGCGACATGTTGCAGTCAGCATTCTTTCTTCCACCTGATTTAAGCCTCATGCAAGCATCAACGCCTGCTCGCACGTGAGCTCCGGGTTGTTCCTGTCAATCGATCAAGGCCGAGCAGGAAAGAATCACGCTGTTGGACGGACCCATCCTATATTTTATCAAATCTGTTATCTCTCAAACATGCAAGCAGCACGCCAGGACCTTCTCAATCTCAGTCTTGGCTGCTTGTTTGCCTGGCCATGGCACTTCGCAACAAAATTGGGATGCTATGGGGGCTTAAGATGCACAGCAACACAGCATCTTTCAAGAGTGGTGAATTCAAGAGAGTCCGAAATCTCCAGATGGCGTTCTTTCTACCCCAGCAGTGATGGAAAACCCTGAATGCTTGCTGGGAATGCCCTTGCCCTCTGCTGTGGCTTGGTACCTTCCAAAATCAGCAGAAACAGCCATCTGCATTCATTTGAATTGATTACCTTCCAGCACTTTTCGTTGGTTGCAGCCCTGCTCACAATCCGGGCACTTGTAAACCATGCCGTTGGGCTCAATGCAGAAAAGGCTGGGCTTCTTGGTCTCCTGCAAGTTTCTCTAGCCCAGTTCGTCCCATCGTTTTTGTCACAAATGACAAACACAAGAGCCTGTTCTTTTTTGAGGAACAGAGGGAACAAACCAGTGGAATTGAGCAGCGAGCTGCTTCTATGCAGTGTATTGGATAGCATGAAAAAGCAGGCTGAGTGATATTCATAGTGCAATAACATCAACCATCCCAAGTCTCTGACAAAGCAGCGAATGGTGGAACTGTGGAAATGTGTTGTAGCCATGGGTGGATGGTTAGGAGTCAATTGGGAACATCAGGCAAAAGCGTTCTAGTTCTAGCTGTTCTCCTGATCTACACATCCCAGCAGCGCAGTGCAGCCGAACGGGCGCACAGACCAGTACCTGCGGAGAATTGTTCGACTCAAAAACTTCAGAAGCCAAAGGTGCAGCACATGAACCTTCATGCACTTGGGCACAAGGTGTAAGCATGCATGAAGAGGCCCAAACCTCAAACAAGCTAGAATGCTGACTGAAGCTGTGCTCTTGCGGCACTAGGTGTAAAGCGTTCAGCAAGAAGCTCTGATGGCATTTCCTCACAATACCTGCCAGGAGAACAGTCCCGCGGTGGCAGCCAAATACAATCTCCACAGCAATTCAAAGCCGGAGCACGCGTTGAAATATTGCCTTAGATCACAAGCAGCATAACGAAACCATGCCTGAATCTAATCCTTCTTGAACTCGAAAAACGATTGAAGGAAATGCGCCTACGTAAAATGATTGCCCACTGAGAGCCCCTCGTGGCTTCTGAACGGGCTCGGCCTCAGCTACTTCTAATTCCAGCATGTTTTGGCATGTCTGTCTGCCTCCGCCCAGACCTTTGCAACCAACCCCCCGCCAAAGTATGTTCAACCCTGACCAATTCAGCGTTCCTTCTAGATTTTTAGATTTGCTGATCTCACGTCGAGGTCACAGCCAAGGTCTTCTGCATCTCAATTGCAGTTAACAAATGTCACCCACAATGTGAAGTCTCTAAGGGTTCTCACTGACGATCTGCCTCGCATCCGCCACCATTCCGGCTATGGACATGCCGGCACGTCTATGAACCTTACTGTTTTGCACAGTTGTTCTGTTTCGCACAAGGTGGAAGAAGCAAGTTGAAGACCTGGTTCTGTCAGCAATTCGGCTTCAGCTTCTCAGGGCAAGACGGGAAATATTCGCTTGGCAGTGCCCGGAACCAGCATTTTTGATAGCCTTCCCATCTGCATCTGTCTGTATGACATATATACAACTAACTATATAATGATGATACTGTTTGAATGAAAAGACTGATATCGGTGATGCAGCTAAGGAAGCGAAAGATTCTCAGCGGCTCTAAGCGATCGACAAGAACTTCTCAGCCGCAAAGACTACTCCGTCCTCCGATTCTCTTCTTGTGCAAAACAGAGGTATGCTCTTCATGCTGTTTGGATGTTACTCTTCGCTTGTCCTTGCAGCAAATAGCCAAGGTTGTGCCGCTGTTCTCCACTGCTTTTCCAGCATATTCGACCTGTCCAAACACACGAGGCCAAAAAAGGGCGAAGTGACGGTGACAGACCTGGAAGACTCGCCCATCGGGTGAAAACGTTGTGACCGACAGGTCATAGCCAGCTCCTGTTCCGGCCTCAGGGCTGCAGCGGTGAAAAACAAGCGATTCAATGTCATGGTTGGCAGAAGTCAAGTCACAAGCAACAGAAGACCAGTGGTTCAGGATCAAAAGTGTGCGGCTCTCTAAAATCTAGGAACCAAATCAATCATGCGAAGGGTTCTGCTTCCAGCATGTAGGTAGGAGCTCTTTTAGTACAACTAGCTTGCTGTATGTATCAGCTTGCTCCTCTACTGGTGGTCTTCGCGGCCCACCCACCCACCCACCCACCCACCCAAAAATAGAAATAGCATTGGCAATATAGTAAAGTCCAAAACTTGAGACCATATAAGAGTGATCAGAAAGAATGCTACAATGGCACAACGCTTGGCGTTCACGTGAAACTAACAACTCAAGGCTGTGGCCATGGGTACGGGAAATCTTTGGCTGCAAGAAGAGACTCTATATACGGGGCAGCTGTCAGAGCCAAAAGAAAGAAAACAAGCTGGAATGTTCTGCCGCATATCACACACAGCAAGTCAACTTGTCATGGCAATATTTATGAACTACATAATTCTGTCACCAACTTGTGATGTGGTTGCTTTGACTTACTGCTTTTTTGTCAGTGGCGGCGAGTCTTGAAGCTCTTGCACGATCTCAGCTCTCCTTAGCAGCAGCCTCTTTGGCCTTCTTGATCCTGTCTCCCTGGTAGTGTGCAGCAGTTCGGGCCTTCTTCAGCTTTTTGTAGACGGACTCGGTCTTCTCCTCCTCTGTGATTGCCCTCGCCTTGATACGCTTCTCCACCTTTGGCACTGGAATGATGTCCTTCAGCGTGTTCTGGGCAACGTTCTGCAACTCCGATCGAGGAGTGTCGCCCTTCCGCACACCCTTTGTGCCGGATCTCTTTGGGAATAGCATGAGCTTAGACATGTAAAGCTTTAGCCGCTCGACATTTGTCTGCAAGCTCTCCGTGCATCGGTTTCTGCGGCGATGGTCCACTGCAATCCCAATGGTCTTTGCAAATTTTCGAGGGATTTTGGCTTCCTTCAGCTCGTCCAAAGTGAAGCCTTTGCCCAATCGAAGCTTCATGTTGTAGCGCTGGGTTGGCGGGTGCACCAACGGACGCAGCAGCCCAGCGGAAGGGCGTGGGAAGACCTTTGCTGCCTTTTCTTTCCGTGTGTTGGCTCTGCGCTTCTTTCGGCCTGCCTGGTTCAACCAGGTCCGCATAAACACGCGGTTCTTGCGGCCACTTTGGCAGCCATTGACCTTTCGGAAGTGCACATTGGGAATGACGTTGTTGCCACCGTGACCCATCGCTCCTACTAAAGCAAAACTCGCCGCTCGACTAACGTGTTCCTTGAGGAGAAGAGGTACAAAAAGTGGAAAGTTCAGAGCGCTTGCACTCACCACAACGGCACAAAACAAAGTCAAAGTCCTTTGACCAGCAAAAAGAAGACTCAAAAACGCCTCAGGCAGTCAACCTTGACCAAAAGTTGGCTATGACATTGGCACGTTCATGCAAAATAAAAAGCCGAGAAGCCGGCACAACACAACATGGCCATTGAGGCCATTGCAGAGTATTTACTGCATGCAGAGTCAAGCACTTCCGTTTTCCAAACACAAACTCATCTGAAAGACGGGGATGCGCGCACCACCTGAAATGTCATCAGGTTCTTCCGGCGCTTTCCCGTTGCTGGCTCATGCGACCGCTCAGCTGCACAAGGAGAGCGTGCCAGGTCTGTTGGTCACTGACGGCACATCTAATGGTCGGCACCCTGCTGCGTGGCCTAACAAAATCATTGGAAATCCTGATGGGCCTGCCAACACAAAAAGAAAAGCAAATGCGCAAATGTCAGAATGGGCAGTCAAGCCACACACTTCTCAGGCTACCTCAAGGCTCAAGGCGATGCCTTTCTGCAAAACACAAAGCCCAGGATTCCGAGATTTACTCCCTTGTACTGAACCACTCTCTACTCCAAAACACAATGCACAAACCAAATCTCCACAAGTCATAGGAACACAACTAACATCTGGTTCGCAAACAGGGTCGACCCAGGAACCCTGGGTGCCACAGCGACGTGACCTCAGCCTTCCAAACTGGTAAGGAAGACTGCCAGGACCAGTTTGCCAGTGCACACACTTTTGGCTGCTCTTAAACGACTAAAGCACTGGCCTAGAAACGATAGGCCTAGAAACGTCTAAAGCACTGGCTGCTCTTCCTACACAGTACACAAGTTCTTCACTGTCTGGCAACTGGTGCAATCTAAGAGACTCGACTCGAGTTGGTCAGGCACAGCACCGAACTTCAGTGTGCAAACCCCCAGTACCAATTTCTGCGAATTAGCAATCTTGACTTGACAGGGGAATCGCAAAATATATGTCAAGCATTTGTGGATTTTACTGGTGGTCCGTCTCCCGCAAACCCTTGAGAGCTTGCCCGACCCATTGAGCATTGGTCAAAATGCACCTCAAAATACTAAACGAATTTCAGGCCACCGCTGTCTCAGTCGTTGCAGGCTTGCGACGCCAACATGGACGCGGTCGTTGCGGGGCATCTTGCGCCTAAGCATAAACAGGCCCTACGACAAAATGAAAACGACTGGTGTGCGTTGGCGGGCGGAGGTTCGCTTGTGAATTGGATTGCTTGTGCCTCGGGGTTGGCTCGTTTGTGCGTCGGGTGATCTCATCTCAAAAGAACACAAGTATGTTCTGCTGCGGGTTGTGCAACTTAATCCAGAAGAATACAAATTTGTATACTGTAATGTATAATGTATATATATATATGTGTGTGCTACAGTATTTGAAGTGAACGTTATTAACTCCCACCACCCCACATAGTTTCCAGGGGAAGCGGGGCAGAAGTTTCCTGAAGGAATGCTTGGTTTGGACATGCAATGCGATGATCAGACATGTGATGAAATCGTGCGGAAATGTGGTGCAAAGTGCAGGGCGGCGGTGAGGTGCTATGTGGTGGACTATAAGACTATGACTATGGGTGAAGTGAGAAGTGTGAAGCGATGAACTCTAGTGGTTTGCGATTGCGACCGGTATAAATGCATGTGTCCAATCGTTCACTAACAAGCGACCGATACAAGGCATTGTTCAACTGAACTGCGCTTCCGTGAAACCACCACGCACCTGTCATCTGAACCTGTCCTGTACCTATTCCGCACAACCCTCGGCGCACACGCTGCCCACAAAAACACCGCTTTTGGCGGCAGAACTTTCAATCCCAACTGTAGCAGTACAGCAGAGTATACTTTTGCACCCAGCAAATCGGATTTTTAGATGTTGTGCCAGATATATTTTGGTATGTAGGAATCGTATGATCCTGTTCGGCCAAAAAGGGATTTGTTAATCCTCTTCTAGCTGGGGCGTATGAAATGATCAACACAGGCCGCTTTGAAGGCCAGGATGCTTCGAATGATGGATTGACTGAGCTCCACTTTGGGCAGGCCTTCTTCACACTCTCCAACTTGTGCCCATATTCATCCAAAAAGTTTTTGAATGACATAGTGGCTGCAACCACTTCGCTAAGCCATTCGTGGGTCTTCTGGAGAGACTTTAGGTGCCTTTCCCGCAACTTCTTGGTCTCTACCTGCTCATAGCGCCTGGAAAGCAAAGATTTGACTATCAACTCAGCCAAGTCATGGCGGGCCTGGTCACCACCGTGCCCGAGATCCGTTTTTTTCCAAGCTTTGAAAAGCTCATCGATCAGGGCATCTGCTTCAATTCGATTTGATTTTGCCATGAGAACCACGTGCTTAAAGAGCGGCGAATGTTTGATCATTGCATCCAAAGCATTTACAGGAGAAAGATCCTTTTCTCCTTGCTGTTCCCGGCATGCAGGAGAAAGTTCCTTTTCCCCTTGCTGTTCCCGGCACTGGTCCAGAATGGCCTTTTTGTTGTAATAGATGAAGGGGATCACGTTGTTCTGGTGCAGGTACTCAAGCTCGGCGGGCCGATCGTTGCTCATGTGGCTGTAGTTGTAGCCCAAACAAAGCGACTCGAGGCGACTCAACATCCCCCTCTCATTCTTCCTGATTGCATGTTTATGGGTGAAGTCATACATCAGCGCAGTGCAGTGCTGAAGAGTTGCATGTCGGGTCTGGGTGACTGCGCAGGAGACATGTCTCTGGCAAACGTAGTCAAGGCGCTGTTTGTCGAATCGACCAACTTGTTCGGAATTTTCAAAGGGAGAAATTGCATCCGGCATCCTGTCCTTATAGAAGGAAGAAAGAAAGCACGCGCTTCAAAAAGAACAATCTGATAGAGAATTGATCAGACCCAACAGCAGTGTCAACCACACAGATTGAAGATTTGTCAATATATAAGTTTGTGGACTTTAGCTCAGCCTTGCTCTTGCTCTTCACATGTCCAACTCCCAACTTTATTGATTTGATGTTGAAAACAAAAGAAACAACTACAACTAGTAAGTACTACTGACTACTACTGATTGATCTGCTCTGCCGGAATGGGAATCGACCATGCAAACTCGTTAGGCCAAAAAACGCAACATGGCCTCTGCGAAAAGCCTGACACATTCTTCAAAGCTCAAGGTCTTCCAATTCACCCAGAACTGGTGGGTAACTGCTCTTGCGCGGAGCTTGATTCAAACCAATTTCTGTGGGTGTGGCTGTTTTCAAGATCTTCCGCAGAAAGTATGCATGAGTACTTACTCTAGACTTGCGCAAAAACATGGGAAGTCTGTAATGACGCACAAGCAACCAAATAAGAATCATGTTATTTCCTTTCAAGTATCACACTTGTTGATACTACACCAGAGTCTTCCCTTGTCGATCTCGGACAAGCCATCCAGGGAGAAAAGCATGTGAATTGCCTTCAAGCCCTCCTTTGTCAGGTTGAACAGCCCTCCATGATCATCATCATACTCCTGAGAATGAGGCCCTTGAGATGGAGTCGTGGAGTTTTCGATCAAAGCCTTCGCAGCGGCAACCAGAGGACCGCTATCTGCAATGTCCTTTAGGGCCCTCTCAATCGCAGAAACATCTTTGAATACCTTGGTCAACGATCTTGCTATGATGGCATTGTCGTCTGTGTCGTCTGGTATCGCCTTTGCTGACAGGTGATCCTCGGGGTTTGCCCTCTTGTATCTCTGCAACAACTCTTTGTCCTGATGCATAACCATGGGGGCGAGGTGTTGAGACAAAGGCGAGTAGGCAGCCGAACAGAGCGCATTTTCCCGAGATGTCTCACTAAGTTTGCCCATCAAATCCTGAAAAGGAGCATCGAAATAATGAGCGATAATGAGCAAAGCCATATCTTCAAATGGGTTCGGACTGCACTCACCACTGTAGCACACCCCTTCTTTGTTGACAAAGGCGACCATTGTTTTGATAGTATCAGTGCTTTCTTCAAAGCGGGAGGGCTTTGCTTGTGGCTGAGATTCACAAAACTGAACGTTTTGTTCTCTTGATGCATGTTTGACAGCTGCAACCAGGTCGTAGTCAGTGTCGAGCAATCCAGCTGCTCCATCTTGGCCAAGAACTGGTGCAAAATGCCAGACCTCTTTCATTATGTTCAACACAACCTGCGCGTGCAGTAAGCAAGCCAAGGACATGCGGGTGGCCACGAACCTGTTTCCACCGTCTGGGCGTGTGTATATTCTTGTGTGGATGTCTTGGATCAGGTTCATCATGCCTTCCTTAAGATCTCCTGTGAACTGCGAGCCTGAAATCTGACTCCTCGTAATTAGTTTTTCAGGATCAACTGTGGGTGCTTTGATGAGCAAAGACTTTACGCCATATTCTCTCTGAAACCGACGAACCAGGCGAGTGAGGCCAAATTCTCTGCGTCCATGCGTTCCGGCATCCACCTAGGCGGTGACAAGGCAGATCCATAGCTGAAACTATTACCCTTTGGTTTCAAGCAAGTCTCAATGAAGAACACCCTCAGATCATCACAGAACCTCCCAAACTGCCACTACAAATAACTCAAATTCACCACACTTCACTCACCGCATCACACGACAAGTCACAACATATCACATTGCCAAGTTGCATGTCACCATATGACACGTCATCACACTACACATGGCCACAGGACACATCACAGCACACAAGACTACAGCATAACAATCGATATTGAACATTGCCGCATCACAGTTCACAAGCTTCGTACACAATTTTTTTTTTTAACCTTCCTCCCCCGCCCTTGGTAGATTTGGAAGGATGCATCTGCTTCCTCATGAAATAGTGAAGCATTGCACAATACCGACCTCTACAGGTACATGTACACGCGCGTCCAACACACACACACACACTGGAAGAAATGCGCGCGGACTTGAAAGCGGTTGCCACACGCCAACCTGGGCACCCAAATCCTGAACAGTTCAGGCCAGTTCAGGCAACACCCAAAGAATCCTTGGGGCTTGCAACGGTGGGACCAAGGGGTGAAGGGTCCCAACCAAATCACACAGGTTTTGTGGCGCGCCCCACCGAGGGGCCGAAAACAAAAGCGAAGCCGCACAACGCGGCTGGGGCGCCCTTTCTCGAGCGAGCCGTGGCTCAAGCGCTGCGGTCGGAGAACATCGACACTTCGACACATGATTCAATCACATGTCATCGCACCCAAAATCCTCATTGGATCAAAAAACTTGGCGTTTTGCCTTTCGCTCTAACTGCACAAAGTTCTCATCGAACGCCAGACGTTGTTCTTTTTGAACTGCGCCAAGCCATCCCTGCAAGTCCGACTTTTCTTTGCGAGACTGTCTGACAGGTTCCAGTCGCCGCTCACCCACACCAAGCGGCACTTGCTCTCTTTGAGCTGCTCCTTCAGCTGGTAGCCCTGCAATGCGCTTCTTGCATTGCTCATGCCCAGTAGTGGGGCGTCTGTTTTGTTGCAAGCGTCGAACACTCCCTTCGAGTCAGTGACGACGATGCCCTTCACGTAACCGACAAGCTTGTTGGCCTTGTCGAGGATGTTGCCATCGTTGATGGCACAACAGCCATTGAGCTGTGCCCACATGAACCTTACGCGGAAGTTGGAGTCTTCTCCTTCCAGCATAGCCTACATTTCCATCGTTGGTGGAGATGGCTTTGCGTTTCAAGCGCCATGAACGCCAGCTGATAGTGTTCAGCTTTCCGGCGTCTCCCGTGGCTTGCTCGGGGCCTCCAAGGCATGTTAGAACGCCTCCCGTTGAGCCGCCTTGCGGCCTGTTGGCGTGCGCCTGATCCGCCATGGTCACGACCACACAGTGTTGCCAGTGATCGATGTGCGGCAGCTGCCACAAGCGGGTCTGCGTTGGATCCTTCTTGAGGTCCTTGATCAACTGGTTGATCTCGACGGCGACAGCCATGTTCTTGTTTACCGTGAGCTCGGCGAGCAAGAGGTTCACCCTTGCGCAGGCTTGAATCTGCGTCTGGGTCGCTGCCCATTGTAGAGCTCCAACTAACTCTGCAATCTCGCCATCGGTGAGGCTTGTCTTGGGGTCTTGACGAAGTCGTTCATCGCTGATGGCCAGCGGTGGAAGGTCCTCCAGGTAGAAGTCCTGGTGGAGCTCGACAGCGCTCCTTGTTCTTGCTGACCACTTCCACATTGAGGCCGGCGTAGCGGAAGTTCTCTTCCTTCTTAAGAGCTCGATGCTCTTGCGGACCTTGAGCCAGGCGTCGTTGCTCAGGTCGCCAGCTCTCGTGAAATCATCGACGTGGCCGCCAACGAACCCAATCAAGCGGTATTGGTCCGCTTCAATTGATCGGAGTGGGTTTTTCTTCCACCCAGATCCAGAATGAGCTTTCTCCAATCAAGCGGTGAGCTCCAACGCTTTTGAGCTTGGCGTCGACGTCAGGCCATAGCTCTCGAGGCGCATCGGCATTGCCGTAGCCGTTGCGGAGAATGCGGAGCAGCTCTCCATCACCAGCTCCGACGGCATGTCGAAGTTCAGGAACCAGGTGTCCAGATCTTCCGGTGCTCCATCACACCTTCTCCAGTCTGGAGGAATGCTGTCTTCAGGCCCAGGCTCTCCAGCTTCCAATCGCGCTGAGTGTAAGGGAGAAATCCGGAGGCATTGTGACCAGTGAACCATCCCTCAGGTCCAGGTGCTGGTATTAAACCGAGGACTGTGACTATCCAAGCTTTGGCCTTGCGAGGGACTCATCATAGACCGTGTGGTGTCCGGGTTGGCCAAACGGTCAGCTTGGTCGTGAACTTCTTCCGGCACAGGTTGCCACACCAAAACCCATCGTGCTCAAGTACACGATCAGATGCTTCTTGCTGCTCCTCATACTGTAGGTCAAGCAGCGGCGTTCTTGAGGAACGATGAAACCTCGCCGCCTTTGGCGTTCGTCATCAGGCGTCGTTCCTCCAGGTTGAGGTTCTTCCAGTGTACCTCACTGGAGTTGAGCTTCTTGGCCAGGAAGATGTCAGGGTTCCTCTGGAACTGCTTCTTCTGTCGGTTGCAAGTGAAGTCCAACTCAATCTCAAAGACATAGCCTTCTTGTACTTCTTGAAGTGCAGCTTGAAGGTCCAGGTGAGGATCACTTGATCAGAACCAGGAGGTGGTTCTTCCTGAAGTAGCGGTGTCTTGGAAGACGTTGAAGCTCTTCATGAACCAGAAGCGCTCGATGTAGATTTCACATTCTCACCATCATCCATGTCTTCATGGTCTGTCTTCTGTCTCTTGGACTCTTGTCCTCCGTCCAAGTCATAGTCATTGACATTGTCTCCATTTCCTTCATCAGGTGGAGGTTCAAAGCCCACTGGAAAACCAGTATCATTCTTTGGCATTTTGCCATGAAAGCGAATGGCAGGAGGGAGCACGGTAGACGGTGGAAGCCGTGTAGTCCGCTCGTCCGGGACTTCAGGCATAGGGCTCTTCCGTCTCATCTTCGCGGGCTCCTCTCCACAAGTCGGCCATGAACTCGGTCAGCTTTTGCGCGACCAGTGACTTGGCATTGTCCGGAATGATCGTCTTCGGACGGGGCTTGTCCATTAGCTATCAAAGAGCGAGGGTCTTGATGACCAGGTCAGCCGATTCCGCCTTGCACTCGCCGCGCTTGTAGGTGAAGAGTGCCTTAGTGACACGGTAGCGGGTCGCAATGTCCACCATCAGGATGAATTCACCTTGAGGTTACGGTCCGACGCACGGATGCTGGAGAAATCTGTTTTCATACTGTGCCACCAGGACGTAGTTCCTGACAGGTAGGGCAGTGGAACCATCTGGATCTTCCACCTCGGCACTTGAGCATCAACGTGCGCACCATGTTTGTCTTGATCACCCATGGCTTCATCAGGAAGTTGCCAGCCTCCGGCAACCATCGATCCGGCATTCATAGGGGTTGCGAAGGCTTTCAAAGAACTTGAGGACGATCGGGTCGTTCCAGGCTCGGCATCGAAGAGGCCATTCGCAGAAGAGGTCGGTGTCCGGGAACTCAGTGAGTACCTGCAGTAGGAAGGCTGTGAGAAGTCGGAACATTTTCCGCTCGCGTCTCCGACGCGTGTCCAGCACTTCTCGTCGATCGCGGTAGTTGAGATCGACCCAACTGCAAAACAAAGTGCACATAGTTGAGACCCAGATCTTCTTGGGTTTCTGCTGCCTGATGAGGTGAATCAGTGCGGTGTAAGTCTCCTCGTTAGATAGTAGAGGTCGAAGCCCTGCGCCAGGTTGATGCGCTCCGCAGGAATCCCTTCTCTCACGCATTCGAACAAGACATCTCCCAAACCAAGGGTTCTGGCCGTAGACGGTGTTGGACATGTTCTTCCTGAGGTTCTCATTGAGGTATGTCCATCAACTTCTGGCCAACATGGAGTGGGAGCTTCTTCACATTCTCCCCAGGATCCTGCACCATGGTCGGGTTCTTGCAGGCTGTGGTGTTCGCCGGAGCTCCCGGCTTGGGGGTGTAGTCCAGCCGCAGGTTGCACACAGCGCAGTGGTGCCAAGTCCCCCACTTGTTGGACTGAGCCTTGTTCGCGCACGTTTGAAGCACGGCCATACGGTCGGCGACGACCTTCACCTGGGGTCTGCTTCCACTCTCCTCTCCACGTCCAACTCCACAGGCGTGGTCTTCTTCGGAGCCATGAGGGTGTGAGGATCGGGGCCGGAGCGAAGTATGAGCCCGAGTCTCCAGCGCCAAACATGCTCAAACCATTGAACGAGACTTCGAGAGGAGGGGTGTACAGTCCAAGACCATGCTGAGGGTGAATGCGGAAGGTGTGGCCGATGGGCGACCGTGATGACATGTTTGGCTATCACTCAACAACTGAACTACGTCCAACATGAAGTGACCCTTGTGGTTGGTGACTGTAGGTGAAAAGGGGTTGCATCCGGGCTGTTGGCACAGACCGTGTAGCCATCTTGAAGATCAATCACCAAACCATTGCCCCGGATGAAGTCCATCCCAACCAACACGGGTACGCGGTCAAAATCTGCTCGATGTGCAGCTTGGGGGTCAGGTAGTACAAAGGCCTCAAAGGTTCTTGATGTGATACTTGAGGAGATTTTGATCAAGTACAAAGCCTGTCCCCAATCTCCAGACCCGAAGCGGAACTCGGATCTCTTTCTTGGCCTCGATGGCAATGGATGCCTGGTTGTCTTGGGCGATCACTGCTTGGATCTTGTTGCGAATGCTGGTCTCAGGACCGGCGCTGCAAGTTGCACCGCAATCCAGCGCTGTCTTTGATCTCCTTTGCGCGAGGGCCTCCCGAACGCTGTCGTAGTCCAGCTGGTTTTTGGTTGAGGCCAGGATTGACCTGCGTTCTTCACCACACAAAGCTGCCAGGCCGTGAACCGTCGGGGCGTGAGCCTTTGCAACCATGCACCTTTGGAAGCAGGTGAAGATGGCTCTTCCGTTGGAACCTTCCTGTATACCCTTCTTGTCCACGTCACCTCCTTCCGACTCGGAGGACGAAGAGGATGCTTCCAAATCCAAAAGACCAGCGTGACCTCGCAGTCCACCATGTAGTGCCATGAGCGCCTCCAAGAACTCCTTGTAGAAGAGACTTTCCCTGACCAGGTAGGCATTGATGTCTTCGCGCGAGCTCGAAGTAGGGACCTCTGGCTTTTCTTTGTCCCCATCGTGTACCAAAGAACCTCTCTTCGATACCTGCGCCATCCTCAAGGGTTGCCATCCCATGATGGAATGGTCTCAGCTCTCCATGGCTAAAATGGCGAGAGCAAACAATCAAAGAATCGCCTCTTTGAGGCAAGGTGCAAAATGAAGACCTCGTTGAGGTACAGGAGAAAGTAGCCCTGAACTTGTCACGTAAAGGCATAAGCCAGCTTAGAATTCAGTAATTCGTCAATTATTGCAAATGACTTTGGCCTAGGCCACCTACGCTCGCTGCGAGCTGCTTTGTATCCGGGCAGGGGATACGGTCGACAAACCCCCGTTCGACGCGTCCACAGGGGCCACTCCTCGGGGTCACCCTGGGCAGGCATGAAGCCAGACACCCTTATGAATTTGCACACTGAACTGAAAGCGGTTTGCCACACGCCGGCCTAGGTAACCATTTCCTGTGAGTACAGGTAAAACCTAAATGGGGGGCCTGGGGGGTCCTCAAACAGAAGTTGAAGTAAGGCCAAAAGCTCAAGTCGAGATCGAAGATCACGGATCGACAAAATGACGACGGCCGCTCACATCTGCAGAGTGCACTAGCCCTTTATGGAAGATGAGGGTGACAGCTTTGGCTTTGTCAACAGTTCCAAAAGCAGGTACACCAGGTTGATCAGACCTGGCTTCCACTATCACGCATAGCTTCGTTGGCATGCGTTTGCGTGATAGTCGCATGCCCCCTGCAAATGATTAAACATTCCAAAAGGAACCTTGTGACTCCAAAGGTTACACACACACTTTAAAAGTTGATGCAGGTACGCTGGGATGATCAGTCCCAGTATCACCAAGGCTTTGAGAGCTTCTTCGTTGGTGGTAGACTCTCTGCCTTGCTACCACCCCCTGCTGAAAAAACACTCCAAAGGGAACCTTATGACTCCAAAGGTTACACACTCATGGATATGCGTACTGACTTGATTGCGGTGCCACACGCCAACCTAAGAGACCCAAATCCTGAAAGGTCCAGGAAAGTCCTAAAGAACCTGGAGGTCTGTAAGAAGAAGTGAGGCCAAAAGCTCAAGGTCGAAGACGGCGAGCGAGTCGAAGAGGGTGACGGCGGCTCGTGCACATCTGCAGAAAGTGAACCGAAGCTCTGAACAAAACCGTGTCGTGAGGTTCTTGGCTTAGCCTCTCGCCATTCAAAATGGAAAAGGAAAAAGCAGGTACGTTCCCGAGGCGTCCCTCAGGAATATCACAACACGATGGAAGGGTCTTTGTTGGGAAATGCCTTCCAAAGTGTTCATTGCCCCCCTGCTGTGGTAAAACTAGAAAGTGAGAAAGCAAGCTGAGCAAATCCAAAAGGATCCCTATGATTCCAAGGGTTACACACACACGCCTCCCCGAAGGGGAGGCATCTCTGCCCTAGAGCGTCCGTGCGCCTAGTAGTAAGGCCAGGAACCCCTCTAGAAGCACCAAAGTAGCGTCCTAGTAGTAAGGCCAGGAGCCCCTAGTAGCAACCCACACTAAGGTCCTGACGGGAGGAAGGGGTAGGGAGAGAAGAGAAAAAGAAAGAGAAGAAAGGAAAGGGGAAGAAGGTGTCCCAGCTACGACACAAGCGTCCAGGGACACACCAAAGGAAGAGAGGAAAAGGGTTCCCAGCTATGACGAAAGCATCCAGGGACACCCAAGAAGAGGGTAAAGAGAGGAAAGAGAGAAGGAAAGAAAGAGAGAGGGAGAGAGAGAGGAGAGAAAGGAAGGTTCGTCCAGGGACACACCAAAGAAAGAGAAGGGTGATCCTGAGTATTCCATTCAGGAAAACACCAAAAAGCAAAGAAAGAAAGGGGAAGGGAAGGGGGAGGAGGGGGGAACTAAGCTCGCGACAGGTTCCAATGAACCTTGAACAAACTTCGGTCGCTGCGACCACGTACGGCTTGCCCGAGGGCTGCCACCTCTGACCGCTGCGGTCACGTAAAGGCATAAGCCAGCTTGGAATTCCAAAGATGGGACAAGTTTGAGTTCTTATGGCATGAGCCAGCTACTGTCCGCTGCGGACACGTACATCTCCGGGCAGGGGGAGATAACGACGTACACCCGTTCGACGGGTCCACGGGAGGCACTCTGCGGGCTCATCCCGGGTTGGCACGAAGCCAAACACACTCATGGATATGCGTACTGACTTGATTGCGGTGCCACACGCCAACCTAAGAGACCCAAATCCTGAAAGGTCCAGGAAAGTCCTAAAGAACCTGGAGGTCCGTAAGAAGAAGTGAGGCCAAAAGCTCAAGGTCGAAGACGGCGAGCGAGTCGAAGAGGGTGACGGCGGCTCGTGCACATCTGCAGAAAGTGAACCGAAGCTCTGAACAAAACCGTGTCGTGAGGTTCTTGGCTTAGCCTCTCGCCATTCAAAATGGAAAAGGAAAAAGCAGGTACGTTCCCGAGGCGTCCCTCAGGAATATCACAACACGATGGAAGGGTCTTCGTTGGGCAATGCCTTCCAAAGTGTTCATTGCCCCCAAGCTGTGGTAAAACTAGAAAGTGAGAAAGCAAGCTGAGCAAATCCAAAAGGATCCCTATGATTCCAAGGGTTACACACACACACACCTGTACGCGTTTGACTCCAAGGACACAGGAGAAAAAGTACACGCATCTCTTAGCCTAGCACATCAGGTTCTAACTCCTTGTAGATGTTCTTCCAGTCATCAACAGTCACTGTCGGGCATGATGGATCTTCTTTTGGATCATAGACTTCTGGCGGAAATTCCCCACGGCGAGGAAGGCCTTCAAACAACTGCCGTTCTTCTTCAAGGGTCCATCCGGCTTCTGGTCGTAGCTTGTTCCAAACTCGGTGCATGGCATCATGAATCTCGAACTCAATGCCATCCTTCATGCAGCCACCTGCACGTGGGTTGTATAGCTCGCCATCGGCCATGGTGTAATATGCATCGACGAAATGCCGCAGCACCAATCTCATGGTGTCTGCAACATGCATTGGATCAACGGCGTGCCTTTCTTGCACCAGCTTCTCTTCTACCTCTTCCTTTCGCCTACGAAACTCGGACGAGACCTTCCCGGCTACATCCTTGAAGCCATCTGCAGCCCTCCTTTTCAGTGCGCTGATTAGGTTATTCATTCCAATGCGCTTCTCCACAGCCTGAGTTTCGTCGGGCGTTTCATCCGAAAGCTTAACTCCACACTCTTCCCAAGCCGCCTTGTCTCGGAGAGCTTTTCGAAATTGTGCCTCAGTGGCCTCCATTCCATCTGTCGGGTGTGACTTGAAATGCTCAAACCGCAGCTGCGGATCTGTTTCCTGGAGCAGATTCTGCATGAGGCCTTTGTACCCTGTGACAAAGAAAACCTCGGTATGAGTAGGAAGGCTCTTTTTCTTCCCACAAATGAGATCAGTCTCAAGAAAGTCAAGTATGTCGCCGGGTTTCACCTGCACAGTCTTGGTCTCACTGTTGACTTTGTAGCCAGCTTCAGTCATTCGTTTTGCAATGGTCTCCCTTTGTGGTCCATCCAAGAGATCGCACTTCGTAATTGCAGCAAACATCTGCCCTTGGCCCAGCTGGCTGTAGAACTCTGTTAGTGTCAAATGAGCTCCCTCAGACGGCCCCTTTGATGTGGAATGACAAAGGAGAACTGAGGAATTTTTGCACATCGGCCTGCCTGCCTGGCTCATGAAAAAGTCGTTGAATGTTTTTTCAAAAGCCTCCTTCACTTGTTTCAAGAGTTCAAAGGTAAAGCCAGGATGGTCCATGACTTGAAGCCCCATGCTTGGCTTCTTGGTGCGAATTATAATGTCGCACACGTCTGTAGTATCAATTTTGTGGTCTGTCTTTTTGTTTTCCTTGTTCAAATCTTCGTACTTCTTCTGCAAATCGCTGAGTGACAGGTCCTTGTCGTGAGACCCCTTGTAGCTCAGGTTGCACAAACATGGCTCTTTCTGGCTCAAATTACAGGCCTGCTTCACAAAGGTCCGCATGGTAGTGCCAATATCCTCTTTCACATCGAGGATCACCTGCTGAAGCAGGGCTGTGACCACGACGGTCTTTCCAGCAGACTGATCCCCCACCACTGCAGTGAAGGTCTGCAAGGAAGGGTCCAAAGGCACTCCAATTTCAGACAAAAGCAGACCTTGACGGACTGTAGTCTCAAAGGGATCATGTACACCTTCTGAATCATGTGCCCACTGCTTTTGAGATTGAACCCAATCCCGCAGCATGCGCTCCTGCTCTGCTCGGTCTTCCTTCGGGATCTCCTGGTGCTTTCGTCGATCAGGCTTCTTATGATGTGTCTGCAAGGGTTCCTGCTTGTCTTTCTTCATCTGAATTTTCTGCACCGATTCTGCAACTTTTCCCGCGTGGCAGCGCTGCTCTTGAACAGTCTTTTCAACATTCTGATGCTTTGTTGCCCCTTGATCACTGGAAGTTGCAAGTGAATCATTGCTCAGCTTTTGTGCAGCATGCTCCTCTGGAGGTGTCTTGACCTTTTCAGGTGCCTTGGACGGAACGGGTTTGGGATTCTGTTCCTGCTCCTCATCTTTGTCTGAAGGGGTACGCTTCAGAACCCCGGAGATCGTGGCCTTGCTCTCTCTGGAAGTTGCAAGTGAATCGTTGCTCCGCTTTTGTGCAGCATGCTCCTCTGGAGGTGTCTTGACCTTTTCTGGCGCCTTGGACGGAGGGGGTTTGGGATTCTGTTCCTGCTCCTCATCTTTGTCTGGAGGGGTAGGCTTCAGAACCCCGGGGATCGTGGCCATGCTCTCTTTCACGTGGTCACGCTGTCTGGGAATGCAAGTGGCCTCTCTGACCCAAAATCTTTGAGCCACGTCAGCGATTTGAAGACAAATCCATGTGCAGGGCGTCTGACAAAATGAGATTTGCTCTCCATGAGCCCCTTGTGGCAACCTTCATTCTACCTTCATACTTAAGAAAGGAGGTGTGTGTGTGTGTGTGTGTGCGCGCGGTACCACAAATAAATACGAGCTTGACACTGACATTAAGGACTGAAGTGTGAGGTGGACATCTTCCTTAGCTGATCCAATGGCAATAGCAGGATGGTCAGCTGTGGAGCTCAAGCTCAAGTGAAGTCTTGAAGAGGTGAGATTCAATTCAAAACGTTGCTAAACGCGACAAATGAATTTTGGAGCAAAGGGTGCCTATCAGTATCTGCTACACAGTTCAACAACAATGATTCTCTTTGGAAAGGGTTAGTATGGAACGTACTGCAATGTTTGTCTGAGGAACAATTGTTGAATCCGCATCTTTCGGTGCAGTATGTTCACCAAAAACTCCCCAAAACCCTCAGGCCCTTGATTTTGGGAAAATGGCATGGCAAAATGTGATCTTGGTGACCAAAGGTTCGCTCGGCTGTCTTACGTTGCACTGTTTAACCTGCGCTGCTCGTTTGCATAAAACCCTGAGCATGTATACACAAACTGCCACTGAGTGCCACAACCAATGAAAACTAAGTCGATGGAATTCAGTGAGCTCGCAAGAAAACAGCTTGGCGCAAGGATGGCGAGTTTACAAAAAAATCAACAAACAAACAAGTTATTGTTGGCTACATGAGTCACAAATGAACGTCCACAAAAAAAAATAATAATAAGTTTGGACAGTGTGACTCAATGACAAGTGTGTCACAGCCTTTGGAACGTTGGAATTGAAACCTAACGAAATAGAAAGTGTGACCGCTTTGATGAACTTGAATCTGACCAAATGGTAAATTTCAAAGACCACATCTTCGTGATCCTCATATCAGTGGAGAGCTTTACTACCTTTACAGTGGCCCCCTCAGGGTCCCCTCAGGGCCCACCAGGCACACAGGCACGCAGACACACTCAGATCCACGGGCACCACGGGCACCACGGGCACCACGGGCACGCTGGTACACGGGCACAGTCACAGTTCAGGGGCACAGAACGCAGGTACAATCAAAAAACACAAGGGCCCATGGGCAACAGGCGCACTTGAGCTACAATCCACAGGTTAGCGAGCGCAGGTAGGCACAATGATGGCGATGAGTATGACGATGGTCGTGAGATGATGGAAGTGACCATGGTGATGATGATGATGATGATGGTGATGATGATGATGATGATGATTATGCTACTGCTAATGGAGGTGTGTTGTTGGAAACATTGAAAATGATGATGGTGGTCGTAAAGAAAGGAGGTGATGATGGCATGATAATGATGGTGATGATGGATGGTGGTGACAAAAGTGAGGATTGCAATCATAATGGTGACGTTGATGAAAATAGTGGTGAGAATGATGCGTGGCCATCAGGGTGACCATCGACCAAATGCCTGGGTTTTATCATTATATTTCGGTATTGCAGTTAGTTGACAAAGGAAATGCCAAACTCGCACACAAATACATCCGGACGGCGCACCACCCGTATCCACTCCCCGCAAACAATGAGGAACATCCAATTACAGCCTCTTGCTGGCACACTTAACTTACGCTTCAGTTAGCCACGGCGACCTTTCAACCATTCCAGTGCATTTCCTGTGGGTCAACGTCGCCTGGCCGACAAAAATGAATTGCCAGTTTGAAACAAGCGCGAGTCAGCAGGAACCTTCGGCTGGACAATGCGATGGTTTGCTTGCTTTGTTCGTTTGCACACAACACTGTAATATCCAGACGGTCGTGCCCTGCGGTTGCCTGGTATGGATGTGCTTCACAAGCACAGGTACATCAAATTCAGTCGGCCAACTTCAAGGCAAACTACTGGAAGGTCATTGGTGCATGCGGGAACACCCGGTGAAAACATATGCTTTCAAGTTATATAATAGCCAGTGGAATCAACTCTCTTTTCTGAGCATCATAGATTAGATGCGGTGTCTCCGTCCTCATCTTTTATGTGACAATCCTTCAACGAAGTTAATTCACGTTCCATCATAGTCTCTCTCCATTCACGATCTCACGGAACAACATAATGTGGTAGTTCCTGTCGCAGACATCGCACATGAGGGCACAGTCAAACTGCAATCCCGGCTCTTCGGATGGTGGCGTCCAGCCAAAACCGAGCTTAAAGAACAGCCAAGGCATCTTTTTTTGCACGAGTCGAGCCGCCATTCACGCAGAAAGTGCACAGGTCAGCTTGTGCAGTATTTGGAAGAGTCTCCTGAATGGAAAGGGGCCAAAACAAGACCAAACAACACCCAAAAACAAAACCAAAACAACCAACAGAACACGGGGGCAGGAGACTCTTGAAAGTACTCTTGAAAGTACATGCATGGGTGAGACAGAGAGTGAAACAGAGGTTGGGCAATGAATTAGAGCAAAAAAACCACGAGATTGGCCATCCGAGATGCGGTATGAAATGCTTGCTGGCACATCATGACACTGGTCAATGGGCCTGCTTAAGCAGGCTGTGTCATCGAGCACTAATGAACTGTGTTCTCCGTACTCATTTGTGGAATGGCAGTCGAAGAAAGCACTTGAAGAGGCACGGGCAAACTAGTCGGGCAAAATGTGACAAACTGCACTTAAGACAAAATCTATTCAAAGGAAAGGCGCATAGGTCCTCATCTGCTCATGATTTCAGGCCCTGGAAAACCACTATCGACAAGCTAGCTCTAACGCGCTAAGCGAGAGGGCACTTCATTGTCAACAGTGCGGCCTTTTGTTGTTGTTCAATGCGCTTGACTGTCTATGGGGTTGAGGTGGCTATTAGCGAAGGCACATCGAAAGGGCAAGAGCAATGCCACCCCGCCGCGGTGCACCCCAAAACAGCTTGGCCAGGAGGGTAGCACCCAACATCGAGGTAGCGGACATTTGAGTGAACATAGTGTTCAGGCAGCAAGGCATTGTGTCCATCCATGCAGTGAGTCATGCAGTGCCCATTTGAGACCGGCTGTTGCTGTACGCTTTGTACACGGCTGGCAGGGCAGTCGCCCAATCCCAGGACAAGGACCTTTCTAGCACTCCCATCATCGAAATCCGGGAATTTACGTTCTCCTACTGTGTGCGACTCCAATACATTTGGCTCCCGAAGACGCAACAAACCATACATGTGAGAGCCTTCATGGGATGCGCCATACTCAAAGAAATGGAAGTCCCACCAACACTCCGCTACATTGCCAGCAAAGCTTTTCTTGATTGTACCTTGTTGACAAGCCTCAACTTGATGCCAGGCCAGCGGACAACTTGGCGAGGGCCTTATGCTGAACACTCGGCCTTTGACCTGTGCGACAGATTCATCATTCCGAAATGGATCAATCTCCTCCCAAGTACAGGATATGACCCTAACTAGTCAGCCAAACCAAGAGATGCACAGCTGAGTAGCCGCGAGGAATGAGCTAAGCCTCCCACTTAGTCCGTACTACAGTGGGAGCATCGTTCTTTGCTGTTCGCTATCATGCCAGAAGAATAACTCTAAGAAACAAACTCTGCAACTGTCTCTCAGGCGAGCACCTTAGTTCTTGTCCTGAGATACAAGCAACCCCACGAAAGGTCACGAAAGGAGATTCAACTTTGTACATGCAAGGTGAGACGTTGGTGAAACAAAGTCACTACTTCTTTGCGGTTGGGCATCGAATTCTGGCAAGAGCTTCAACAGGTGAATCATGATAGCTTGCAGTCCCGAAGGAGAGGGGCAGAGGGCCTGTGATGACAGGCCTGTGCCGTGAGCACTTATTGAAAGAAGTGCTCTAGGTATCGATCAAAGCTCATGGGTGGTTATGTAGCAATTGTAGGCTACCGTATGGGTTAGCTGCTAGTCGAATGCACGAATACCCGACATGATGCACCGGAAAACAGCGAAGCACGAAACTCTAACGTGACAAGCGAAAGTGAATGAAGCTTCCACTGTGGCCTGCAGTCAGTGCATGACAAGGGTAACTGGTAGAGGCGAGTCTTTGTTCAACGAAGAGTTGCTGCAAGCACGCTCCCTCTAGCAAGAGGGAGGTGCTGCAGCACAGCTGAGGCATACTCCATAACAGCTAAGCCTGCAGGAGTATGTTTCGCCATGCGCTCACTTCATCCTATGAATGGTGCAAACGCTCAATAGCAGGCTTCCTGAGGTCGTGCAGTGCCCTGGTGAAACCTAAATGCGGCGCCGTCTGTACACTATATACAAGGCTGGCAGGGTAGCGGCCCAAATTCAGGACAAGAAAAAAAGTTCTCGCCTGAGATCCAGCCAACTGTACATATTGTTTGTGCGCTTTGCCTCGGGACAAGAACTAAGGTTCTCGCCTGAGAGGAAGTCCCAGGACTTGTCACCTAGATTCAGGCACCCATTAATGGACGGTGAGTAGTAACGAACGATGCTCCCACTGAGCTCGCTCATCGTGTTTGTGCTACTGCACTCCGCTTGGTTTGGCTTCGGGCCGTGTACGAGGCTAAGTTGGATCATATCCTGGATTCGGGAGGAGGTTGATCCATGCTGGCATGGTGAATCTGTAGCAAAACTCAAAGGCCGATTGCTCAGCGTAGGGCCCACGCCAAGTAGTCCGCTTGCCTGGCATTAAGGTGAGATTCGTCAACAAGGTGCAATCAAGAAAGGCTTTGCTGGCAATATAGCGGAGTGTTGGTGGGACTTCAATCTCTCGAAGTATAGCGCAATCCATAAAGGTTTTCACATGTATGGTCTGGAGCGTCTTCGGAAGCCATATATGTTGGAGTCGTATACAATGAGAGAACGTGAACTCACGGATTTCAGTAATAGGAGTGCTAGAAAGGTCAACAAATGCAAGGAGTTTACCATTGTCACAGCCATGAGGACCTAACAGGTGAAATTCTGGCGGTAGTTTAAGGTCGCTCAGTCCTGATGAGCCAAAACATCCTTGCGGGATCTCTCGACCCGGAGAGACCGATGTTAACTGACCTGGTTCTAACAAACTTTGCATGAGCGTGATGCTCGAGAGATTGAGACACGAATCAAAGAGGTTTGGGGCTTGAAGCAACGAAGGTGTTGTCTCCTCCACTTGCGCTCTGACTAGCGTTCCTACGCTTACCAAGCAGTGATTTGAGCCAGCGCTACCTGATGAGCTGACTTTCCATGGTCACTTCACCAAGCGCCTAGAGCGACCAATCTCGGAGGGGGACCGGACCCAGGTATGGAGCTGTCAGGGTTCCAAAAACATGGGGGTGAGCTCTCTTTCTCTTCCAGGACAAGGACTAAGGTCTTCGCCTTAGACATTGTGGATATGTCTGCAGTGTGTCTAGACTACTGACAAGTCATGCGGACTCCTTTTCCCTTCGTGGGACAAGGACTAAGGTCCTCGCCTAGGCGCTTGGATGCGCGTTTCCTTTGTGCTATTTGTGGGCGCTTACTTTGCAGCGGACCACTACAGAGGTCGCCGGCAGCACTAAGATCATACCTGCGCGCGATGACTACAGTACCCCTAATAGTGAGGAAAGTAGGATTCATGTTCCTCCGAGACTTCAGCACTTCAGCACCGTCAACACCCCGGTCTTCCCGGGGGAGAAGATGTAGCCAACTAGGGACGGTAAAGCACACGCAAAGGTCAAAGCTTGTGCTTTCGGCGCACGTGCCTCTCCACGTGGTCTTTTTTCCTGGCATGAGCGCGAGGTGTGTCAGCTGACTGCAATCAAAGAAGGCCTTGTGCGCTACGTACCGGAGGGTTGGTGGTATGTCGACGCTTTGAAGGCTGCAACAGGCCATTTTTGCACGAGTGGAGAAGCCATGTGTGCGGTATGCACAGGTCATCTTTCTAAAGGTGGAAAGAGAACCAAAAACAAAACCAGCAAAAAACACAAACACAAAACACCAACCAGGGCACCCCCAAGAGTAACTTGCAGAGTTTCGCGCTGTACGGAAAGGTGAGACATGTGAAACACGAAAGATACTGCGACTAACTAATCGGGCCTCGAATTCTTGAATCATCTGCGAGTCATTCCTGTGGTGTGATTTAGTGCGGTCAGGCTGAGTACGGACAAAGCCTGATCACCATCGGAGCTGCCGGAGTGCTCAAGAAGCACCCCAATACCAGCACGATCCAGGCCGGAGATCATTTCAGCAGGCTGCGAGTGAATTGGCAGTGCCAAAGGGTTCCTAAAGAAATGCGACATCATATAAACTTGCTCGAGTGCAATGCAGTTCTGGCCTCGGAAAACAGTCAGCATCTGGTCACAATCATTTCGCACAATTGCAATAGCAGAAGGGACAGTGGCCTGTGGTGGGCATTTGCCATGGCAGGGCATTGCATGCAAGTACTCCCGAATGCACCAGCCAGAACCTCCCTCGGCAGAGGGAGGGAACTCGCACACAACCAGCAGGCTCCTTAACAGCAAGGCCTACAGGAGCGCGGGAGGTGTGCGAGGATGCAATCCAAAATGGAGCGAGTCGGCATTCAGTGGTCGATGATTTGCTTCATGCACAGCGATGTGAAACCTGGTGAAACATGAGCAAAAACCTAGCATGGTACTACGTGCCGACTTTGTACAAGATTGGCAGGGTATGGACCCTCACCAGGCGAGGAACTAAGGTTCTCACCCGGTTGCCAATCAGCTACTTGTCTACCGTCGCGTGCTGATCATCGGTCACGAGCTAAGGCTCGCAACCGGGTCAGCTCACTAGCAGCGCACAATGTGGACGTCTTTGGCAAAGATTCTTTCCAGCTCAAAAGGTTATCCTTTCCTCTACGGCACAAATGGCTTTTTGCTGGGCTCGGCTTTGATTTGCAAAGCATTAGCATGGATGGAACCCTGCACAGCATCAAGGGTCATCGCCGTATGAAGTGGGTTTCGCACAGTACGAAGGCAGTCTGATCAGCTGTTGCCCCTGTCGCCTTTGGTGGGTTGGGCCTTTGCAGTAACCACCGGAAGGGTGTGCAGTTAAGAAAGACTCTACAAGATGTGCAATGAAGTGCGAGCGAGTTGTATGAATCTCTGCTGACATCCTGGTTTATGGGTATGAAGTCGCAGGTTTGCTCGCAATTGGTGTCTGATAGCGGTGCTATGTATCTTGTGGACCCAATTCTTGACTGGTAGTTTAGATCATCTGCAGCGACTTTGCGACGCGGCTCCTATGGGCCTAAGCCAAATCCGGCGCGCATCCTAGATCTGGTATCATGTGTAGCCACTGCGGCCATCGCATTGCAGGGCAAAGCGCGAAAGCATTCTCTTCAGCATACGTTCCTCGCCACGTGGTTCTTTGGCCTGGCAGTTTCGTGAGCCTCCTCAAAACTGTACAATCGAGGAACGCCCTGCTGGCAATATAGTGCAGTGAAGGTGGGATGGCAAGCTCTTGCAATGCAGCACAGTCCATAAAGGCTTTCACATGGATCGTGTGCACTGTGTATGGAAGACAGACTTCATGTAGCCTGATACAATGCACGAAAGTGAACTCTCGAATTTCAGCGATGCTGGTGACCGAAATGTCCAGGTAAGTAGTTTGCAATTGTCACAGGCATGTGCTCCTAGCACATAGAAGTCACGGGGCAATTGGAGCTCCTTTAACCCCGTGGAGCTAAAGCATCCCGTCGGCAGCTCTCTACACGGCCCTGGCATTGGCATGTTTGAGTCATGACCATCTTGTAGGATTGTGATTGTGGCTAGGTTGATGCAATCAACGAAAAGATAGTGCCCAAGCTTGGTTGCACTTCCAATATAGTTGACTCCACCTCCTTTGGCATGAACCCATTGTACGGAGCAACAGTCAGCAAAAGCTTTGTACCCAAAATCAGTGCAGCCTGGCGCCGTTATGCTGTTGAGCAAGTGGCACCCACGAAAGGCGCTCTCTTCGACGCGCACCACTGTAGCCGGAATCTTGACGATGCGGAGGTGGCGACAGTTCTGCCAAGCTCGAGTTCCCACAGCGCGTATGCCTGCTTCAATGCTAACATGGCGCATTCGTGGAACTGCAATGAAGGCACTGGGTGGGATGATCCCCGACTGGTTGGCTGGAACTTTGACTGCTTTCGGGATGTCCCGATATGGGCATCCATCGAAGGCGTCTTTTGTTTGGAAGGCTTCAATGCAATCCCGAAACACAATGGTGTAATGTTTGTTCTCTTGCAAAGCTTCCCAAATGTGATCCTCCAGGTATGTTTGCGTGGTCGGATGTACAAAATCCACTTCGCAGCCAAAGACGTCCAGATCCGTGACCGAGGCAAGGTAATCAACCACATGCTCTTCAAAGTCTTCGAATCTGTCGTATTGAGCTATGCTAGTGGACACCTCGACTGTTTTGCCAGACAAAGTGGTGAGCACTAGGCGACAGTCCACGGTTGTTTCGCTCTCGTCTGAGGTACTAGCACCCGATGCACTAGGAGTCGCCATCGGGAGCTTGTCCACACTGGATTTCGTTGTCGACGAATTAGCTTGAGCCAGCTCAGCCTCGCCGCCACTTGATGCACTGGTTTTTCCATTGTTAAATTGAGTCCACCCTTTTACGTCATGTAGTCTAAGACACGAGAGCTCAACGGCGCAATTCGTAAAACCAAAGAAAGCATGAAGCATCAGCGTCCTCTTGTTTACGCCTCTTTGCCCAAGACGAGTGCTAAGGCGCTCACCCAGGACAGGCTCTACTATTGTGCGTTGCAACAGTCCTTTTAGTGAAGCCCTTTGTGCAGTTCTTCGTCAAAGGCATCTGAATCGTCGTCCCTCGGTGGGAGCAACTTTATCCAAGATGGTCGTTCGAACTGGTTACACATTAAGAAAGCATTGTTTTCTGCATAAAGACCTCTCCATGCGGTGGTGTCATCGAGCTTTGTGAACAGCACAAGCTGCTCACAGCCACAGAAGGCTCTGTTTCCTAGGTAGTGGAGTCTCGGCGGGACGACGACTTCTCGGAGCGAGGTACAGCAGAGGAAGGCTTCCTTGCCAATTCGCCGAATCTTGGGCGGGAGCCAGACATCTACCAGGGCCACACAGTATGAGAAAGTGGAGCCCCAGATGGCACTGATGTCCGTGCACATGAGATCAACTTCGACTAGCCGCTTGCAATTCTCACATGCCATTGGCCCTATGAAATTGGTCAAGCGGGAGGCGCAGGCTCTCAATGCCTGCTCCACAAAAGCTACCATCAGGGAGAGCCCGTGAGCTGGCATTACTGGACATTTCGAACTCAATTGTCGTTAATGCCAGACAGCTTTCGAAGGCAGAGGGCGCTGTCTGCGCTCCTGGAGCTAGTGCATTATTGGCACCCTCGCTAAGGCCTATCACGCTTAGTGAGCAGCATTCGGCAAAGACTCTCCGACCATTGCACACACCCTGGGGCTGTAACTTGAAAAAGGGCATAGCATCCCTGGAAGGCCCCGCCTTGGAGACAGACTACTGAGGGTGGCAGCCTGACGATCTGCAGTTGATGGCATCCATCGCGCAGACTCATCCACGTAGGTGACATGGAGATTTCGCTGGAATATCTGTAGTTCCTGGTCACTTGGCTTCCAGTCACACAGAGAGCCAGCGTGAACCAGATTTAGTAGTGGTGCAGATTTGCATCTGCCGTAGCAACTAGGACTCCCACCTAGACGAGCAGTGATTTGGCCCTGCGGCCAGAGACAGCGAATTGCTGAGGCAATCACTGCTCCTGTATAGCTTCCTGCACTAAAACCGGTAACGACGAAATGCTCCGGAGAGGGCTGTGCTGCATGTTGCAAACGGCCTAGCATCGGGAGAGTCGCCAAAAGCTGCGTCGGCTGTCTGGACAGAAGTTTCCACCAAAGCCCACTAAGGAAGGCCTTATGTGGGAGCCTTCTATGTGCCGGGAGCAATCGAGCAGCATTCAGCACGATTTGAGTTCGCCTATATAACACAGCTGCTTTCCCGTAGCCAAGGAGCTCGCATCGCTCACAGGGATCCTGTGTATACGAGAACAGGGTAGCTAGCCTGTGGTATATCCGGCAGCAACCTCGGTCATCTGCTTTTTTGCAACATCCGCAGGCGAGAGTGATGGTCCATAGACCTGGCTTTCACCTACCACACCAACTCGCGATCGATCCACCGTTCGCCCTCAATAGCCCTTCCACTAGGTGGGGTGCTAGAGGGTTTTGTATGTACGACAACAGAGGAAAATGTACAAAACATGCAATCATCAAGCACACAAACACCGGATTAAGACACGGTGAATGGCGATGAACAAAGTGAATTAAGACATCATCACCTAATTGGGCACATCAAGAGACAAGAGCGACTGTTTTTGGCGTAGGCATTTTTTGATCTTTTGGTAAAGATTATGACGTTTGTCATAAGAGATATCATCATACGACGGGTTCAAGCAGGGATTTGGGAGCGAAATGATGGACTGCGCGACCCGAACATTCAAAGGATATGACTGGTTGGGCAATGAAGCATATGCCTGTAAATTTTGCATCAGCACGTCTGCATGCGGTAGATATGGACGGACGGAAATACCTCCTACCAAGCTTCTATGAAATCCGAGTCGAACCAGTGAACTGGCGTTGGTTTTCTTATATCGTGGAAAGAAAGAGCATTGTAAGGTATTTTCAAGGTATCGTACCACAGATCGTAGTACTCCTGCCTGATGCCACAGACATTTTTTAGAATCATGCTGAATTTTTGCATCTGGTGAGGCGAATGCGTATGGACGTGGTAATTTATTGGCCGTATGGTATATCCAAACAGGAAGGCAAGTACCAGTAAAAAGGGCATAATACAACGCAAGTTCATACCAAGTTATGCCAAAATCACCTGGAGTCACTGGTGCGTCGTGCGGCCGCCACCGAAACGTATGAAACATTTTCCATACCTTATAGGCCACACAGGCCCCAACCGGACATCCTTGGGCAACTACTTCCGGTAGGTCGACCTCTAAAGACCAACAAATAGGCCCCACATCCCACTGACACAATGCTAACTGGAAACTTGCATAAGCATCCAATGTATTACGTTGATGTTCGGAGGCAGCATTAGCTTCTTTCTCAATTTTCGATTGCAGCGAGTTCAAATACGCGAAATATTGGTAGATCAACGTCAGAGCATCAATTTGGTTCACTGAATGCCGGAAGACTGCCTCTGCTGCGTCTTGAAAAGCTGGGGTATCAAGTTGATTAATTTTCTTTGCAACTTGATCGGCAAGATCATTTCCTAAAATTGTATACAGATCATCGACATCTACAGCTTCTTCCAAATTACGGTGGGATTTCACCTTGCGTATTTGGTAAAAGAGTGGATTCCAAAACTGCTGGAGCTGTTGGATAGAATCCATGTGTGATTTTTGAAATGTCTTTGGATCCAGAGTATTAGATGCAATTGCCTCAACCAGGCGGAAAGCATAATCAGAATCAGCATGAATGGAGATGAGTTGATTAGGACGAGATTCGGTGAAATATCGTGCCAACCATGCGATGGCCCCTAATTCGCCTCTGTTAATGGTTTGTGTACCTGCCACGTGCGAACTTTGTGTGACTACGAAGTCATTTATTGACGGGTCCTGTGCGTTCGAATGGACATGTTGGACAACTGCCCATGCGGCACGACAGCAATTTTGAAATTTAGGGCGATCACAACTCCCATCTGTATAGAATATATGGCGGGGCGATGACACAATATTGGGAGTATCTAGAAAAGGACCCTGGCGGATGGATTTAAGGAGGTTGTAGGTTACTTGCTTAGCATGCACTGTCGCCACTGGAAACCATAAGAGGTTTGGGAAGGACTGCAGAAGGCGAACAGCTTCTGGATGGCGATCTCTGACGTGCTGAAAGTGAACACACTCCAGTTGACGATGCGAATGTGTATCTGGTTGATCACAATATGTACATAATGCAGTCTGCGTGGAATCCCACAAAGATTTAACAGCATTAGTTTGATATCCACCAGTTAGATTAAGTCCTATCAGCTTACGAGTTTGATCCGAGAGCTTGAAGTTAATTTTGTGCTGGATAGGGGTCAACTGGGGTATGTGTGACCCCCTTGCGATGTTGAATGTGATCGTAGACGTAGAAAGCCCACGCAGCAGACCTGAGCGCACGACGAATCTCACCAAGTGAGTGTGCACGAATACATAGTCGTTGACCATCTGGAAGTTTCCATTTGACCCGATCAAGGTACTTCCCCAGAGCAGCACATGGACCACACTTTGTGTCTTTATGCACTACATGATTCCACATCTCCGTGGCTAGTTGGGAATGATATTGGAAAAGACGTCGAAAGCTGCAGATAGACATACAGCATAGGGTCCTCTACTTTAGACGAAAGAATCGAAAGTGCCAGCAGGGAGGATGCATATTTATGTTTCCCGATTAACACGTCTGTGGCCTGTCGGCGCAATTTTACAAAGTGGGATTCCCCGATGAATTGACTCTCTGCCGCATGAAATGCTAATGGCCATATCGCCATCTGTATCTTTGAAGCCCTTTCATCAATGGTCAAATTATGACGGCTGAGACGAGTAAGTCTTCTTGATGCACCTGCCATACGGTCCTTAAGACAACCGAGAACACACTGTTTCGTATATTGCATCGTACACCCCAAGTCTTTTGCTGAGTGATGGACAGAAATTTCCAACGAAGATGCTGGAAACCGGAAACAAATGACGCATATGACCCCAGAAGTCCCGCATAGATTTAGTCGTGCCCCACCCCCAGGACTTACGAATATCAACCTTCATACGAAGGGCATGCGTGAAATTCAGTGTGGTCCTCATGGCACGAAACAAGTTTCTCTCTGAGGTTGATAGAAATGTCCAATTATCAGCGTAGGTGAATGGGGTAACACGAGCTTGCGCCATATAATGGAAAAAGGCTGCTGCAATTACTAGCATAGCACACACTGAGAGGGAATCCCCCGCAGTGGATGGATATGAATCACTAAATCCCTGTCGAGTCTGGAGCATTCGTTGCATCTTATTTAGGGAACGGATCCAGAATCCTATTGCATTGTCTGGCGCCCCAAAGTGGGTGAGAAGCTGCCGAGCAATTTGGCGGGGAATCAAATTAAATGCTTTGGTCAAATCTAGTGTGAACCCGCCATAGGGAGTATTAGACGAATGGGCCTTTTCTAAGATATACTGTTGTTGTATTGTAGTGTCCTTCACTGCGCGGAATGGAAGGCCACCAGCAATTTGTGGATCCCAGGATTTTCCCCATTACCTTAACAATTGATCTGCCACAAGTTTGGATGTGAGGCGCGGGATGTATCCTAATATCGTTATCGGCCGCCCATCTGAGAACGTCTCGGGGCTCGGAGTCTTGGCGAGAAGAATGGCCAGCATCTGTGTAGTCGTCAAATTAGTCGGCCAGATCACCTGGAAGATGGATGCAAGATCTTCAATGGCCTTAAACGGAAGCATTTGGAGCTCTTGCGCTCGCCATCCGTCCAAGCCAGGAGCTTTAAAAGGTTTCATTCGTTGTATCGTTGTACGAATTACATGGGGGTCATCCCACATCATGTCACGTGGCGGATCTGGTGGGAGTATTTCTTGGAGCGCGTCTGACCATTGAGACAGATCTGTCGCTTCGCACTCTGTATCTCGTTGCCACATAGGTTCCAGAACGCGAAGAAATGTTTTTAGAGTGTACCCAGATCTTCAGTGTATCGTTTTTGTTTCAGCACTACTCGCAGTGGTACAGTTTCTTGAGTTGAGGCAATTATGATTAGTCGGTCTTTTTGGGATTGAATCTGTATTGGTATATCAGCATAATGCGCATTGCCCACCCTGAACTGAGTGTCGTGACTAGTAGACGAATGCTGCCTTTAGAGAGTCGGATTAACTTTACTTCTGCTTGAATGTCGAGCACGGTTGGTGGCCTTGTTTAACAAAAGCAAAAAGTTCCGCAAGTGGCGCGGCAAAAGCATGGCTGATATGAAGCAGATCTCCTGTATAAGCAGGGTACACCTCGGCAATATCCAACTAAGTCCCTCGGAGTGCTCTTTCAGCAACCCGTCGCCAGAGGATTGCGCGGACGAAGCGATTCACTTGCTTGCTTGAGATGCACAGTCTTGCCATTGGCCATTCTCGGGGTAAGTCACTGTAGAGTTGTGGAGGAGGTAGTGCAACGCATTTCCTTGCCGCGGCGGCGGCAGCATGAGCAGTGGCTTGGTAGCCATGCAAACCTTGCATGGCCGTCTGTTCGGATGCCAGCTTCAGATCTGTGACTGCAGTGCCTCCTTGCTCCGTGCCCACTTGGCCATTGTCCAGGTCAATTTCTGCCGTGACGTACTGATTCTCCTGTGCATTCTCTGGGTGGTCGGACGGTGTGGCTGGGTTCACACGGACTGGAGCTCCGCTACCACGAAAAAGATCGGGTGGCAACCTTACACGGTAGACTGCCTGCCTCTCCTGGATCTTTAGCTCACAACAGGCTCTCACACTCGTCCGGTACGGTACGAAACCTTTCCTTCAAACCTCCGAACACTTCGGAAAACTTCAAACGCTGCACAAGCTGCTCTCAGACACTCGCACCCTTTTTTGTCTCACACCAGCCAAACGAATTGGCCTTGAGCCAAAACATATCCCGTACTAAACTGCACAAAGAACACACGAAAACCATTTTAAAAGTCTCTTAAAGCATCTCCACACACAAAGAACTCTTTCAAAACTTCCGACTCGCCACAAGTCGCTTTCAAACAATCAAGAAACAAAATGTTGTACTGCCGTGCAAGCATTTTTTTCCACGAGTACGGACGCCATGTGGGCGGTGTGCCCAGGTCATCATTGAAGGAAAGGAAACACAACTTGATGATGGGGAATAAAAACGCCAAAACAAGCCAAACAAGGGAAGCAACAAAAACCAAAGCACAACAAAAACCACCAAACAGGCCAAGGCCAGTTCCCCATCATAGCTGGCAGTGTTTCCTCTGTACGGAGGTGAGACAAGTGAGAAAAGTGGCTGCATACTATCTAAGGGCCTGAATTCTCTACGAAACATGCCAAGTGCATCTGTGCGTGAGCGGAGAGCCTGCGCAGCCAATCAAATGTGGCTTCGTTCTGTTGTCAAGGCCTGAACACCTTAGCCACTACAACGAGTGGCAATCAAGATATTGCAGCTTTTAGCAAAGGGCTCATGATGGCAGTCAGCAGTAATGATTCTTGCCAAAGGAAATCGGTGGTTGCAATGCCAAGCAAGCCAAGGAAAATTCCCTTTTCGTAGTACAACCCATACAACTGATTGCACGAACGAAGTGAGAGGCAGATCTCGAGTCTGGCGGTGGAGGCAGAGCAACGAAAGGACTGCCGCAAGGGAGGTCACCTTTGCACCCCTTGGCTCCCAAACTTGTGCCAAAAGGGGTGAGTCATTCATGTAATGGTGTGCAAGGAGAGACACCATCCAACTACATGCAAGGCCCGTGTGAGACAGGTGAAACTGAAGACCTATCCTAGCATGGTTCTTGTGCTGGTTTGGCAGCCGCAGATGAGTAACTAAGGTTCTCCCTGGGCGCCTTCCATCACCATTCGCTACCACCCGCCTGCCAGGGACAAGGAGCTAAGGCTCTCATCCCGGTGGGCTCACAAAATCGTAGGTGATGAGGGCGGAATAGTGACTCTGTTTGGACTTCGAATCGACTGGCAAGCACTCAAGGAGTGGGAGAAGGGACTCCTGGGCAGACACATTGTGACTGGGCATTCTAAGTCCTAGGGTACTGCTTCTATAAATTCTTCTCTCCACTGATCTTTGGCATTTGGCGGCAAGAAACGAAGCCACGTGGGCTTGTCTAGGTGCTCACATTTGTCAAAGGCATTGATCCGGGCATACGTTCCTCGCCAAGTCGTGCTTTTCCCCGTTTTACGAAATACGCGAAGTTGCGTGCAACCTGCAAAAGCACGCCGCGCAATGTAGAGCAGGGATGGTGGAGTGCAAACCTCTTGCAGCGAGGCGCACTGGAGGAAAGCTTCTTGTTCTATGGTTCGCAAGTTTCGGGAAAGGCTGAGCTGTTGTAATTGCGAGCAGTGTGCAAAGGTCGAGCCCAATATTTCAATGATGCCTGTTCGAGACAGGTCAACGATCTGCAACTGCTGGCAACGCGCACAGGCGGCCGGTCCAACCCAATTAAAATCTGGCGGCAGGGAAAGTGAGACAATTCCTGCTTCCAGGAAGCAACAGTCAGGCAAGCATCTGTTTGGGTTCGCAGGGTCATACTCTGCCTTTTCCAGGTTGAGGTGACGCAGGGCCGTACACTTTTCAAAAGCTCGAGGCCGAAATTGCGCTTGAGGGGCTAAAGGATTATCAGGGTGTTGAGTCGCCCCAATTTGGGTTAGTGGGCAACACGCCTCCAAAACCTTAATGCCGAATTGTCTGCATCCGGGGGCTGTCACAGCACGTAGAACATAACACCTGCGAAATGCCCCGTGCCTCAGGCATACGACTGTGTCTGGTAAGTGGACTACTTGCAGTCGCTGACAACTCCTCCAAGCAGCTTCCCCTACAATCCGGATGCCTGCTTCAACTTGGACATGGCGGACTTCCGTGTGGAAGGAAAACGCTTGAGGTAGAATTTTGTCATTCTTGCCAAAGGGTACTCGAATGGCTTTGGCGTCACCCATGAGGTGCCCTTTGTGTACTGCTTCCACAAAACACTGTCGGGCGATCACGTAAAAACACTGGTTGGCACGTAGTGTGCCCCGAATGGGGTCAGCCAAGACTTTATGGGTGTCCTTTTGTACGAATTGCAGCTCGCACCCGAAAGTGCTGTTGCTTCCCAAGTGGGGGAGCTGTCCTAGCACTGCATTTCGAAATCATGGAGTCTGTCGTGCTTGCGCGGGTCGATAACAAGTTGAATTTCTTCACCCGCCAGGGTGGTGAGTGAGAGAGGCGGTGCTGATGATCTTTCCTTGCTTCCTTGCAGGCCATGACTAGGCATAGCTTCTGCCATGCTCACAACTTGCAAATTGCTACCTTGAGCCTATAGGAAACGAGGCGGGAGCGCAGCCCTGATCTGGAGGTGGCAGTTGACAGTCACTCCACTTGACTATAGATTACGGCCACCTGTACTGTGAGGCACGCTATTTTTCCACTCGCCTACCCTGGACAGGAGCTAAGGCTCGCACCCAGGCACTTAGTTGATGACAGGGATGGTGAACTGCAAGAAAAGTGTATCCTAGGCGGAGGCCAGTCCTTCGTCCCAATTTTGCTTCCGACCTCTTCGGGTAGCTTACACGTTGCAATCCTGCGGATGAGAGATCCGCAATGCCCAAACCGGGACCTTGGCTTGAGCGAGGAAGAATCCCTTCAGGCTAAGCCAGATACATGCCCCGTGTCTGGGATCATATGCATCGCATCCCTGGGCAGATGGCGAAAGCGTTTTCTTCCGCGTAGATTTGTGCCGGCCGGGTAACTTGACCAGTCTCCGGAGTGCAGTACAGTCCAAAAAGGCTCTGCTTGCTATATACCTCAACGAGGGTGGTATAGCAAGTTCTGGCAGGGCTGCACAGTTCATGAAAGCTTTGACTCTAATGGTGTCCTAAGGCTAGTGCAGTGCACAAAGGTAAATTCTTGGATTTCTTCAATCTTTGTGTTGGAGATGTCGACTTTCTTTAGTAAGTGACAGTTGTCACAGGCATGTGCCCCTATTACCGAGAAATCCTGCGTGAGTGTAAGTGTGCTTATCCCCGTAGAGCTAAGGCAGCCTTGCGCCAGTTCTCTGGCAGTAGTTTGCGGTGACAGCCCGCTTGGGGGGGGAGCCTCTCGCAGGACAAATTCGGCGAGGTTTATACAATCTCGAAAGAGGTAGTGCCCAAATTTGGTGGTGCTACAAAACTGATTGGCAAGTCTTTGCTAAGTTCAGGGTAAGTGCTTATTTAAGAAGTGACAGAACCACTTCAATAATTCAAAATCTATGAAGTTTATAGATTAATATTATAGTTATTAATTTTTCCTTTTTCTGCATGATTAGTTGTCAGGGGAACTTCATCTTGGATGAGTTTCCAAGGAAACTTGGATGTGGTTCCAAGTGGCGTCACTGGAGAGTGCTGGTGCCATCTCAAAGATGGTTGGTTACACTCTGCATGACCCATTCAATCCCCCAGAAAAGGGTGGGAAAAGATGGGTGGGCCATGAAGATCAGAGAGTTATTTTTAAACCCTCCTCGCCCTCTCCAGCCAGTGCTGCGCGGGTTTAGATGAAAGTGAGGTCTAAGATTTCATACACACGTATGCATGAGACCTTTTAGTTTTTTCAACTAAGGTAATTTTTATTTTTGAAATTTTGAAGTAAAGTAAATTGAAGCACAAGCATATGAGGTGGTAAAAACGTTCATTGTACACAAGTACCAAGCACACAACTCACATACAAGTTTACACTAAACAATACAAAGGTGAGTTCAATACTCAAACCACTTACCCCGTGCTAAGATGCACTGTGAACACCGAAAAGACGGTTTGATCCCTTTCAGGGAGCTGCGCCGTCTTTGCTAAGTTCAGGGTAAGTGCTTATTTAAGAAGTGACAGAACCACTTCAATAATTCAAAATCTATGAATTTTTTAGATTAATATTATAGTTATTAATTTTTCCCTTTTTCTGCATGATTAGTTGTCAGGGGAACTTCATCTTGGATGAGTTTCCAAGGAAACTTGGATGTGGTTCCAAGTGGCGTCACTGGAGAGTGCTGGTGCCATCTCAAAGATGGTTGGTTACACTCTGCATGACCCGTTCAATCCCCCTTCATGTTGTCATGCAGAGGTTAAAGGTGGCTATCATCGAAGGTTGGTTCAACGAACTTAAGGAGCGCAGGCATACCGGAAAAATCAGCGCATAGCTTAGATACTTCATCAACCGACGATAGATCACTCCAAGGCGTACCATCTATCATTCGCAAGGCATCATCGTTCTTATCCCTACTCGGCAAGTCAGCAATGTTGGAGGGGGAAGGAACCCTCTCGATCCAAGGCACACACAAGTCGTATTCTGGGCAAGAATGGAACAACTGCACGATGAGGAGCAAAGGCAACGAGGCACTGCTAGCCTTGATCAAGCTAAATCGAGCTCCCTCATTGTCAACAAAAAACAAGACCTTACGCCTGAGCAAAAAGGACCTGAACATGTGACGGGCCAGCAGGACAGCGAAAGCCTCAGCCAACGTTATGACCTGCTCCACACCGAATGTGTGCCAAGCATCAACCGACTGCTTGGGCACTATGCCTCCAACAGAGGTGCGCAAGCCGGATGCGGCATCCAAGACGACAATGCCCCAGGTCGCAACGTCATTTTCATAGGCAGCGTCGGTGAAAACCACCACTGACCGCGTTTCGTCACCAGGCAGGATGTGCTTGGGCTGCACAGTAGCCATCACATCAATGGTCCACTTACATACTGCCACCAAGTCGTCCTTACGGCATCTTGAGTTCCCTGTCGACAAGAACGCAAAGGCACGGGCCGCTATCTTAAGGGAGTGCCCCAAGAAAAAGCCCATTGCGAAGTTCAAGTTGCCATGGATGACCTGCGATTGCCTAACGTTAATGGACCCCTTCTTTATGACCTCTTCAAGCAAACCGGTGATTTTCTCAATCCTGGAAGGTTTGTTGCCCAAGTTGAAACCATGCTCTCCAAGATCGCCCAAGGAAAGCCTAACCCCTAGGACATCAAAGCAAGGTGCAAATGGGACAACTTTGGATGGGTCTGCAGTGAAAGACCACCCTAGGCTCCTCACCATTCCTTCGAACGAGTGGGAAGCCAAGGTGCAAGTGCTCTCAGGCTCAAGCAACGGGAAATCATCATAAAAGACCCCTCCCAAGATTCTGCAACCAACGGTCGACAAGTGATGCAAACTTCGGGAAATGCGATTAAAGGCGTAAACACTTGCACTCGCTCCAAAAGGCAGGCTTCTGCTCACGAAGTAGGTGGGTTCACCTGTCTGGGGATGATGCACCATCAAGACAGCAAAGCACCGAGACTCGCTACTTACTGGCACCTGTTTATATGCCTTAGACAAGTCGACGCACCGGCCCTGCCACCCAATGCTGCCCTCAAAGCTCGGATGCAAGCTACCTTCAAGAGTCCTACCGTCGTTCCTAGGTATTACAACCCGGCCACCATTCGCTTTGGCTCTACTTAGGGTGGTGGAGATTAGGTGGGCTAGAGAAGCAATGTAATCGATGTCATGTAAAGCAAGTTTATCGATCGCAGTATAAGTTCGATTTACGCCGCTCTCCTTGAAGTCGTCAATCACCCTAGGCTTGCCAGATTGGACAATCACGAACCTGCGACTACATACAAAAAGCTGTTGGCCCACAACTTTCCGAACCTGCTCCAAGTCGTTAAACGGCCCCTCTAGAAACCCTAGCTCAACTTCCTTCAAGGTGGTGTCCCAAAGCAACACTGAGAGTTCGGGATCGTCACCATGAATATTCTTGGCCTCCATCTTCTTCCTCTGCCAAGTCGAAGTGAGGAGTGCATACTCAGGCGTCCAAGTTGCTGGTTTGATCTTGGTGTCAAACAGAGGTGACTTGCTTGGCGTACCTACCAAATCCGTGCCCAAAATCAAATTGGCAGGTTCCAAGTCTGGGCACCCACACTGCTTCAAAAGTTCACGGAATAGCAACAACCTCTTGCCTCTAAGTACCGATTGGGCGTGCATAGGCAAGGTGGAGAAAAACCGATCTTCTTCGGGCTGCAACTCCTTTGCCATAATCGCAACTCGTCTGGCAAACTCAATCCTCTGCTTTGCAATATAGTTTGGCCCCTTTGTCAAGAAGTCGAACAGGTTATCACGTGTATTGTCTTCAACTGAAAACAAATGATCACACGGATGTCTCGCCATCTGCGCAAGACTGACAAACTGGCTTGGGGTATGGTAAACACCGGATTGCATGCTTTCATCGTCTGCAACTCCATTTAGCTTATCTTCCTCCCCGAAGATGTCCCCCCTTTGAAGTGGAGGAAGCTCTTTATAGGAAAGATGGGCTGCTGGTGGATGCTTGATGATATGATGATATTCAGGAATCAAGGCACGGGAATGTTTAGTCTGACGGTGTCCACTGCTAGCACGATCGACGTGGAAGTCAAAGCGGTCCTTGAGACACTCCCGTACCAGGTTCACCATTCGCTTACAAAGCAAAGGAGGGTATTCACTCTCTTTAGCTGTGTCGAACTGCCATCCTCCATGGTTCCGAGTCAGTGCATAGGGCTTGTGTGCATGATTGCCTGGGCATCGTGCATGGAGTGCTTGAAGGCATGGATGTGTACACTTAAACAAAGTCATCTTAGGGCGCTCACCGCCGTGAGCACAATTCGGGCACTCAATGTTGCGCATGGCGTGCCAAACGATTGCCTGGTTCTGAGGCAGCAATGTGTTGGCAAAGTGCGTGAGAACACCCCACATCCATGAGTTCAATGGATTTTCGATGCATACGATGGTGCCTTGTGCAACTGCCACGGAAAAGAGTTGGATTGTAAAACGCGCAAGCTCATTCGCGGCTTCGACCCGTGCGCGCTCGTTTGGAGAAAGGTCAGGGAATCCCAATAAGAAATTCTTATCACGGAGCTGTCTCGGTTCTGGGGCTCCGGCTTGTTTCAAGTGTCTAGGGATTGGCTTCTCTCGAGCACGACTTCCTGTGCCGCACGGGATGGCCACATGAATAAAAGCTGGTTTGATGTCTGATACCACTCGGAGTAAACAGTCCTGCATTGGCTTTTCAACCAAATCTAAATTCAAGATGGGGCTTTCGGGCAAATGCTGGTTCCTAGGCCCATCTATAGCTAGCGTTGCAAAACCGGCAAGCTGAGCAAATCGACTAAGTCGGCCACAGCCTGCAAAAACTTCACAAAAAATGGCTCTGGATGAATGCTGTGCATCTGGAAAAATTGGCAGCCTCCTGGACAAAGGAATCTCGTTTGTTTCCAAGCGAGGTCGTTTCCCGCCTGGCTCATCACCCTCGTGATGAGAGAGATCCCGTCACGAAGAACCGCAACACTGAGAATATGGCTTAGGCTTGAAACATTTCCAACACACATGGAAACCGAACTTGCATCGCTTGCCCTCCTTAGCAAAGGTACATTTGCCACGGTTGAAGGTGTTACAAATGGGTTTGTTCTGTGGTGTCGTCTGGTTGCAGCCTTCGGGCAATGCTTGCTGTTTGGGATCCTTGTTGAACTCATTGCGCACTTTTCCAAGACCTTTGCCTTTGGGCTTGTTGCGTGCATTCGGTTGGACACTAGACAGCGATGGGGGATCAGCTTTGGCGACCTTCACCCTAGGGATCAAACAAAACTGCACCTCGGGATGATTCATGCACTCGTTGAAGACCACTTGCGTGGGCTTCGTTCCATCAGGGCGTTGGGTCAAAGCTCCTTGCGTCCTCTCGGCAAGCTTCCTGAACAACATTTGATCTGCCTCGCGAATCTGGCCAATGGTGATGGGGAGTGCATTGGAAACGCTCTCACGATGTAAAAGCTCAAACACTCGTTCATGCCATGATTCCATTACTTGGTATGAACACAGCTGCGTCAAGTCGAAAGCTCGGGCCTTGCGATTGAATGCCTGCCTGACCATGAGTTCACCGTTCATCACCATATCAGGACATGTATGCTTTTGTGCTACTTTGACGTTTCCGCTGTGGTCAAAACTCAGCTTGAAGTCCTTCTGCGTGTGGGTGATTTCACTAGCACGGTTGTATCCATTCCAAAGTCTGATCAACTCCCATTTGGTTGATGGTATCTACTAGCTTATGCGATGGTTCGGATTCCGGGCTAAAATGCAATCCCACCAACCGCCTCTTCTGGTCCTCCAATCTCGAATTGCGTTCAGCAACAGGGAGCCTACTCGGCTCTGCAGTATCGTCACGCTCTTGCCTTTGTTTCAGATCGTTGATGGCTACGGTAACACTTTCGAAGAAAAGACGGCGAAGTCCAATCTGTTCAGCAATGGTTGGATCCCTACCCATCACTCGATTCAAAGCTGTTATCAAAGGCGTTTCATCGGGCTGGCCTGGTTGATATGGAGTGATGAAAGCAAAGCTACCATATGAAGTAACACCTCCAAGCTCTAAAAGGTCAAGGACTGCAGTCGTCACACCAATCTGTTCGGCCCGTGCCCTGAAGTCCGCTTTCGAGTCAATGGCTGACGACATGGCTTCCGGTCAAAGCTCAAAACGAAGGACTATTATAATTTATCATGGAAACTAGCCAATTGTGAGCCTCTATGCATGTTGGAAAGGCCTCAAAGGACAATTTATGTGGTGCAAAGTTGAACGACTAAGGCATTACCCATATGATCGAAAACACTTTTTGAGCTAGATCCAAAGTCGCAGTGAAAGGTGTAAAGCTCACCAACGATTGCCAAGAATGATGATGCCTACACTTGCCCAGCTGGTTACAGACTAGCTGCTGATTGCTGGATGCAACTGCTAAACGGCTCATTCTTTGTCGCTGGCAATCTCGGATCTGACAGGATACGTCTATGCAGATGTAGACGCTGCTGTCTCCACAAACATTAAATGAATTAAGACGGGGTGTATTCATCAGTGTGGTCAAGATTCGCTCATCCTTCATCCCCAAGCCAGATGAGGGCATTCTGCTCGCCACCAAAACCATCATTTGCATCCGAGTTCAAGCTGCCACTGGATGAGGGCCAGGCTACCGGCGGGGTTGGCACTGTCCAGTAAGAGATCACGCTCTCCAGATGCAACCTGTGCATTGTAGCGGCCAATGAGATCTCGCCTCTATCAAGAACCAAAGCGACCGACGCGTGACTCATTCTGAACTGCTCGAAGGTGGTCAAGAATGCAAAAATGATGGTCTGATTCCTATGAACCCGCCAAACCAAGTCCAAAAAGGTGCAAGAAGAATGGCTGTTGCAAAAGCGCTCCAAACTGCACCATCCCGGAGTCAGGAGTTGTGTCATGGCCCGTTCAACAACCAAATGAAGCAGCTAATCCAACCTAAGCAAAACCACACTGCTGCCTGCCAAAGTCCACACAGGCTCCAACGTCGGGGGCGTTCAACGGAGGGTTTGGACAAAGCAGCTATACCCCTTGCCGAGGCTTGTGGCATGGATCTCAACCCCTTGAACAAAGTGCAAAAGATGATGCAGTTGAAGAAGTGAAAACCTTTTGAAACTAGATTATAGTTATTTATGAGTCCTCTTCCATTAAATGAGTCTTCTTTTCATAGTTTGGAATGTAGACGATTGTGAGGGATGTCAAACTCTCAGAGTTTAAGGCTTGAGCCGTGCGCTGATGGCGGTAAGTCCCGCGTGTTTACGCAACAGCCTGCCATTGATTCTCTGTGATGTTTGATTGACTCACTAGTCCCTAGCTCACTCCTTTTCCCAAAAGGTGAACAAGTCCGAGTGAACCCTAAGGGCGGCACTGTTTGTACGACGTCCGACATCATGTGTTCAAGCCTGATGCAAGTCGAGCCGAACGGCTGGCCATGAACATCGCAGGTGAGGAGACGCATCAGGGAGAGGAGAGCGAGGATGACATCGTCGAGGGTGACATTGGGAGGACTCCTGCTTCGACCGGTGTGAGCACCAACTGGGATGGGGTGACCTTGGACGTGTTGAAACGTTTGCGCATTCACCTTCACTCCGGGGTCGTACATGTCATCTCGGAGGCTGACTGTCACCGCTTCAAGTGTGGGAGGAAACACACCCAGAACTTCGACGAGATCCCGGCAGATACCAACTATGCCGACCTTCCGGCGTGTGGCAACCTATACCATCCAGTGTGTCAGCTTTGAACCCTGAGGACAACAAAAACTCATGCAAGTATAAATAAGCCTCCCCGGTCGTCATACGCCTGTCCAACCACGTGTTGCTGATCTCTGAATAAGCCGGCAATGATGGATCCAAACCCAGCTGAGCTTTCTGCCTCTCCTCAATCCATTTGGATGCCCAAGCTTGCCCCCCAAGGAAGCGTCCCAGGCTGAGCAATGGAAGGAGGCTCTTCTTGCGCTCTTCGGTGAGGCCAGTTTTGAACGATTTGGATTCAGCTTCAACCAACTCAAGAGATTCGTGGAAGGTCACCTCAAGCTTGTGAAGATGGATTGAATCACCAAAACGTGAACTGCCCATACACAAAAGAAAATGTCCTGCAATGATCCTCCGATGTGGGTAGGGAGCAAAGTTGGCCACATTCTCCAAAGCCACAATCATCTTCACTGACAAAGGCGCCGCCTGTTGCAAGACACGTTTCTCACTCATCATTGCCCGCGCAGCGCCCCGCACTCGTGATGAAAGAATATCCTCAAGTGGGTAGCCTAGCAGTCCAATCTGATGGTGCAGGAAGGTCCATGCTTGAAGAAAGCTGGTCGCTGTCGTCGGTGCTCCGTGTTCCTTCAAAAACTGCATGTACCTGTACACAGTACTCTCAGAAGAACTAATGATGGCCCCCATTCTATTATCTTCACACCACGATTTGAAGCGCCACAGTGATGCTGACCTCTTGACTAATGTTGCTGTTGACTTGCCCTCAAAAGCATCGTTGAAAGAACATTCCCATTGCTGTTCACTTTGTAAAAAGCGGACTGCAGACACCAGGCAACGTCCAAGCTTGCTACCATCAGGATCGTCAAGTACAATGGCCTTGAATTTCTTCAATGCCTCCCATTTCACTTGGTCGTCAGTCTTCATCAGGCACGTCAACCTCAGCCGCTTGGCTGCCAACAAGCTCACCGCCCCTGGTTCAGGCATTGGCGGACTAGTGCACTGGGGTGTTACCAGAGCCGGTACCAGTCCAACGAAAGGCGGCTTGAAGAACCTCGAAGTATCCATCCACTTAGCGGATGGCGCCTCCAATCCAGGAAAGGACAACGGCTTGATGGAATGGCTTCTTTGAAGTTTCAACCAAGCATCGAAGATCGAAGGCTGCATCCAAGCATGGAGATTGTTCTGGCAGTGGTACTCTCTGAGTATTGCATGCATCTCAGAGGCGACGAGGGTATGGCTACTGCTCGAGTTGGTGTGTTCATCCCTAGCATGTTCCGATGACGCCAGAGCATCTTCCGAAATCTCTCGAGCGTGTTCAGATGTCACCGAATGTGCCTCCTCAAGGTCAAACGGATCGAACGAGTCCATGTCCCCCGCGCCCCATGAAGATCAGGGAGTTATTTTTAAACCCTCCTCGCCCTCTCCAGCCAGTGCTGCGCGGGTTTAGATGAAAGTGAGGTCTAAGATTTCATACACACGTATGCATGAGACCTTTTAGTTTTTTCAAAGAAGGTAATTTTCTTGTTGAAATAAAGTAAAGTGAAGCACAAGCATATGAGGTGGTAAAAACGTTCATTGTACACAAGTACAAAGCACACAACTCACATACAAGTTTACACTAAACAATACAAAGGTGAGTTCAATACTCAAACCACTTACCCCGTGCTAAGATGCACTGTGAACACCGAAAAGACGGTTTGATCCCTTTCAGGGAGCTGCACCTTCCTTCAGCTGCATACACCCATTGCAAGGAGCTGCATTCCGCAAAGGCTTTATAGCCAAACTCTCGGCGCCAGGTGCGGTGACACTGCTGAGCAGTTGGCAGCCTCGAAATGCATTGTCAGCAATGCCCACGACTGTTGCCGGCATTCTGACGATTCGAAGCTGTCGGCAACTTTGCCAAGCTTCTGCGCCAACAAATCTGATGTCTGGCTCAATGCTGACAGGACGTAGACGTGGTACCCCTGCAAACGCCCCTTCAGGGACCATTTCCTTCTAGGTTCATGGGGACATGGACAGCCAGCGGAATGTCGTGGAGGGGACACCCTTCTAGGCATTCCTGTGAGTGGAGGACTTCGCTGCAATCCCGAAAGACAATGCAGTACTCCATGCTCTGCTGCAGTTTTTCCCAGATTGGGTTCTCTAGGTAGGTTTGTGTGGCCACTTGCAAGAAGTCGATGGTGCACCCGAAGACCTTGAGATCAGTCACCGAGGCGAGGTAATCAACCACATGGTCCTCAAGGTCCTCAAATCGATCAAACTTGGCAACGCTCATAGAGACGTTTACGATCGTACCCGAAAGGGCAGTTAGCACCAAATGGCAATCCATAACCGGCTCGCATTCAGGGGGGGAGCTGTCATCTGATGAACCAGTGGGTTCCATGGGTGGGCTGCTACCTTAGGTCGCTGTTTGAGCCAATAGCTTCACACTGTGTTCGTCCTGAGCTTGAGTTTTGTCTGTTCTTTGCGATTCTCGACAAAGGAAGATGACTCCCGTAGCTCGGGTTTACCGCACAGGACAAATGCTAAGGCACCTACCCTGGCTACCGCTTGACCGGTGGTCCAGTGATTTGCCTGGGGAGGTATGTCAACTATTTCCCATGCCTAGAGTGGTCTTCTCTAGCTGGAAAGATAGGCAAGGGGGATGGTATGCTCATTTCTCCCGTGCTTGGGCCAGGACACGCCTGAAAGGGGGCTTTCTACCCAGGACAGGTGCTAAGGCACCCACCTTGGTTCTTTAGCGAACTGCCTTGGGTTTAGGGGAATTCCGTATGAAGCTGTCAAAGGCGTCAGAGTCTGGTCCTTCAGATGGAAGGAGCTCTACCCAAGGTGCCCTTTCAAAATTGTCACACAACAGGAAGGCATTGCGTTCTGCTCCCAGTCGAGGGGCGTGAAACGCCTTAGCTGCTCGCACCCACAAAAAGCACGAATGCCTATGTCTTGGAGCTCGGTCGGAATGACGATCTCTCGGAGCGCTACGCAACTGAGGAACACTTCTTTGCCAATTCGCGTTAATCTTGGCGGTAGCCAGATGTCAGTCAGGGCGACACAGTGGGCAAAGGTGGACTTGAGGAGAGCAGTGACCTCTGTGCACATGAGGTTGACTTCGACAAGCCGCTTGCAGTTTTCACATGCCCGCGGGCCAATGCTATGAAAGTCACTTGGTGTTCTAGGCTTGCTGGTTTGGTCCATTGCAAAAGCGATAGACGTGAGCGTGAGACAACTTTCGAAGGCAAAGCGGCCCAGCTGTGCCCCTGGTGCAAGGATATTGGTGTCGTCCGCTTCCTTGCCGATACCTACCTTACTGAGGGAGCAGCACTCAGCAAACACCCTTCGGCTGTACTGGACACATCCCGGGACTGTGATCTCCCTGAGGACATAGCAGCCTTGAAAGGCTCCATCTTCAAGGCTGATGACCGAGGGAGGGAGTTTGACAATCTGCAACTGTTGGCAACCTTGCCAGGCTGCAAAACCCACATGCTTCATTCCTGCAGCAACTTCCACATGTCGGAGCATCGGCGCTGCATAGAAAGCTCTGTCGGCAATTTCTTTGCGCGGATTGATGGGGACGCGTACAGTACAGCTTTGGGGTAGCTCTCTCTGCCACTCTCTTGGAATTGCCAGATAGAGTGGCCCTCTTCCAGGCAGGGCCGGACTATAATTTGCAGCTTCTTCTGCTGCAACAGCGCGGTATGGAAGGCTTCTGACAAGGGTAGCTGCGTATCGAGCTCAATGAGATCAACTTCGCAGCCAAAGACGTCAATGTCGGAAACGGTTGGCAGGAAGCTGAGGATGTCGTCCTCCAGTTGAGTGAGGTCTTCATAATGGGTCAGATTTGCTTGCGTAATATACTCATTGCCTGCCAATGTCACCAGGTGTATGTCAGCGGCGTATTGATCATGGCCATGCGGCATCATCCCTGGGGGTGGCAGTCCGAGTATGCCTACTCAGCCTGTTTGAGCCAGAGTGTTGCGTTGACAACAGGAAGGAAGTTACTACCAGCAGAGGAAAGCAATGGCTAAGGCCACCACTTTCACGGAGAGGTTAGGACAAATGGAAGGTCCAGCTGCAAGCAGTAGCTGTCGCTGAGGCTTTATTCATTGCCACCACCCTCGTGGAGGAGGCGGCGGGGGAGGCCGATTGCGGTAGTAGGGACGAGCAGCAGAAGATGAACTGCCCACGCCTAGGGGAGGGGCGATGCGCCGGGCTTTGGTTCGGTTACCGATATCGTCTCTTTTGCCCACTATTTTTTCTTTTAGTTCTTTCTTATGGCGCTCGATTTTGCTCCGAAATGTTGGATCCCCTGTGAGCCAGGCGCAGAGCCGATCCCACTGGTCATCCGTACAAGTCACATTGCCATATTGCTGGTACGGTCGATCTTCTTCTCGACAGGGAGGATAACCATAATAGTAATGATTGGAGAGTGTCCGACTGGGAAGTCGAGTAAGTTCCTGTCGAGGAGAGGAGACTCCACCCCATTCGGTACATGGCGATTTCCAGTCCTGAGGTTAGCCAACCTGCCACTACGGCACTTTCTGCTTGGGCATTTCCTTGTTCAAAGTTTCCGAGTGCTGTTGCTAGTCTGGTGTAGCGAATGGCAAACCGCCCGTATCCCTGTGCAAAGGTATAAGTGAGTTCCTCTACTGCTTCCTCGTCCTCGATTGACTCTTCTGCTTCTACTTCTAGCGGCTCGGCTGCTCCTACCGGCACCGGCTGCGCATATCTGGGCGACAGCTCCTTCGCCCCAGTGACGTCTGAGTCTATATCCGACTCCTCCGACTGTGGGTCAACTGGGGGGTGTCTGGCATTTGCAAAGTCCCTCCACAGCGGAACCTCTACACACAGCTTAAGTTGCGGGAGGGATGGGAACGACATGGATTGCCCCAAGGATGGGTCGAGGGCGCCGTAAGTGCGCGCTCTCTCAGCCCATGACGTGTCAGGCATTTGCGGGTGATTGTCGTACGCTACTTCCTTGCTGTACACACCTGCTACGAGCAGGGGATTGTCTTCTGCCCCCTCCTTCCTGGGCCTGTAGCCCCAGCCACTCTTCACTTCTGCCTTCTCGTAACCTTGTTGCCCAATGGCCTCGACAAGGGCTCGCAGAAGCTGGACTGGTAGGTATACAAAGAGATCGTTGATAGGTAGCGTCTGTTCCCCGTGCACCATTCCTCGCACGAAGGACATAATGACTGCTTGCATAAAGGTGAGTGCATCTACATCTTTTTCACTTGGCTCCTCCTGCTGACTCGGTGCTGCCTTTGCTGCTCTTGCATGTTTGCGTCTGTGTTCATTATTAAGGCACAGCACCCTGAGACAAACGCTAACAGGCTATACTGCCAGAAGAGGGGGTTCGCACAGAGCGCTGGTTGCTTTTGAGGGATAGAGGAACACGGTTGGTGTCCTTGTTTTTAACAAAAGCAAACAGGTTCGCCAGTGGCGCGGCAAAGGCTTCACTGATGTGGAGCAGGTCCGCTATGTACGCAGGGTACACTTCGGCAGGGATATCTCCAAAGTAAGTTCCTCGGAATCTCGCCATTGGCCATTCTCGGGGCAAGTCACTGTAGAGTTGTAGAGGAAGTAGTGCAACTCCTTTCCTGGCGGCCGCAGCATGAGCAGTGACTTGGTCGCCATGCAGTCCCTGCATGGCCGTCTGCTCAGATGCCAACTGTAGATCTGTGGCTGCAGTGCTCCTTGCTCCGTGTCCTCTTGGCCATTGTCCAGGTCAACTTCTGTCATGACACGCTGTTGCTCATGTGCAGACTCGGACCGCGTGGCTGGGTTCCCTCGAACTGGTAACTCTTGCGCAGGGCTGTCATGTTAGCCAGGTCCTCCAGCGTGACCGGTTGCTGCCCACACTCACGAAGGCTGTCGAGTCGCTGTTTGGATGCCTGCCCTGCCGACTGGCGGAGCTTTTTTTTGGATTGAGCTTTCCAGGATCCCGGCTTAGTCCCTGGTCGCAGTTTGATTGGAGACTCCGATACATGAGACGAGGAGCTGTCATCCAGAGGGTCAACTCCCTGCGGTGGCAGAGCACTGCTCGCTTCTTCTTCTTCTTCTTCTTCCATGGCTTCGTTTGCTGGTCGAATATTGGAGGAGGAGGGGCAAAGGCTGAGGCTCACCCTCTCCGCCCGTCAAGGTGGCATCGTCATCTTCTTCCCCCATGGGGAGTCCGCGCCAACCGGAATCGACGAGCTGGGCAACGTGGATGGTTCGGAGGGGAGCTAAGAACTGACACCAGCTTGCTTGCTTTCTCAGCCGCCATTGTGGCGTCGGTGGTCGTGGGAGAAGCTGGAGACTGGCATGGGTGGTCAGCTGTTTCCGTTTTCAGCATCAGAGACAGAGAAGATATCTTCGGTTGTTCCTGATTGCGGCCAGTGGCAGCCATGAACCAAGAGGCCAGGCTTGGGCGGCAAGACAAGCTCAGACCCTGGGACGTCAAGACGGGTTCCGGCCGCCACGCATCATTCAAATAGACACGGTGTGTAAAGCTTCGAAAGTGCAATCCTGTGCCTTTTTGTGCTCAGTTTTTTTTTCCACGAGTACGGACGCCGTGTGGGCATGGTGCCCAGGTCATCGTTGAAGGGAGGGAAAAACAGACGAATGGTGGAGAAAAAAAACAAGAAGCACAAACACAACCCAAAAACCACAACAAAAGGCCCACAGCCGAGTCTCCACCATCATGTAGTCTTTCCACTGTGCTAGGTGAAACAGGTGAGACGAAAAAGACTATCTAGAAAGGGGCCTGAATTCACGAACGAAAAGCATGTCGGCGCAGGTATGTGCTCAGCAAGGTCGCAAAAAGGCTTCAAAGGGACCTCACTTCACAGTATGAATGACCAGCGGCCACACCCCAGTGCGGCAAAAGCATGGTCACGATTCAGGTCAACACCCCCGTGCGGAGTATCGCAGTGCTTCAACGTCGATTTCATCCCTGGCAAGTGGGGTGGCGTGGCTACGCGGCATGCCGTGGAAAAGACCGTTCATGTGGCACAACCCGTTCAACCGGTTGCACTTACAAGTCCAGTGGCATGCTACCAATCGGCGATCAGTAAGTGGCGGCCATAATCGACGAAAGCCTGCCGGCAAAGGTGCAAAGAGGCCGCCCCCCGAAGGGAGGTCAGCCTGGCACTCATTGGCACTCAGAGGTGCCAAATAACAAGCAAAGTAGGGTGTCTTCTTGGTCTATGAATCGCCGCATCGTTGCAAAAAGTGATCGACTGCATGCAAGGCCCGTGTGAAAAAGGTGAGACAGGTGAAACCTCGGAATCCTAGCTTGGTATCTGTACCTCTTTGTACAAAATTGGAAATGTCGGACATCAACAAAGGGAACTAAGGTTCCCCCTGGGCATCCTCCATTGCCACTCTCTACCACCCGCCTGTTAGGAACGAAGAGCTAAGGCTCTCACTCCTATTGGCTCACAGCATTGCGAATGGCGAGAAGAGGTTGCTTAGTGCTTGCGCATCTTGCTTGCCGTGCTCCACTGTTGATTAGCTTATCCCCCATTCCAGACACAGGATTGTCGGCGCTCGTCAGGTCTGAGCAGTTCTCTTCCCTGTGACAACTGGCTTCTGTCGACGAGGACTGGACGGGTTATCCAGTTTGTTCAGGGACACAAGTCTTTGACAATGTGCATTGAGTTCCTTTTGTTTACCCCTAGCTCTAGGTACAGGCGTCTCGCCATGATACTCTTGAGTGGAACCTCCTATGGAAGGGTACCTATGGAATTTGTCCTGGCGCGATCGTTGACCTACCTTGGACTCACGCTAAGGCGCGTGCCCAGCCTTTTAGCGAGTAACTGCGATACTGCCCTTGCAGCAGCCAAAAAGGCTTGTTTTCATCCAAGACCAGGGGTGTGCCCCATGTCCGGGATCATGTGTAGCCAGGGTGGCCATCGCATAACAGGACAAATGGCGAAGGCATTCTCCTCAGCGTAGACTCCTCGCCACTTATGCCTTCCTGGCATCTTGGCAAGCCTACGAAAGACAGTGCAATCTAGGAAGGCCCTACTTCCTATGTACCTCAGCGAGGGCGGAATGGCAAGCTCAACTAGGGCTGCACAGTTCATAAAGGCTTTGACTCGGATTGTATGGAGGGTTGTCGGAAGGAGGACTTCTCTAAGACTAGTGCAGTGCACAAAGGCGAATTCCGGAATTTCTTCAACATTGGTGTTGCAAAGGTCGACACTCTTGAGCAGTCGACAACTGTCGCACACGTGCGCTCCGATGGCTACGAAGTGCTTCGTGAGAGCGAGTGCATAGATTCCCGTAGAGCTAAGACAACCCGGTGCTAGCTCACTGGTCCTAACTTGCTGCGCTGACCCTCGGGAGGATGGAGGCTCGCTCCAGGTAACCTCAGCAAGGTTGATGCACCCTTGGAAGAGGTATTGCCCGAACTTGGCTTCACTATTGAAAACGTTTGCAATCCCATCCGATGCATACACCCATTGCAAGGAACAGCACTCCGCAAAGGCTTTGTACCCAAAATCCCGACACCCCGGAGCCAAGACACTGTTGAGTAGTTTGCAGTCCCGGAAGGCGTTATCGGAAATGCCTACAACAGTAGCCGGCAGCTTGACAATGCGAAGCTGTCGGCAATTTTGCCAAGCCTCTGCACCAATGAGCCTGATGCCTGACTCTACACTGACGTGTCGCAGGCGCGGAACCCCTGCAAAGGCCCATTCTGGGACGATTTCTTCTGGATTGATAGGGACGTGAACGGCTAGCGGGACCTGATCGATAGGGCAGCCCCCGAGCTGCTCTTGTGCTGGCAGGATAACACTACAGTTCTTGAAGACAATGGTGAATTCCCTGCCTTGCTGTAACTTATCCCAGATTGGGTCCTCAAGGTATGTGTGTGTGGCAGTTTGTAGAAACTCGATGGAGCACCCAAATACTTTGAGATCAGTAACCGAAGCGAGGTAGTCCATGACTTGATCTTCTAGATCCTCAAAGCGGTCAAACTTTGCAACACTGAGTGAGACCTGAAAAGTCTCTCCCGAAAGCGTAGTCAACACCAGGGAGTGTTCCATGACCGGCTCCTTTTCCGGAGGAGTGCTAATCATGGATGAATCATCAAGTTCCATGGCGACGACCTATTTGCAATGATTGTTTGAGCCAAAGGTGTCTGGGTCTGCGTGTGGGCTGTTCCCAAGGCCTTGGATTCTGAAGACAGATGCTAAGGCACCCACCTAGAGTCTACCATGGACTGTCATGATATTGGCAATATTCGTGGTAGAGTTCCTCGTCAAAAGCATCCGAATCAGGTCCCTCTGCAGGGAGCAGCTCCACCCACGGGGGTTTTAATTTTTCAAACTTGTCACACATAAAGAAGGCATTGTGCTCTGCTTGTACCCACTGTTCAATGTCACCCCAGTCCAGGGGGGTGAATCGTTGCAGCTGCTCACACCCACAAAATGCACGGTTGCCTATATCCCTGAGCTCCGTCGGGATGACAACTTCTTGCAGTGCCACACAATTCAGAAAAGCCTCTTTGCCAATTAGCGTGAGGCGTGGCGGGAACCATATGCAGTTTAAGGCGACACAGTGGGCAAATGTGGAAGAGGGGAGGGCTGTGATCTCTGTGTCCATGAGGTTGACCTCCACCAGGCTTTTACAATTCTCACAGGCACGCGGCCCGATGTTGTGGAAGTCACTCGGCAGGCAGAGCTGTTCAATGCTTGTGTCGCAAAATGCCCCTTCCGGCAGTCCTCTAGGTTTGTCAGTATGGTCCATGTCAAAGGTGATGGTGGCAAGTGTGAGGCAACTCTCGAAGGCATATTTACCTAGTTGTGCCCCTGGTGCAAGGACGCTGCTGTCCTCTGTACCATGACTGGCCCCAACTCGACTTAGGGAGCAGCACTCTGCAAACACCCTTGGACCGTATCGGATACACCCCGGGGCGGCCACCTCTCGCAGCACATAGCACCCTTGGAAAGCCCCTTCCGCCAGACTTATGACCGAGGGTGGGAGCTTGACAATTTGTAGTTGCTGACACGTCTGCCAAGCCGCAACTCCTACATGGTGAATGCCAGTTGTCACTTCTACATGCCGGAGCGAAGGTGCAGCATAAAATGCTCTGTCGGCAATTGCCCTCCGCGGGTTGGGCGGGACACGAACAGCTTTGGGGTAGCTCTCCTTGCCGTCATCCTGGAACTGCCAGATGGAATGCACATCTACCATGCAGGGACGAACAACAATTTGGAGCTGCGGTCGTTGCAGGAGCTCAGTGCGGAATGCCTCTGGCAGGGGTTGCTGCGTTTGGAGGTTGAGCAACTCCAATTCACAGCCGAAGACATCTAAATCAGACACTGTCGGCAGAAAGCAGAGAATGTCATCTTCAAGCTCTGCTACATCCTCATAGTGGGAGAGGTCTGTCTGCATTGCATATACCGTACCTGCTATGGTAACCAACTCAAGGTTGATCTCATAACGGTCTTGGTGAGTCGGCATTGTCGCATAGGCGGTAGCTCGAGCGTGCTCGCTAGGTTTGCTTGAGCCAAATTACAGAGACACCGAAGATACAATCTTTGCGAGCCCTATTATGACAAAAAAGCTACCAGTAGGAGGGTGGCTAAGGCCACCCACCTTCTGGAGGGGATCAAGCAATTCGGAGACGGTTGCTGATTAGGATGATTCCTACTGCCAACTACCCTACTGCCACCAACCATAGGACCACCCATAGGGCGAGGACGATGGGGAGGGCCTACTGTGCCAGGAAGACCCCGCTGCCGACGAGGAGCCTCCCAATCCTGGCGGGGGGACAGTTCGGCGAGCTTTATTGCTTGGGTCTGGGTCAGGGGCTTCTTGACTGTAGCCCATGTGGTCTCGAAGCGCCTGCTTGTGGTCCACGAGTTGAAGCCTAAAGCTGGGGTTCCCAGTGAGCCATACACAGAGCTGATCCCATCGTTCTTTGGTATAGAGTTGTTTGCCATATTGATTGTATGGGCGATCTGCCATTTTCGGGGTGAAGGGATATCCAGTGTGGTAGTAGTCGCTGAGGACGCTCCCAGGAACTTTGGTCAGCATCAGGCGGGGAGACAGCAGGTGCCATCCTGTGCGGGCCATGGCAACACGTAGCCCGGAGGTCAGCCACTGAGCCACGACAGCACTTTCTGCTTCGATGCTCCCTTGCTCAAAATTGCCGAGCGCCGTTGCTAATCGTGTATAACCTATGCCAAAGCGTCCATATCCCTTGGCAAAGGTATAGTTGGGTTCAGCCATCGTGTCCTCGCCCTCCGTGGCCTCTTCAGTGCCAACTTCTGGTGGTTCAGCAAGCCCAACTGGCACGGGGAGTGCAAGCTTAGGCGACCGTTCAGCTGACCCAGTAGCGTCAGAGGCAGAGTCGTCTTCTGCCGGCAGGTCTGCATTGGGGTGCTTGGCAGTTGTCAGATCTCGCCACAAGGGGACTTCGATGCGCAGCCTCAACTGCAGAAGGGAGGGAAACGAGAAAGCTTGTCCCAAAGACGGGTCAAGGGCACCACTAGAGTAGGCTCTTTCTGCCCAGGACGTCTCCGGCATTCGGGGGTACCGGTCATAAACGATGTCTTTCGTGCGCACTCCCACCACGAGCAGTGGGTTGTCCTCAGCATCCTCTTCTTTTGGCCGATACCCATTTCCCTCTTTCACTTCCGCAGGCGTGAAGCCCTGCTGCTGCATGGCTTCAACCAGGTCAGGCAGGATCTGTACCGGCAGATAGACAAAAAGGTCATTGGTGGGCAGTGTCTGTTCCCCATGCTCCATTCCCCTAACAAAGGACATGAGGACCGTGCGCATGAAGGTAAGGGCATCGACATCTTTTTCCTTTGTCGTCTGCGATTTTCCTTCCTCTACTTGTGCTGTTCCTGGACCTTGGTGTCTATGTTGATTGTCAAAGGAACAGCACCTCGCAATGAAAGCCAGGAGGCCATATTGCCAGAATCGGGGGTTTGCATGGAGGGCGAGCTGTTTGTGAGTGATGAAGAGACATGCTGGATGCCCACTCTTCACAATAGCAAAGAGGTTGGATAGAGGAGCAGCAAAGGCTTCACTTATGCGGAGGAGATCCCCTATATTGGCCTGGTTGATTTCATCTGGAATGTCCACAAAGGAGGAGCCATGGAGTGCTTGTTCTGTCACCCTCCTCCAGAGGAACGTGCGGACGAGGCGATTGATTTGCTTGCTGGAGATAGCAAGTCTTGCCATCGGCCATTCCCTGAGAAGGTCACCATGTCTGCAATGCGGGGAGTGGCACCCTTTGCCTGGCAGTTTCGCTGGCCGTTCGAGCCGCATTTTGATAGTCGTAGAGGGCCTGCATGGCTCTCTGCTCGGATTCCAATTGGAGATCAGCATCGGCCGTGCCTGGAAGAGGAACTGTGGATTGAGACTGCTTCATTTGCGTCTTCCTCCACCACAGCCGCATCTGTCACTGCAAGGAAAGGTCGGCGATTCTCCCTCTTGCACCTCTTGTTCCTCTTTGTCTGGGTCACGGTCAGAAATAGAGAGGACCTCAGGTGTCTGGTTTGGCCGAGGCCAGCAACAGCCATGCTCTAAAAGGCCTGGTTTCAGTGGAAGAACAAGGTCAGATTCAGGGGCATCGCGGGTTGGCTGCACTCTCCACGCGTCGTAGAAGTACACCCGGTGCAGTGCTTCGAAGGCATAATCCTGCGCACTGCGCTGTTCACGTGTACTTGGTGTTGGTTGATGGCGTAGGGAGCTTCCTACGCCACATCGTCCAGGGCCAGAGCTGTTGTGGAGAAGTCTCCAACTTCCCGGCTGCTGCCCATCCGTAATGACCAGCCACTCAGGCTCGAGCGAAGCATCAGCTGCATAACCACAGACAAGGTCATGCAAGACCGTACCACCAGGCAGGTAGGACCCTTCTACTAAGCTGTTAATTTCCGCTTTGGTTGAATGCGTAATCGTGCTAAGACGAGGCGTAAGCGCCTCACCTTGCCGTGAGGGTGTTCTGCGAGACAGACCGGCAGAGGGCCAAGCCCCCCCCCCTTAAGCCCCCCTTAAGGGGGGGCTTCGCCGAAGACGAAGGGGGGGTACCCTTCGGCGAAGCCCCCCTTCGCTGAAGGTTCCGGGCCCATACTGGAGCAGGAGCGCCTGTTGGAAGAATGTCGTGGCTTGCGCAACCTGAGTGACTCGAAGGTCCAAAGAGCCGAAGACGTTGAGCTCTTTCTTATTGTTTGGACACCATGCAGGAGGGCGGCAGACTTGCAGGGCCCCGGGCATTCCTTGCATGTTCAATGGGCATGCTAAGATGGTAAGATCTGTGGCTCGGCTGTATGCCACGTTCGCTCGTGTGAAGCACTCCTAGTCGCATTCTGGTGGCGTTCTTCACCACTGAGGAATGTTGACACTCCGTGGATGACGATGCAATGCTTGGCCGTGGCACCTGCCACCTTGACTGCAGTCTCTGCATTCGTCTTTTGTTGGCAATGGAGAAATAATTGCGCAGGTTCGTGGCCTCTTCCCGGGTGGTGGTGAGAGCCAAGATGTCTTTCAGTGCTTTGGAGTTGGTCCTCGAGGTGTTGATACATCTTACTGTAGGGTCGTTGTTTGGGTGTTGCCGTGCCTGCAGAGAGCGAAGCATGGCACCAGTGGACAAAGCGTAGGCCTGTGGCAATCCGTTGATCCTCTCGGATTGAGGCAGTGCCTATTTGCCAAGTATCTCCCATTCGGCTGCACAACATGGGATGCTGAATTCCTGTTTACGGCTCATACACTTCTTGGGCCACTCTTGCACTCGTTAGCAGCATCAAGCTCCAGCAATGTGGGCTCGCAACTCCCGATCTCTCAGCCGCAGTGTGCGCTTGTCGAAAGTCAAACGGGCTGTCAGAGCTGGCAGCTGCATGGCCTAGACCCACCAGCAGTCCCTCCGGGAGATCCAAATCTGCTCTGGAGAGGTCTTTGTAGGTGGACTGTAACTGGCAGGCGAAAGAGGACGAGGCTTGGACCTTCTCCGGGCGAAACCAGCTCCCCCTAGGGGCCTGTGGCCCGCTACTTTGGCAGTTTCTTCCAGGTCACTGAGGCCAAAGCCTCGGCCGTGTCAAAGAGCATGTGAAAGACTCCTGGTATTTCATGCGGCATGTGCCAGGTAGTGGGGGCTCGTAGCCCAATGGGAGCTGGGAGTAGGAGCGTGCGATGGACCCTCTTGTCCATCATCCACTCCACCAGGGCTCTGTTTGGGATCACCAAGTGGTAGTCGAAAGAAGGGTTGTCAGGGGACTGTTGGCGCAAAGGCAGATTTGAGGTCCATGTCCTGCTGCGCCTCTTCGCCAATGAGTAGGTCCACATTCTCCATATGGGTGTTGAGTGTGGAGTGGATTTGTCCTTTTTTGGTCCCAAACAAGCCCAGTGGTGACAATTACCACATGGCAGCCGGGAATGTATGATGCCGCTATGCTTGCTCGCAAGTCGTAGTCCGTGCACGCTGTGTTGGTCTCTGCCTCTTCTCTACTTACTGCTCGAATGAAATATCTTTGGTGGTCCGGCTCTGAGTCAAAAGGCTGTGAGCAGCTTAGCAATTGCCCGCCCGCTGGATTCTCTTTGTGCACCACTGCAATCTTAAGGTGAGTGGTGAGGGCCAGCCAGGCAAGGAGAAAGATCAGGGATCTTGTCTTGCCCGCTCCAAAGACACCTGCGACTGCCAAGGTAAATCTGCCAGCTCTAAGGGCCAGCGCAAGATTGGCCGCCATTGAAACAATGTGTCCATTATCATGCCGAGCGGCAGTTCCAGGGCAACAGCAAAGCTGGCTGCTTGGGAGCAGTAGTGCATCGTATTGCCAGAGGTCAGCAGCTGGAAGAGAGCATGCAAGCTCTGCAAGAGGACCACTGTGCATTCTAGTTGATACGGAATGGGCACTTGGCCAGGGATATCCAGCACTGTGGGTTTGTGCTCTGCAGCCAAGCAGGCCATTTGCAAAAGATGGTCGGCAGTGACCGTATCTCCTGCTTCCGCAATGGCCAACACTCGGAGCTTTAGTTGTTCTAGGTTCTAGCACGCAGAGGCTAGGTGGAAACGCCCATGGCGCTGGACACGCCAGTCCGGTTTCGGCTGGCGTGGACAGCGGCACGAAATCTTCCCGGAACGGCACTAAGGCAACATCCCAGTGCCGAGGACTGCTCAGCCGACGAAGTTTCTCACTTGGCAATTCGTCCTCTTTTCGTTTCGAGAGGGAGACACAAAGGCCAGCAAGAGCGCCAAGACTGAGTAGCATACGCCGTGCTCCTCCAGAACGATTCGATAGGCCTTCCCAGCCTGCGAGCCCATGTGCACTGTACTTGAGGGACTGCTGGGCGAGTTGTTCAAAATTACAGCTTTGGAAGTGCGCCGGGCAAAAGATAGCCGTTTGCGACCCCGAAGGAAAAGCTATGCGATATTCATGCATGCCCTGCAACCCAGTGGCTGTGGGTGTGACCTCCACGACCAGGCCAAACTTTCGCACAGTGGGCTACTCCACAGTTCTTGTCTTGTAATGGCCTCATCGACAAAGGTGAGCTGCGGAAGAAAGAAGGCCAGAATGACAAAGACTTCTCGGAACGGGATCGGCGCCAGTAGATCTCGAGCCATCTCCGTCAACCATTGAGCACATGCACTTTGATTACCTTTGCCAACCCGGAAGTTTTTGAGCAACAGTGCTTGTGCTTCTTCCATGGAGGCAATTTGCTGTCCGGCAACACAGCTTTGTAGTAGCACAAGCAACTCCTGGTCAGGGCGGTGGAGATTGGACACCAACAAGCTGATAGCGCCTTCCCAATCATCGCTCGTCATGGCCGTTTCGAACCGAATCCAGGAGGCAAGGCGCATCGGCGCGGCAATTCGATCGCGGCGAGGAATAACATCCGGGTGCGTGAGCTTTAGTGTGGTGAGACTAACTTTGCCCGTAGGGAGTTGGCACTGGAGCCAGTGCCAATAACAGTGCTTGTGCTTGCCCATCCATCTTGCAGAGTCTGTTACATACGTGATGTGCAAGGATCGCTGCAACATGTCGAGCTCGTTCTCTGTCGGCTTCCAGTCACACAGACAATCCTCAGCAGCATGGACAAGATAGTAATTGTGCCTTTCAGGTTCTGCAGTGGCTACGAGTGCTGCTAAGACACTCTTCGGCATCGCAATGGCGCCTAGGCGCGCTGTGATCTGACTGGCTGGCCAGAGGCAACGAATTGCTAAGGCAATCACTGCTCCAGTGTAGCTACCTGCACTAAAACCATTTACAGTAAAGTGGGGAGGATCTGCTTGTTCAGCCGGCCGCAGACACCCAAGCACTGGCAAGTAGGCAAGAAGTCGCAGTGGCTGGAGCGAAAGAAGCTTCCACCAAAGACCACTGAGAAAGGCTTGGTGCGGCAGCCGTCGATGAGCAGGGAGCAGCCTGGCTGCTTGCAACACATGCTGTGTTCGTTGGTACAGAAGGGCTGCCTTGCCATACCCTAGAGCTTCCCATTTCTGGCACGGATTCTGTGTGAGCGCAAAGAGGGTGGCGACTTCATGCACTCCGGTCGACCAGCCATAGGCAACCCCCCATTCCTGTTCATCAAGGACATCTGCGGGGGAGAGTGACGGCCCATAGACTTGACTTTCTCCTACCGGAGGACACGTGCAATGGAAGTGCGGGGGGACCTCGCCTTCAAGGGCTCCGCCCCCCAGACCACCACAGTTGATTTGAAATACTGACGGCAGTGGTGGGGATGTGTCTCCAACCCAGTACCCATTAAGTTGGGCAATCATCCATAGGACAGTGACCCAAAGTATTTCACCCTGCTGACGTTGGTATATAGCTTCAAACACCTGTGGTGCAATACCTTCCAGGGGCATAGCTGTGCCTCGGAGCTGACAGAGCAAATCGCTATTGACTTGAAGGAAGTGCTCTTTTTCTCCGGGGACAAGACACTGGGGGTGAGCTAATGCAATTTGCAGTTGCTCATACGGACATTCTTCAATGTCTTTGTGGACTGCAACTACCCTCGTAGTTTGGCGACTTGACTCCACGGCACAAAGAGGGGAGGAGACAGCTGTTGCGGACAGGGAGTGCATGGACGAGGGTCAGGTGCCTGACTACCCTGCGTCGAGTCGCTTTCGATTGCTTGAGCAAGGCGATCCGCTCTCTTGGCAGAAGTATCAGACGAGGGCGTGGACGCTGACTCCACGTCTGCGTCATCGATCTCTGCCGGAAGACAGCTAAGGCTGTCCCCCTGCAGTTGTGCTGCAAAGAGTTCTGTCGCTTGCGGACGAATCGCCCTCCACTTTAAGAGAAGGCAGAAGCGCAATGCACTGTTTCCTGCTACCCCAGAGAAATAGCCTGTGAATTTGCAACCTCCTATTGGTTTCCATGTCTCCACAACCCATGCGGGGGGGAGGTTGGGCATGCCTAGTATCGCAATCGGTAACGCTTCCCACCCCTGTTGCTCCAGCTCTCGTAAGGCAGCTTGCGCTCCAACTTTGGCCTTGCCAAAGGCATGAAATATGGCAGGACGCATGCGGTTGCGCGGGAGTGCACTGGCTTGAAAGAGATGTTCACCTGGCAACGAAGCGACAGTACACGGCCCAGTAAGCATTGGAAGCACTGAAAGTATCCCCTGTTCAAAGGTGGCTCGAGCCCAGCTAGTAACCCACGGCGTTCGCTCTCTTCCTGCAGGGGTGAGGGCTCTGGGATGGGATTGCCGTGGCCACTTGATTGTGCTGCCTGGACCAAGTTCATTCGGGGTGATACCAGGGCTAGGCCAAAAGTGCTTACACATGTAAAGCCCGTATAAGGACCAGACCATACATAGGTCAAGGGCGGTTTGCATTGCGACACCTACAAATGGGGTAAACATAGTGCCACTGATGACTGTATCACTTGGATTGTCTGGTGGTCTGGCTCTAGATACCAAGGCAAGGCGGCCCGCCTGGAGGCTCTTCGCCAGGGTCGAAGCAGTCGCATTATGTTCTAGCGGACTGTGCGAACTGCGGTTGCCGATTGAAATGACCAGTCCTGCATTATATTCCAAGTGAGCCTCTGTGAAGAGGAGCATGCCAATTCCTGCACGGGAGCTAGAGTCTGAACGTGCACGCCCCAGCAGGTCGACCCACTGGTGCTGCTGATGCGCCAGCTGCAGTAAATCTTGCACTTCAAAAAGCGTGACTGGAACACAGTCATTGTCAATGAGTGCAAAGTGTTGCGCCGGATACAGGAAACGCGCTGCCTCTAACACAAAAACTCCTGCCCAGTAGTATGGAACCTTGTGGAGTCCAGTAGTAGCATCCGCACACACCCAAAGTATGTCAGTTGTTTCTTCCTGGGGACCTACGAGACACCTGCGTGAGGCCCACCATGCTGCAAAAGCCGGCCAATGCGGGACATCTGCCGGCATGCGATTGTCCACTATTAAGTAGATCATTTGATTATGTGCCTTTTTGTGCTCAGTAGTGTTGGGTGTCGGCTGGTAGCGCTGGGAACATGCAAGCTTGTTATTTCCGCTTTTAGTAAACGCGAAAGAGTGGCTAAGACAAGGCGTAAGCGCCTCACCTTGCCTTCATGATGCTCTGCCAAGCAAACAGGGAGAGCGAACCCATCATGTGGCAAGAGTGCCTGATCAAAAGCAGCAGTGGCCTTTCCAACTTGGATTGCTATGAGGTCAAGAAAGCCGTGGATCGTCATCTCTCCGTCATCATTGGTGCATATGGTTTGCACTCCATGCAGGAGGGCAGCCAATACTTGCAGAGCCCCTGGCATTCCCTGCATGTTTAGGGGGCAGGCAAGAATGGTGAGGTTGGCAGCGCGGCTAAATGCAACATTTGCACGGGTAAAACATTCCTGGTCGAAGTCAAGATTTTGCCCTTCTCCACTGAGGAAGGTAGACTGTCCGTGAATGACTATGCAGTGCCTGGCTGTGGCCCCTGCTGCTTTGACTGCCGTTTCCGCATTGTCCATTGTCCTTCTTGCCACAATGTCAAAGGTTTTGGGCCCCCTCTCGGGTGGTCTTGCCTGCTTCTGCCCTTGCAAGCTCATCTTCCAGGTGTTGATGATGCACGCGAACAGTGGGGTTGTTCTGTGGGTCTTTTCGTGCGTCCACATTGTCCGAGGTGGTGCCAATGGACGAAACGGAGGCTAGAGGCAGGTCTTCACGGATCGAGGCCGTGCCTATTTGCCAGGTGTCGCCCAGTCGGCTGCAAAGCATGGAGTCTGAATTCTGATCAACAGTTCACAGACTTCTTGGACAACTCTTGCACTAGTTGGAAGCATGAGGCTCCAGCAATGTTGACCAAAGTCCAGTGGACAATCGGGGCATAGTCGCCGCGTGGCCAAGACCCATAAGGAGCCCTCACAAAACTCCAGATCAACTCTGGAGAGGTCACTGTGCGTGGACTGCAGCATGTTGGCGAATGGAATGCGGCCAACTTTGTCCGGGCGGAACCAGTGGCCTCTAACGGCTTGTGACCAACGGCATCAGCTGCCACCTCGAGGTCATTGTGTCCAAAGCCTCGACTGTGATGAAGGAGCGCATGGAACACTCCAGGAAATTCATGGCATGTACCGGGCATGTGGGGCTTGCAACCAAATTCAACCTTTGAGAAGAAGCGTGGGATGAGCTCGTTGCCTATCTGCCACTCCGCTTGGGATCACGGAGCAGTACCCTGAAAAAGACTTGTCGGAAGACTGTTGGAGAAAGCAAACTTTGAGTCCACAGCAACTGTCGCCGCCCGCTGTCAGAGATTTGGCTCTAGGTTGCCTCAGCTCGACAGAGATAGCGACACGAACGCTACCGCGGAGTGTCAGCGTCACAGGAGCACACGCCTGTGACAACTGCCACCTGCGAAGACACTCCACACGATTCGAGTCAAGGCCTGAATGAATTGTGCATCCCTGCCAGAACTTGCTGTGCCACCCTCGCTTAAGTACACAGCGAGCAGAGCTTTCTTGGACGGTACTGCCCTCAAAAGACAGTCAAGTTGCCTGGCCGGCATGAATGGCGAGGGGTTTATGCTGAAGAAAACGCCTTTGCTGGGCTTCTTCACTGATGAGGAGGTCAATATTTTCCATGTGCGAGTTCAGTGTTGAATGGGTCTGCCCTTTTTGGTCCCAGACTAGGCCCGTGGTGACAATGACAACATGACTGCCTGGGATATATGAGGCGGCTTGACTGGCTCGCAGGTTGAAGAAATTCCATGTCGGGATGTCCACCTCGCTCGATGCTTGCAGTTTGCGATGCATAAATTTCGTTTAAGTTTGTTTGTGAAAGATTTGGAACCTGGCGGTAGTACAGCATTTTGTTTCTCAATTGTTTGAAAGCGACTTGTAGCGTAATCGGAAGTTTTGAAAGAGTTCTTTGTGTGTGGAGATGCTTTAAGAGACTTTTAATATGTTTTCGTGTGTTCTTTGTATAGTTTAGTGCTACGGGATATGTTTTGGCTCAAGGCCAATTCGTTTGGCTAGTGTGAGAAAAGGGTGCGAGTGTCTGAGAGCAGCTAGTGCAGCGTTTGAAGTTTTCCGAAGTGTTCGGAAGTGTGAGGGAAAGATTTCTTACCGTACCGGACGAGTGTGAGAGAGCCTGTTGTGAGCTAAAGATCCAGGGGAGGTAGGTAGTCTACCGTGTAAGGTTGCTACCCGGAGTTTTTCGTGGTAGCGGAGCGTGGAGCTCCCAGGAAGAATGTCCAGTCCTACCGAAGGACGGACAGCGTCGCCAACGAGAAGGCGACCAGTGAGTATGGAGGAGCGCACAGGTCGAGAAAGGTCTCCACCACCAGATCCAGCAGAGAACGTTGCTGCAGGGATACCGGTACCGAACAGCCCTACCCCAACGGGGAGAACGTTTCAAGATACATTCAACTCACCTCAAATGCCTGCGAGTCCTACCGGTGGACAGGGATTGACACAGGAAGCGTTGATCGAAGTATTGAGAAACCAGCATCAAAATATTGTTCAACAGCAGAACTTGATCGCTGGACAAGGAGCACAAATTTCAGAACTGACCAAGCTAGTTTCAGGTTTGGTTCAGATGCAGACTGATGTCTTGAAAGACCAAGCTCAACGCGAAGCGGATGAGCGTGAGAGAAAGGCAGAAGAGGAGAGAAAAGCTGCAGAAGAGGCTGCTACGTCCAGTACACCGAGAGCAGGATCACTGTTCACCTCAGCACCCAAGAAATTTGACTCAAAATATTCTGGAAGCAGTGGAGGAAAGATGGAGAGTTACATACCGAACTGTCCACAACTTGAGATCAAAGATTCAGGAAGAAGGCGTGAGATCAACACCTGGTTATCCTTCCGAGAGCGATTTGGATCGTGGTTGTGTCTTCTGGATGAGTGCTACGCAGCGGAATTGCAAGAGGCAGTGAAACAAACAACTACCATTGAGCAAGGGAAACTTGCCCCGGAAGCCGCAGTGAGAGTAGTAAACTGTATCACTGGATGAAACAAGCAATGTCAGGATACAAGAGAGGATTGGACCTCGCAGTCCTGCAGGAACGAGAGCAGGGAGGACTCACTTGCGGATACGAGTTGTTCAGGAGAATCAATAACTTGCTTGGAGTTACGACTCGAGCGGAAGCACTGTCACTGCGGGAAGCAGTAATGAGACTTGATGTGAACGGACTGAAGCAACTTGGATGTCCATCAGCAGGGAGTGTCAAGAACCCGTTGGACACCTGTTTGTTCCTTACACAGGAGTTTGAACGCTTGCGAGATCAGTGTGCGGCATTCGCAGATCTCCAAATGATGGAGGTGGACCAGATCATGGTCATGATGAGGTGCCTACCGCAAGAAAATCACAGACACCTTGCGTTCCACGGGAAGTCTTCAACTATGCGAGAGTTGATGGAGTCATTAGAGTTCTATGAACAGCAATCGAAAGCACTCGACTTTTCCAGAGACAGTCACAAAGGAAATCCTGTTGGGTATGACCGACCACCCAAGGGAAGCCCCAAAGGAGGGAAGGACCGAACACCAAAGGGTGAAGGTAAAGGTAAGGAGATTCGATGTCGTCGATGTGGGAAGCCAGGACATGTTGAGAAAGATTGTTGGTCAAAGTCACCAAAGCGTACCGATAAGGACAAAGGAAAGAGCAAAAGCAATGAGAAAGGTGGAAAACCAAAAGGTGGAAAGGATCGTTCACATTCTCCCTGTGACCCGAAGAAGAAAGGAAACCCAAAAGGTGGGAAGCCTAAAGGAGGCAAAGGTGAACCCAAGGGCGGAAAAGGACCGAAAGGCGGGAAACCGAAAGGAGCACGCGCCAGTATAGGAGAGGAGGATGAAGAAGACATTCTCGGAATGGGTTGTGTGCTAGACATGACAGTACCGCCCGATGTCCTACTGAACCAGCTTCACAGCTATGGCAACCGACTGACAACGTCCAGTGTCGCGGACACCGATGCCACTGATCCACACTTCTTGGTGGATAGTGGAGCGAGCATCCACTTGATCAGTCAAAGTCTAGTGGATGAGGGATACCTACAGATTTGCAGGGAGTGGGCCGTCAACGAACGGTGCACCACAGCCAATGGACAGGAAATGATCTTAAATCGGTGTGTCGAAGCAGAGTTCAGCACGCATGCTCTCAAAAGTAGGCATGTTAGCTTTTTAGATTGCGATGGAGCCGCCGCGTCGTCGCCTGATGCTGCTTCGCCTGTTGCTGCTTCGTCGAGAGCCGCCGCGCCGTCGCCCGCAGCACCTGCTAGCTCAAGCCTGTCACCAGTGTCACGCAGCATTTGCGCTGGCCCAACTGCAGAGGCCGCAGAAGCTCAGAGTCACAGGTCTGATCGGATATGGACAGGTTAGTTTGCTGAGTGTTGCACTTCTTGCCAGTAAAGGTTGGACGTTTTCATGTTCACCTGGCAAGAGCTGTTCCCGAACCTCCAGAGAGGTAGATAAACCGGCGAAGCCACCATGTTTGTCCCTCTCACATTTTGGAGGTCACGACCAGGTTCCAAACAGAACTAAGAGTAGTAGAACTCACCTTGACATTTTTCTTTGGTGTAACGTGCCTTGGATTTCAATTGTCCACCCAGGAGCAATCGACATTGACATGTCGTCGTCCCTTCGTTCGTTGCAGTATAGGTCCGATGTTGACTCCAGTTCGCACCATGTTGTTCGTTATTCGACCATGCATGAAGCAGTTCAAGATTCGGTCTTGCGTGTTGCAGAGCGTGAAGGTTCAAGTTCGGTGCACGAGCGCATTGACTGTGCGGACCCCGTCCAGCCCAGGTTTCGTCGAGTGGAGCATGCCTTCGGATGCTTGGGTCGATACCACGGAGTTGAGCGGAGAGAAGAAGAAAGAACAGAGTCCGGACACGGTCATGGAAGAACCGACCGAACCAGCGCCAGGCACTGTGATCGCTCAAGTCGGGCAACCGGATGTGGAAAAGGATACATCGGAACCGAGTCAAGAGACACGGAGAGTTGTCCTTGTCACGATGGAACCAGAGGGAAGTACCGAAGTGATCGTGAAACCTCCAGAACAGGAACCCGAGAGGAGCACAGAAGCTACCGAGAAGCCCTCAGAGCCAGTAGAAAAGGAAAAGGGATTGGAGATGGAGAGGCGCGAATCCGAAGTTCCGAAGGATCTTCCAGAGCCCGAGATCCCAGAGAAGCCTTTCGTCGAGACGGAGAAAGCTCAGGAGGCAACGTCCGAGCAGGAAGTGACATTTCGGATGAAAGCCTGGTCAAATTGGCTTCATCGGCAAGACCAGAAAGACGAGGAGAAGCGAATCAAGAATCGAGCCAGGCAGCGAGCGCTGAGACAGCAGCGCCGGTCGGATCCGATTGTAGGACTTCAGCAAGCAGTTCGAAAAGGACCATCAGTCCGACGAGCTTGGACTGTGTCAAAGGCAGACCCAGAGCCAAGAGGGTCGATCAGGAAAGTGTTGAAACGGCGGAAGGAGCGGACTGTGAAGTTGCGATTGGTCGAACGCGAAGTCCAGGCCTCCCGGGTTACCGCGAAGGGAGAGTACATGGTGCAGGACCGCCACAAGGTGTGGGTAGCACACAAGCGTCGGCCACGCGCATCAGGATCCCGAGAACCAGAGAAGGTGACCAAGGGATTTGTGGAGTTCCAACCTTCAGGAGCGCAAGGGATCTCGCTGGTCAGCCTGACCGGCTCGGAAACCTCAGATGTTGGAGACATGGAAGAGATTCGCGGAGCTCTTCCAGAGAGTACTCCGACTCCAACCAAAGGTCCAAAGAGCCTTTCGTCCGGTTTAACCGGCCACGAGCGGATAACATCCGAAACAGTGGTGCGCATAAGCGCGGATGCACAGGGACAAATCTCGGCGCGACGACAGGATATAAAGCCTGGAACCGCGTATTACATGAAGAGAAAGCCCGAGGAGCCGGGGAACGTGAAGTACACGTCCCAGATCCGAGCGTTGTGGCGACCTTCAAGCAACGCCGCGTTGTCGGTCACAGATGCATCCATTTCTGGATCGGAAGCAGCAGATCCTCCAGTCCTGGAACTGACCGAGGAGAACCTGAAGCGGTTGGACGAATCGGTCAAGCAGCGGAAAACGCCTTCGATCATGCCGATCAAAGCCAAGACACGGCCTATTGGCCCTCAGCCGCCGCCAGTGCCGCCACCCGGATGGCAACCACTAGTTGCGCCGCCGAAGCAGCCACCTGTTCCGCCACCAAAGAAGCCGCCAGTTCCTGGTCCGATGATGGCACCTACGAGTCCGGTGAGTGTCAAGTTGGAAGAAATTTTGGAAGTGATCGCCAAGCCGGAGGAGATTCCGGAGCCGAAGACACCATCGATTCCGGAGCCAAAGACGCCGCCGACCAAACCCAAAGCGAAAAGTCGACCGCTTACCGAAGAGCAGAAAGCGGTGGCAGAAGAAATGTTGGCTCAGAAAGCACAAGATCTTCTCAAGAAGGCAGAGAGGGGTACCGCGACCCTCAAGAGAGAGAAAGAGTCAACAGCGTCGGGATCGGGTGCCAAGAGAGTACCGAAGTACTTGGCACATTTGACCGACGAGGAGCGCGAGAAGCTGTTTCGCTCAGAGCTAGCATCCGAGAGACAGGCCGGAGCGATCGAATGGGAGAAGGAACTCACCCGCCAAAAGAAAGAAGAGGAAGAACGCCGGAAGGCGAAGACGCTGTACCGTTCAGAGAGGATGGCACAAGCCTTGGAGCATGGAAAGGATGTCCAGCGTCGCCGGCAGGAAGAGTTCGAGAAAGGAAAACAAGATCTCCTGCAATGGAGGGCAGAAGAGGAAGATCGAGAGAATTTGAGAAAGGCAAGACGAATTTCTCTCGAGCAGAACCCGGTGACACCAGCATTGGGAGGAGTGATTTTGACGCCAGCACCGACAGCGGTATTGGGAGAGAATCCATCTACAAGACAAGTTCTGTGTATTAGGGATTTTTCCAAGACATAAAGGATCTTTTAACTATGTGGTTTGGATGCGATGTGATTTTTTGAGCTGTGCCGTGCTACACCCTAGATGTTGCATATTGTGTCTTTGGCCGCCAACTTGCTCAGTTGCTGTGCTTTTTGGAGCGTAAGTTTTGTTTCTTCACGGTTCTGGTTTGCATATAATTTCATTGGTCTGTATACGACGCAGGTGCATTGGTTTATATCATCATAAGTGAATGAAAGAGGACCTCCAGGCACATCCCCAGTTTCATAATCTTCTTGGGCGCTGCGCAAGTGCCCAAGAGGAAGCTTATTAAAGGTGCTGTGTGGGTGCCTCCACAACTAAGTAAATAGGTAAACTAACTTTAAATGCATAGGTACTGGAAAACCGCCCAAGGGGATTTGCTTAAATATCTGTATATCTCAAAAGATCCTTTCCGGATAGGTGCTATCTACGATTCTATAGTTTTCATGTTTCCATCATGGGAATACATGTAGTTGATTGTATGGGAGTAACCTTGGAGGTACATGGTTACTCACATACAATCATTTTATTGAGGCACTTATTCAGCGCCTTTGAGTTATTGCAAAGCAGTTGCAGCGCACTTTTGCAGTTGCAGTCGAAGTGAAACGTTAAGCTAGTCACGTTCCAGCCTCAGCCCAGACAGAGAATGAATGAAAACCCGACTGAAAGGAACATTGGGCTTCAAGAGAATGAGCTCTCGCAAAAAGATCTTTTCTCATTCGCTCGGAAAAGTTGAAAGCGCGCCTCACCGGGCCCCAGATCAACCTGCCGCAGGGAAGAGATCACTTCTGACTCATGGGGCACAAAGGGATTTCAAGAGGCCTCGACTTGAGGATCCAGCCACTGGCCCAGGTTGTTCCTGGCTGTCACCAGATTCAGACAGCAAAGCCATGGACGCATGTCGCTTGTTTGGATGTGAATGACTCAAGCCCTCCTGCGCAGCGGTCTGCCAGGTTTCAGCTCGGCTCTTCTGGCAGGCGAGGCTCAGTGATCAAAATTGAACAAAACGTGAAGGCCAATTGATCAAGGCAACTTGCCTCGATGAACTCTTGCAACGCGCGGGACACTTCTCTTTCCTGGAGCAAACGGAAAACTCAACCAGGATTCCAAGACTTACTTTTTTACTATAGAAGTGATGTGGATGAAGAGCAAATCACCCTAAGTCACCCAAATTAGTAATTTTACTAACCATAAAATTTACGTAAATTTTTGGTTTTACTAAGGAAAATTTACGTAAAAATTTACGTAAATTTAATAGTAAATCCAATTTAGGTTATGAGTAAATCCAATTTAGGTTATTAGTAAATCCAATTTAGGTTATTAGTAAATTTTTTAGGTTATGAGTAAATTTTTGTGAGCATGATTTTGAAGCAGAAAATGTCTCTATTTATGTGAGTTGGCTTTCTCCAAAGAGGCAGGTTTTCTACAGGACAACATGTACTTGAGGATATTTGCGCTATGGATTTTTGTTTTTGTTGACTGAGCATGCCAGGAGGTGTGGACTTTGCCTTTACTTGAAGGGATTGCATTTACTTGAGCATGTGTACCCTTCTTGACTTGAACAAAACATTTTTACTTGAGGGTGTCTACTTGAGGGAGTAAATTTACTTGAGGATATGTACTTTTCTTCACTTTAGGAACAAGAGCATTCTCTGATTCTCTAATGGTTTTTGCCAGTGTGAGGGTGCATGTTTTATGTGAGAGATCTTTTGGCTCTGTGAGAAGAAGAAAAAGAAGAAGAACAAGAGACACCTCAGCAAGAAGGAAACAAGCAGTGAAAGGGCCAGGAAATTGCGCAAAGCTGACAAGATTCTTGGACTGAACTTTAAACAAGTTTGTTTGTTGAAAATTAATTGTTCAAGTTTGTATTAACTGCAGCAAATGAACAAGAGTTATGTCAATGTTGGCTTGAAACCATTGTCAGGAGGCGTGACCGCATCAATGCCATGATGGACTTGATGAGGACGCTGCAAGATGACAGCAGTTCATCTCTGGAATCCTTGGAGTGAAAAAGACACAAGCAGCCTTTGGGGTAGAGTTGAGGGCACGCATTGTGACGTGATGTTGAGAAGCTGTTACATGAAGAAGATCTGACTTTACTTGAGAAGCTTTTACATGAGGGTGTGACTTTACCTGTTGAGCTTTTACTTGAGGATGTGATTTCACTTGAGCATGGCACACTTTACTTGAGCATGGCAGACTTTACTTGAGCATGGCACACTTTACTTGAGCATGGCAGACATTACTTGAGGATGGTTTTACTTGAGTGTATTTTACTTCAGTGGTTGAGACTTTGTGTAAGTATACTTTACATGAGGATGCCATTCAACTTGGAATTGTGCGCTTAGTCTTGTTTAGTTTTGTTGTGAGTTGAAGTGTATTTGATATGTATTTATGAAATTTAGTTCAAAAACTATAAATTTAAGAGAAAATATTGATGAATTCTTGATGAACTTTTGATGCACTTTTGATGCACTTCTGATGTACTTTTGATGTACTTTTCAAAAGTGTATACACTTTTGATCAAAAGTGTATACACTTTTGTTAAAAGTGTATACACTTTTGAAAAGCACATCAGAAGTGCATCAAAAGTGCATCAAAAAATCATACAGTTTTTTGACAGGTTTTTTGAAAAGCTATGATATTCTGCATCATATTGTCAGCAAAAAGATATCTAGCATTCTTGTGGGTTTATCCTTTACCTGAGAATGTAAAGCTTTTGCACAAAGAGTTGATCAGCATTGTATGTTGTTCAATTTGAAGTTGGTTTATCCTTTACCTGAGAATGTAAAGCTTTTGCACAAAGAGTTGATCAGCATTGTTTGTTATTCAAATTGAAGTTGGTTTATCCTTTACCTGAGAAGGTAATGCTTTTGCACACAGAGTTGATCAGCATTGTATGTTGTTCAAATTGAAGTTGTTGAGAGTTTACTGCACAGCTGGCTTATTGGTTGTTGTTTACTTTTGCAGCTAGATTGATCTCAAAGAGCTTTGAAAGGTTTGAAGGATAGGTGCAGTAGCTTGTTGGCATTGGCATGGCAGAGGAAGAGATTCCCATGGGCCAAGTCACTCCTGAGGAGAAGGACGATGGATGGTGTAGTTGAAGAGCCCAGTACACCTGTGAAGCAAAGGCCAGCTGCCAAAGCAAAGACCCCAAAATCCAAGAGCCCAAAAGCAAAGAGCCCTAAAGGGAAGAAGCCCAAAGCAAAAGGAAAGAGCAAGCCAAAGCCAAAGCCAAAGGCATGCTCTTTGAAAAGGCCTGCTGCCAGTGGAGAAACTGTACAGCCAAAGAAGAAGCCAGCAGCTCATGGCTGGGCAGCAGGGTTGCAGGAGGATCAGGAGGAGGAAGCACCAGAAGTTGAAGAGGATCAACCAAGAGAATGTGGAGGAGGAGGAGGAGGAGGAGGAGCAGGACAATGCAGACTTCTTCTAGTGCTAGTGCGATGAGGCCAAGAAGGACAGGTCGAAGGACAACAAGTTCAAGGCCTTGTTGTCTGAGGGCTCTCTGCCAGACTATGTTGCGCAGGCTTGGAAGAAGACCTTGAGCATGAAGAAGGGACGCACAGAAGAACAGCGCAAGATAGTGAACCAAGTCCTGGACAGGACAAAGGATGGAAAGCTCATGGTGCTTATACCCAAGTTATTTTTCTTGCGCTTGTTTTTCCTGTGTGCTTATACCTGAGTGTGTGTGTGTGTGCTTGTGGTTTTATCCAAATGTCTCTACTTGTGGCTATATGTTTTACAAATTACTTTCTTCAAAAGATGCGTTTTAGATTGAATATTTGCAAATCAAAAAGTAATGAAAAATAGGAAAACCCTTAGTGAAGACCAACCTAAATAAATTTAGGTTGTACCTAAATCAAATTTACATTTACTAACCCATTTACACTTTTTGCCACCTAAATTCATCAATTTACGTAAATCCAATAAAAATGTAAATTTACTAATTTCGGTGACTTAGGGCACAATTGGGCAGAATTAACTGCCAGTCCCGCGCCAGCTTGCGATGCAGCTCGGAATATGAAGTAGCATAGGACTGCGCCTGCAGTTCGAGTCTCTCCTTGTCCTGCATCAGCTGCTTGATGGATGCCTGGTCCCTGACCGACTGTTCCTGCAGCTCGGCAATCTCCTTTTTGGCGAGGTCAACTTGCGCCTGCGCGCGTTCAGTCACCAGCCTCTTTACCCGGTCTGCAGCTTCAAGTCGCTCCCGAGCGACGATGACAACTTTGTTTTTCCCTTCTTTTGCTGCCTTGACATCGGCGGCAGCTTGTTGCGTCACCAACTCTCTATCGGCGGCAGCTTGTTGCGTCACCAACTCTATCTTCTTGGCGCACTCCACCTTCATGACCTCCATCTTGGAGTTGCACTCTGACTGCAACTTCTGCATCTTCGCGCGCACTTCCTGGCTTGGCGATTGTTTGTGGCCACCCTTGTAGTCGCTTTTTGGAGCAGGCGGGCCAGGCTCTGGTGCTCTCACCCTGACTTCAAAGCGAGCCGGGACAACTTTGAAGCCAGCTGGCGTCAAAGGGGCAGCTTGCGCCTTGGCCGCCGCCGGCGGGCGAAGCTCAGCGGCTGGCGCAGCGGCTGCCGTAGGCTCCTCAAGTGGCTGCTGGTTCCGGCACCATGATGGGGGACATACAGGTTCTGGCACTGATGACCTAGCCTTTTTGCACGGTTGGTCCGGGTTTTCTGGCGATGGAGCTGGAGCTGTCTTCATTTGCGTTGGCGGCGCGCTTCTTCTTCCATCATCAGGTCCCAGCGCCTGTGGCGCGTTGCTTGGGACCGGCAATGAGCCCGGCATTTGAGCCAACTGTCCGCGTCAGCTGTCCGCATCAAATTAATCTATTAAGCCTCTATCTATGTCGGCACTTTTTCAGCGCCAGGCTATATACTTAATTATTAGCGACTGTCTCAAATGTCAACGCAATATGCACGAGGTTGAAGAACACTTGATTGACATTCAACTGAAGCAGTAGTGCTGTTCTGGGAGCCTGACTGAGTCGAAGTCACGAAGCCAAGGTCGGAAGAGCGAGGTCCCCAGCCTCGGATGACAAATAGAGGCAGCCAATGTACCAATGAAACTGAAACAGTGAGAAGCAGTGCGACAAGGCGATTATGCTCCAGCACTTATTCAGCGCTGTCTTAAATAACAAAAGTTACATGGAGCAGGCTGCGCTGCAATCATGTTTCCCTTCCGCGTGATCACTGGCGTCAGCCAATGTTCCAAAAGATTGGCATGTGTACTGCTCACAGTGACCATGCCGCCCAGATTTCTTCTGCAAGCTGCTGATCTCATGCAGCCGCCTCAGAATTCCCCTTGGCGTTACCACTGATCTCGACCGCCTTCCCAGCAGGAAGCTTGATTTCACACTTGCTCAGCACCACGGGGCGCACCGGCAAAAGCCCTTTGGTCGCGCTCCATTTCACATTCCAGACGATGTGGCTTGCCGGGCCTTCCCACACATGCCAAGGCACCAATCCAGCCAAGTGGTGCAGCGGTAGGACTTTCTGTTTCTCACCATTTTTTTCCTCGACTGCCCGGAATTTGTTTCTTCGACAAAGCCCACTGCAGCACTTGAAGTTGAAAAAACTACTTCTAAATATCGACCCCCCCGAAAAAAAAAAGAAAACTGCATACAAAGATCTTCAATCTTGATGTCGCCAACCTGGAAGTACATGTCATGGTTTCGAGTGAGCTTGAAGAAAGCAGGGTTCGCAGCGGTCGGACTCTCTTTGATGGTGTGGTAAGCCACCTTGACAGAGGGCATGGACGACTGCTTCTCAGCCACTGATTGGCCCAGGGTCACCAAGCCAGGTCCAACCTGAATCAAATCATTGGAGGATTCCAAGGTGAAAAGAATGTCCTTTCTTTCATCCACCTCCTTGTGAGTTCCTGGAGTTTTGCTTTTTTTCGTAGTTCGGGTAGCATCGCCACCATCATGCCACCAGCAACCCTTGAAGAAACCAGCCAAGCATGTGCCAGGCGGAATCACTTGGTCCACGGTGGTGCGATTGTGAGGAAAATCCTCTCACCGATCACAATGCACACCATAGCACCAGGGCGTCCGCGGCCTTGTCCAGGAAGCGTTGCTTCATGATGAAGTGGGGATGGAAGCTCCTCCGCAGCGATGAAACTGGGGCTCCAAGCAGGGCTGTTGGCCGCATCAATCTGGATGGAAGGGGCCTCTACCTTGACAGCTTTGGTCGATCCTCCACCTTGGCCTCCAATGGTACGTTTCTTATCATTGGCACCTTTGGCATCGGCCTTTTCTGGGGGGACATCGATCAAGTTCTCAGACACACGGGCCTTTTCCAACCACGATCGGAATTCAGACCCAAACCGCTGATGGTCATGCCAGCTCTCCAATAACTTGTCAGGGACCTTGGCAGTGGCCAATCCATCCACCTTGATTTTGTCTGTGATGACCCGGGAATTCAAATTTGGAGGCTCAGGAGATGCCTGCATCAATTCAGCTGGCATCTCAGCAGGTGGCAAGGCGGTTCCAGGAGGCAAGGGCAGATCCGTTGAGCCTTCAACTTTGAGGAAGCCCTCCGACAAAAAGCCAGAAGCAAGAGCACGCAGCCAATCAGCGTGACTCTCGTCCACGGTCAGACCATAGTAGTAGGCCGGTGCAGGGAAGGCTTGGGCGCAATGCTCCGACAAGAAAGCCCGAAGCAGATCCCCAGTGTGAGGGGTGAGATCAATGACCAGGAGGGCCTTACGATCTCCATCATTTTGGCCACCGCCAAAAAAAGCCTTCAGCAAAGACCTGCCACCTGCAGGCCCAATCTCGGTGGTGTGTGGCAGGGCCACATCAGAAAGATCTTCCACAATCAGCATGTCCTTCGCGTGGACCAGCTCACTTTCCTCGAGCAGGCCGCGTGCGAAGACAGGCGATTTCCTCCAGCGCAGATAGGTGGCCTTGCCAGCGTCACAATCTCCAGGCAAAAGCAAGAGGCCAGGCAGGATCAAATTCCTGGAAGAAGGGTGAATCCGATCCTTTATATGAAAAGACTTGTTTATTCTTTTCCACAACATTTTAATTGCAATAAAAATGGTATATCCCGGCCCTGAATCAGAACATTTGGAAAGTTTGGACCAACATATTGTTTGCTAAGTTGTTGAAAACCAGTCCTTTTTTCCCTCTCATCATTCTTCCCCTTGAATGGCAGGACAAATTGATCATCCAGATTGCAATTGCTTTGAGACAGCGCATCATGGCAGATCTTCTCCTGCTTGTGGGCTGTCCCCCGTGTCCGGCAATAGACAGGGGAAATCAAAGCTCCCAAAGCTTCGCGTCCCGGGTGGTTGACAAAGGCTCCAGCCAATTGAGAGTGCAGCCTCTGATGCTCAGCCGTGAACAAGCATGGAGCCGCCCAATTCAGCACCACCAGTGTTTGGATCTGATTGGGATCGCTGAGTTGTTGAACTTGGCAGATCTGCTTCACCTTGGTTTCCACAAGCTTGAAGGTCTCCTGAGCGGTGTCCAAAGGCATAAGGGCGGTCACTTGGTCGATTTGCTCGTCAGCCAGCTCCTTGGAGGCCGAAAGACGCTTCTGCCGGTGCTGCATGAGTTGAAAATGCACGGCGGCTTGTCTATCCTTGCTTCGGGTCAAGTGCGCCTTCCACACATCAAGATCATGGTCCAAAGTTTGCATCACCAAGTCAAACTCTTGTCTTTCCAGGGCTGCAGCTTCCACCGCCGTGTTCTTGCCAAGCTTTTGCAAGTGCGCGTGGGACTCCGACACATGCTCTGAAATCAGCTTCTTAATGGTGGGCAAGTCTGAACATGTCCACTTGGAAGACCTTTCCGCCAATGCTGACTGAAGCTCCAGTTCCAAGGCCATCCAAGAAGCTTTGGACCACTTGGCTTGCAGCATCCTGGTGAATGGGATACTGCTGGGCGGCTTCTGTCAAGGCGCTCACCAAGAGCTGTGACATGTTCAGGGCCTCTTCCAAGGAAGGCTTGTCGTATTTGCAGCGTGCGCCAGGCAACTTCCGCTCATGGGCGTGGCTGATGAACCGGATCATCATAAGCATGCCTTCCGAGGTGACACACAAGCGTTGGTTCCACTCCTTTGAGCTGGTTCTCGGGGCAGCTCCAATGACAAGCCTTTTGTTAGCAAAGGCATCCTCCTGGAAGGCAGTGGACCCAGCATGAGCGCTCAAATGGGCAAGCAGGGCGTCAACGATTTCTGCGCTCATGCCAAGCAAGTTGAGCAGAGCCACCCTTCTCATCCCAGTCACCTGAGATGCTGAAGTGGCTTGTTGGTTCCACCTCTTCAAAACCTCTGGAGCCGAGAGCCCACTCTTTTGCAGCGCCTGGAAGACACCTAGCCAGGTCAAAGTGCAATGAGCACGGCGGATGGAGCCACGTGCACTCAAGCGGGGGTTGGCAAACGCAACCGCTTCCGAATCAGCAATCATCAGCTCCTGCCTGGCAAAAATTGTCACCATGGACGCTTGAAGAGCAGGATTCAGGATGGACAAATCCCAGCTCTGCTCCATCACCACAGAAGCCAACATCAGCAAGGTCGCAGAACGGGCTGCGCCCTTGACATAGTTCGTCCAAAAGTAGTCAAAGGCATCAGGGCGCTCCACCAGCAGGATGGGGTCACCTTGTACAATTGCGCACATCTAGGTATTTGGAAATTATGAAACTCTTTTGTTTTTATGTGCTCAGCGGTACTTTTTCAGCACCAGTGCCACCTCATTATACAATCTACAATAAACACAGAGAACGTATGAACATGTTTTGTATTGATCATCTAATACTAAGATCTATTAAATACGATGCGGCACTTGTGCAGCGCCGCTTTAGCTTCGTTTGGCTGCGTCAAAAGCCTTGCAGTCCAGTCACTGCGACTGATAAAGTTATTGGTCAAGTACTCGTCGATGAGCTGCTTGGCCGTCAACCTGAACGGCAAAGGTTTGCTCGAGCAGCGGCTCCCAAAACCCAGATCTTTCAGTCGCAAGGGTACCAGCCGGTCTGGATCAGTTGGAAGCGGGCCCGCATGATATGCAATAGCCGGGTCCGGTGGAAACTCCAAATCAAGTTGATCTGCAAAGCCCTTCACTTCTTCCGGGCCGGCATACCTTGCTTGCAGGTATTGCGTGGGCCCTCCAAACTCGGCAAGCAATTTGTCAACGTGTTCCTGACAAACCCTGGCAAAGTTCTCGGGGCTGACGCCCACCGAGGACACAGCGACAGGAGGTGGCCGCAGAGCACCAGTCTCAGTTTCAACAGGAGCCATGGCCTCCATTTTGGCATCTGTCTCTGGCTTGATGTCCATCCCGCCACTATGTGGTGGTGAGCCACAGCACTCAGCACAGGTACATACAACTCAGCCAAGGATGCTGCGGCAGTAGAAACAACAAATTGACAGAGAAGCCACCATCTTTCAGGTAAAGCAAAAATGTCTTTCATTCCAACCTTAGTTGAGTTCCAAGGCCCCAGACCTAGATGCCAACGTTGCAGAGAGTTGACCTCAGGTCAAGATAATACCGACCAAAAAATCCAAAATCCAAAAAACAAAAGTTCAAAACCCAAATTTCCAAATCAAAATTTCCAAAAGGTGACGATCATCGCCTACAAAAATTTGTATGCGAAGATCTTCTCATTTCGGTAGAAACGCGCCGATCTTTGGGCTGTTTGAGTGGTTTGTGAAGATCATCGCCTACAAAAATTTGTATGCGAAGATCTTGCAACTCCATGCTCCTTTTCCCAGCCTTGGAGAATACTCAATATTCTATTCTCTCAAATTTCTAATTTCGCCAAAGGCTGTGACAGCCTTTGAATTGTATGCACTCAAGGCCTGCTCAAGGTCTGAGCCACACCATCAGCCAACAGGCAAGCCATGCGCCAGGGATACTTCTGGCAGTGCTTCGAAAGGGAAATCCCTCCCTCAGACCCCTCAATGTGGCGGTGAGCCACACTGCAACTGCACTTGAGGGGACTGAACAACGCAGCCAAGGTTGCTGAATTGGTCATTATAGTGGTCGGCTTTTTGATCGGCCGACCCTCGACCGGAGACGCAAGGCCCAGGCAGCATTGGTCGAAATCAACTTTCACAATGCCATCCATGCCAGCCACTTCCTTTACCGAATCCCTTTGCCAGCTTGAGGCAGACTTGGGATGCTCATAGGCAAACCACTGGCCTTTGCGGACTTGCCTTTTGGCATAGTCCATGCTGCAGTCCACATAGGCATTTGCAGAGGTCCATCTTTCTCAAGCTCTTCAGGGGAAAGCTTCTCGAAGTTCCGGAAGCAGACCTGCATCCGGCTGAACATAGTGCAGGGCGGTGACATCATGATGAACTTGACATTGGCCAGTAGATCACGAACTTGTTTCCTGGAGTCAAAATTGTCCAGGTTGAAGCCCGTGTCCAGGTCAATGGAGATGTCAGCTTTGAGTCCCAGTTGGCGGCATGGAACAGACACCCTCGGCGGAGAAAAAAGCTCAGCGAAATCTTGGCCACCGTCATCTTGATCGATGACAATGGCAATGGGAAGATGCGGCTCCAAGACGTCCTTCATGTCCACATCTAAGTCTTGAGGCTCCACATCAGTAGCGTCAGTCAGATCTATAACATCTGAACCTTCAGGTTCCCACACAAACGCGCCCAGGCGCTGCAAGGCCATAATGATGACAGGCCAAGTTGAAGATCACGTCACTGCAGCTTGGGCCAGAACTTTCAAGGAAGCCGTCTTACATATTTCTGGGTTGAAGCACTTGCGCAGCGCTTTTATATTACCGTGATTATTTCAACGCGAATCAGATTAAATCTATGATTGAATAAGAAAGGCGCAAGACACAGAAGACACTATGACTTGAGGCCCAGGCCATGGGCAGCAAGTTCATAGAACCACCAATGAGGGCAAAGCCTCGGGCAGAGGAAGGTCAAAAGAAACGAAGCTGCATGGAAATACAATTCTAACCATATTTGCGCGCTTGTTGTGGAATATTGGCTGCTATTAAGCATTTGTTTTCTGTCTTCCTTTGCGAAGTGCAATCAGCTACTGAAGGAGAAAAAGACCCTTAAGAGTCGTCTTGGTTGTTTTTGCAATGACGAGATGGCTCCAAGATGCCCCTCATGTCCCCTTATGTCCACACATCTAAATGTTGAGGCTCGAGATCAGTAGTGTCAGTCAGATCTATAACATCTGCCTTCGGGTTCCCACACAAGCGCGAACATGCGCCGCAAGGCCATAAAGCAGCGGGCCGGAGGCTACAATCATTGAGGCCGTCTTAATTTTATTTCTAAGTTGAAGCACTTGCGCAGCGCTTTTAAATTACCAAGTCTAATTTAGCAAGTCTCAGTCTTACAGATTTAACTCTTTCAAAAGAAAGGACCAAAACACTATGATTTGAGGCCCGGGCCCTGAGCAGCACATTCTGGCAGCCACCACTGAAGGCAATGTCTTGGGAGAGGAAGGTCGCAGGAAAGTAAAAATTGGAGATACAATTCTAACCGTCATACTTATTAGTTTGTGGTGGAATACTTGGTGCTGTTAAATTGTCCCCCAGTTCTGTTCTGTTTTCCTTGGCCCATGCGTTCTAATTTTTAATCATCGAGATTGTCCTATTTCTAAACTGAAGCACTTGTGCAGCGCTTCTGTATTAGCATGATTTAGCAAATCTGGTATAGTTTTATGCGACCCCATGAGAAAGGCCAGAACATTATGACCTGAGGCCTAGGCCCTGGACAGCGCATTTTTGCAGCCGCCTACTGAGGGCCCATAATGAAGGCAAAGCCTTGGGGCGCGGGGTGTTCCAAACCTCCAGGTTTAACAGCACCGTGTCACCCAGCTTCAATCGTTCTGTTGAAATCCAATGGCAGATAGGAAGGGGCATACGATTGAGGCTGCAGTCAGGGTTGCACGGTTAGTTCAATCTGATCACTGTAGAAGGCAGCAGATCCAAAGGAAAGATTGAGCTGATTGGCAAAAAGGATCTGGGAAGCATGCTGAGGGCCCTGACTTCCACCAGGCTAGCTGCCTGACACTGACAAATTCAGGCATAAATTTCCAGCTTTGAAGGTGGCTAAGCATTCTAACGACTCTGAAGCTTGCTAAGATCAGCAATGTTTTTCTGGCCAAAATCACCAAGGGTCAGTGAGAGCGCTTTCCAAAATTTTGGTCCAAAATGGTCAAAGCCAAATGCTTTTCTAGGATCCCCACCGCGGTCGTGAGGGATCCCAAATCCAAGCCGATTCATCGTCATTGAGCTTCAAGCCAGCCTTGCGGCGACACTCGTTGCACCCATAAGCGCTGGTGCGGCGCTTGTTGTGACCAGCTTCTTTGATTTGCTGCAGCGCATCCAAAGCTCCTTCCGGGAAAGGCAACTGGGAAAGACGTCTGTAGGCCTTTTTTTTGACCGGCCGGTTTTGGGGCAGCCGCTGGCCTCTTCAGGGCAGCGGGCCTTCTCATCACTGGCGCTTCAGGTTCATGAGCTTCAGAATTGTAGACTCCGGCTGGAGCTCCGTTGCGGCCTCGCACACAAGAAGGCGCTCCAGCTCCAGGGTTCACTCTCGGTGGGGGCCTGGACGGTTCATCCGGCAATTCAAGCTCAGATCCTTCAGCTGCAAGCTCCTCAGTAGCAACAGATGGCGCATCAGGTAGATCAGGGGTTTCTGCCATGTTGTCGCTGGCATCCGGCAAGCCTGGCTCTTCGTCACCACTGCCAGGTAAAGGAGGGCCTGTCTCAGCAACAGCGCCTCTGGCAAAATCTGCTGGGGCCTTGAGCGTTTTTTTGGCCATCATCTTGACCCGCACACGAGCTGGGTCTCGGTTGGCAAATTGCAGAGCTGCGCTAGGAATGGAGCTGGTTGCAACTGCTGGGCCTTCCACATGCGGCGCACCATAAAAGCCCCGCGACATCTTTGGAGGCTTCCAAGACGAGTCATGGCCATCTTCATTGTCTTGAAGCAGCTTTAGCAGGTAGCCGGTGGCATCATGCAGGAGCCATGGAGGCAGGCCGATGATTTGCGCTGTTTTACCAAACTCCTTTTTTTGTCGCGCTGAGAAAGGAACTCGCGGGACAAGGCTCTCAGGTTCTGGCTGCAGTGCGTCGAACATGTAGCTCTGGGCAAAGGTCATTGGAGCCTGGCAGAGATCTGCTGATGATAAGTAATGTTGGCAGCAGAGAATGATGTCGTGTTCACTGGCAGGCTCTCGGGCTTGCTTCGGCAAAGGATCGACTTCCCAGGACTCAGCCCGGACACCTTAAAAGTGCTAGTCGCAGGCTTGCAAGCTTCAAGACAAGCTTGCGACAACAAAATGTAGCAAAATAACCCAAGCGGGAAAACGCACTGCTTAAATGCGAGCCAGTCTCTGGTTGCAAACTCGCCTCTCTTCAAGGAATGGATTGCCTCTTGGTTTTGCTCGCTCTTGTTCTTCGTTTGGGTATGGCCAGTGACCTCAGTACCAGAATACTTGTGGCGCAAAAGTTTAAGCACGTTGGGCATATTACTATTACCTATCAAGTCAAATACAACCAACCAGTGCCAGTCAAATGCTTTCTGAGTACTATCAAGCCACGTTGATCGGTATGGGCTCCAGCCACGATTTGAAATCCCTAGCAGCCGACAGGATGTCGACATGCAGCGCGCGGCCTTCGCGAGGTTTGAGGTTCTTGAGCAGGAAGTCCTGATAGGCTTGCGGCGTTTGCAGTTCATCGGCTGATGCCAGTAGGGTTCGGATTTCGCTGAACCTCTGATCCACCTTGAAGTGGGTGTGTCCCACCCTGAACATCGTCATGAGCCCGGGGGCCACAATGTCACGGGACACCATCGTGCTGAGGGCTTTCATAATCCACTGGTTCTTCCCTTCAGAAGTAGCATTGTCTGTATGAACTCTTAGCCGATCTGGCATTTGAAGCCCTTTGGATTTGAAGTGGGATGCAGCAAGCTCCAAGGTTGCATAAAGGATCGTGTTTTGAAGGTCACTGTTTTTGCTGATGTCAACATCAGATATCCAATACGCTTCAACGATCCCCTCGACCAGGGCGCATTGGAAGTGTAGTTCAGGCCGCCAGCATGCTTGGAACTGCTTGCTGGCAGACAACAAGCGAGGGACTTTGAATTTGCTCAAGTCCATGGCATCCAGGAAGATATTGAGAAGGCCCCTCAGTAACAATGGCCAGGTATACAATGCACACGTGGGTAATTCAACGCAGGCAGGTGCAGCGCCTAATTCAAAGCTACATATGGTACAGGCCAAAATCTGGTTTAAAACTCTGCACTGCCAAGAATCTCCTTTGAGTTGATCTCGCCCCTGGCTGTCTCCTGCGCTTTCTTGCAGAGGGTGGCATCTGCAACACGATCCTGGAACATGCTTCGTAGATGCTGGGCATAGGCCTGGTTGACGCGCTCAACATCTTGAGGGCTAGTGGCAAGCTTCCTGAATTCCTTCAGCTTGCTGCACTCAGCGCACTTCCTGGTCACACGATGCGCTGCGATGATTTTCTAAATTCATGACTTTCATCGCTCAAAAATCTATGAATGAAAAACAACTCACACACAACATTTTGATTGAATCCAGGCAACGAGTGTGTTCCTTCTGGCCGCACCTTTAACACATGCTGCCAGGTAGAGTGGTATACTCTGGAAAAAGTTTTGTATCCAGGAGTATCATCTAGCTCGTCATTGAAGGCAACGCAAGTGTCGTACATCTCCACCAGGGTTGTCTCTGGGCTTAACCACCGAACGCCTTGAACACCAGCAGGCGGATCTAAAAATCCGGACGTGCCATGTGTGGGCTGGAGCAGCGACTTGTCCAACTTGGGCAGTTTGGCCTCTGCCTTTTTGACATCATAGTGCTTCACATCCATGGCCCCCTTGTAGTCAGAAGACTCGACCAAAACCTCGGCAACGTTGTTCCACAGCCAGGCCAAAAGCGCATGCGCCGCAGCAACTTGTGGCGACAATTTTGTATTGGTCTTGGTATTGCGCTGGTCAGCTGGCGGTAAACGATTCCCCTCTTGGAGGTGCTTGCACCACTTCACTTGAACATTCCTGGAGACCTTGAGGAGATCTTGCACTGCGCGGACGCAGCATGGCAGACCAAAGATGCAGAAACGCCTCCATCCATGCTCTGCACTTTGCCAGTGCCGCAAGCAATCATACTTCAATTGATCTAGCTCAGCTTGAGAGTCTGTCGTGTCAAAAAGCATCTGAAGTTCTTTGATGCCTTTGGAGGCTTGAGGTGATTCCTGGATTGCTTCTAAGCAACCCATTTTGCAGCAAACACCGTCAGGTAATTCAGGATCTTCTTGGGGCTCATCCACATCTGGGAGTTCTGGCGAGCATTCTTCCCCACTTGAGGGTATGGAATCTGCATCTGGCAAAGGAACCGGCATTGCTTTCAAGCAAAGGTCTGATGGGTTTTAAATAAAAACAGTTGTAATTCTGCACGTTGTACCCTAACTTTGCCAGACCGTTTCTTACTCAACCTGTGTCGGCAGTTTGTCCTGGAGCACACGCGGTTGCAAAAGATACCCAATCATAATGCGCAATTTAATGGGCGTCAGCACTTGCGCAGCGCTGGCCAAGCAAATTTACTATCAAACTAACATTTCGAGGCGAGCACTTTTGCAGCGCTTCTATTTAACATTAACCTAGATTCATCTTATTATTAACGTTAACCTAGATTCATCTTATTATTCAAGCAGATTATATTCTGTTGGCGTGCTTCTGACTGAAGGATGATGTCAAATTCTGCTGCCCGGCCTCTGCGTCAAAGATACCACCCGCGCCGCCATCTCTGAGGCCTAGCACAGGCGCCGAGCAGCCCTACAAAACAAGTAGTTTTTTCTTTTGGTGGGTTGACCTGCCTCAGCGACATGGAAGTAGTTTTGACAGACAAGCAGCGAGCCAAAGACTGCTGCAAAGTCCGAGGGATTTGGATACAGAGATCAGACCAGATAAGTTAACATGATCTGAATACAAACAGTTATCATTGCAAATTGCAAGTAACTGTGCACCTGTACCTATTCTCTTAAGTTTGCGGGTTCTTATAATCAAGGTATGTGCACATGGCTTGAAACTCTTCTACGCTTCTATTATTTCTTATGATCGAGGCACTTGCACAGCGCCTGGTACTAGGCTACCTAAGTTTGTGGTCCTTCATGGCAACCCCGTAAAGTTAATTACTGGAGATATTCCTGGAGTCTACTATTTTAAGTACTTTGGTAAGGACTACACATGCGCGTAGAAAAACAAATCCAAAATAAGATCGAAGGGTGCAATTGTTCAGGAATACACATGCACACACTATCAGACAGAAGAACACAACATATGTGGCCAAAAACGCCAGCAACTTCTTCAACAGAGCAAGCTGGCAGCCAAAGACAATATGCAACATCTAGGAATCTAAGCTAGGGTGTGACAGCTAAAGAAATCATATCATATTCACATTTAAAAAAGTCCTTGATGTCTGGGAAAAAATCCTTGATACACAGACGGTCCCTTCTACGCCGCCCGAAGCGCTTCAAGCGCCATTGTCCGAAGAAGAGATTGCGTACTGCAAGCAGCTGCAGGAGCATCTGTCCAAGTTTTCGGACAAGAGGGAAGACGCGAAGTAGGACGCGCTGTCCGAAGCGTCCAGGTTCCTCCCAAAAGGGGAGTTGAGCCGCCGATAAGAGCCAGAGCGCATTTTTCGAATCCAGCATTCGACGCCGTGCGCAAAAAGGAAGTCGTTTGCACCGTTGAGTCAGAGCCTGAGGTCGAGTTCGAATATCCCATCGAGCTACGAGGTAACAGACTAGCTAAGCACATTTTGCAGAGTCACACACCTTATGATCCAAGCTGTGCAGTCTGTCTCATGAGCAAGGGATTGAAACGAGCGCCAAAACGCACAGATAAGTCACCAACGAGATCCAGATGGATATTGCCAACCTATGCACCCATCCAAAGTCTCCAAATATGTATAGGTATGTTGTGATGTGGAACCGAACGCACGGAATGATAGCAACAGCTGCAATCTATGTAGATCAAGCTTCAACGATTCGTGTTTTGACAGCTGCCATCAACCACTGTTCGTCCACAGGTGCGATGGTTCTCAGTGATGAAGGCCGTGACTTGACTGCGCTCATTTCGGAGCTCATTCGATTGAAGGTCATATCAAGGCATGAGACCAGTCGTCCAGGAAGACACGCAACTGGAGCCGAGAGAGCAGTTAGGACCCTCAAGACTCAACTAGGATGTATTCGTGCAGTGTTGTACCAGCATGGGTTGATGCTAGGTAGTGAAAGCCTTCGATATGCCGCAGCAAACGCTTGCCATGTCCACAATGCATTTCAGTTGCAAGCCAATAGTTCACTGACACCGTATCGACGTATGCGCATCAGTGTAACTAGTTCAGGAGAAGTCCCAAACACCAATCGTGTGATGCCATTTGGACGTTTGGTTTTTGCCAGGCCGACTGATGGGTACTTGGAAAAGGTCAGAGAAGCAAACGCTCGTCACTTTGTTCCAGGCATTTACTTGACCCCACAGTTATCTTCGTTAGGTCACTTCGTTGCCTTCGAAGGTTCACAGGATGAGACTGTGGTTGTGCCTGTTCGAGACTTGAAGATTGCCTCACCGATTCGTTTTGTCGCTGGACTTGGGATGTTGTGTGAAATTCCAAATTCCAAGAGTGGAGTGAAGCCAGACAGGATTGAAAGACTACCGAATGATCTTTCGAAACCCCAGAAATTGGTTGATTTGCCCATCCATGAAGGGGAACCACCTTGGTATTGGAGTGAAGTGAATAAGACTTCGAGATGTCCAGCTTGTTCGAACGGGAGTGAAACAGGTCATTCAGTGAAGTGTCGGAACCGTTACAAGAAGTATCTTGAAGAAGAGTACAAACGGATAGTACCGATCGAAGACGAGTCGTCTGTGCCCGTTGTGCCTGAGGGATTGGAAGAAGGTGTGGATACCGAAGGAAAGCCTGAATCTCAGCAAGAGTCGGGAGACAGAGTTCCAGAATCAGACTGGAGAGAGATTTCCAGAGTTTGATGATGTTCCGTTCCATGCGCCAAAGGGACAGGAAGCGGATACCGAACCGACGCCAATGCAAGAGGATCCAACGAATCCATATGAGATCGGAAAGAATCCGGAACCTATCGAGGATGATCGGATGAGTGAAGGCTATGAGCCAACCGAAGTACCGGAAGGGTACAGAGCACCCGAATCACCCGGGGAGAGTCCCATGGACATTGATTTGTTCCAGAAAATCCCAAGGAGAGGAAAGAACAGAAATCATGACCATTGGGAAGTTGACCTTGACAAGCTTGTGTTGAGAAGAGTTCACCACAGAAGTCGAAAATGTGTTTTTGCAGCATCATCACTGCCATTGCCGACGCCTGAGGATCAGCTGGTAGGTATTCAGAGGACGTACTACGTCGATGCTGTTGATGAAAGGCCAGTCGATGAGATTCCAAGGGACCAGTTCAAGGTCCATGTCAGCGAGTTCGGAACCCAGACCGCGCCATTGAGGCGTCATTGGAAAGGGTTTACCGAATTGCCAACCAAGCAGCTCTACATGTATGATCATCAAGGTAATGCCATTGCGAGCTTATCAGATCTAGGGAAAGAGTTGTGGGAAAAGGTGAAAGACCCCTTGTCAAGATGTTCGGATGATGAGGCTGAAAGGTTCTTGTCATCAGTTCAAGAGGGGGTACTTGAGTATAGCAGGAAGGTTTCAAAGGAAACCGAGGAGTCCAAGTTCGACGCGAAGGCCGATTCGTGCAAAGTATGGTTTGGAGGTAGATGGATTGTACTCCGAAAGCCATCAAGAGCGACTTCAGACATAGGTGAAGGTCCATTAGATGTGGATGCCACGTTCGAGGGAATGCGCACAGAGGTCATTGCCCTAGAGAAGCACAGGACAGGTCAGGTCGTGAATAAAGATGAAGCGCAAGAGTATTGCCAGATGCATGGTATCCGAATCATCTCAACCCGATGGGTAGTTGTGAACAAGCATGATGCTATCAAAGGAGACATCGTTCGATCGAGACTTGTTGTCCGTGATTTCGCCACAGGTCCGTCAGCAGCCGAGTTGGGCGTTTCAAGCCCTACAGCGTCATCAGAGGCGTTGAAGGTTGCGTTGTCTTATCTTGCTCAGAAATCAAGTTTTCGAAAGAAATCAAAGAAAGGAGGAGTTGGAAAGACAGCATGGGTTTTAGATGTAAGTACAGCATTCTTGCATGCCCCCGTGATTCACCCAGCAGTTGTTTCGTTGCCGACTGGGATGGAAAATGAAGACGGAGAGCCTTTGTTCGTCATTCTTGAGAAAGCGATGAACGGACTTCGTTCTGCAGGAATGTCATGGTATCGTCACCTAGCCGATTTGTTAGATCAAGAAGGTGTGACAGCATGTGTGACGGAAAAGACAATCTTCGCCGGAAGATATCGAAAAGGAGTTGCAGAGACGGAGGAGGAGAATCACTTGATCGTTCTGATGTATGTTGATGACTTGTTGGTTGTCGGAGACGATCGAAATATTCAGAAGCTCGTTGATGAGTTGTCGAAGAAGCTTAGACTGAAAGTCACCGGAAAGCTTGAAGAAGACAGAATTCGTTTTCTGGGAAAGGTGATCGAAAGGGAAGAAGATGGAACGATTGCCTTGTACATGGAGAAAGAGTACTATGAAGGCATGATGAACTTGTATCCAGGAGGAAAGGAAAGTCAAGCGACCCCCAATTTGTTTCAGCTTTATGATCGTGATCGAGAAGAAGATCGGAAACCGTTGTCACCCGAGGCAGCAGCAACCTTTCGAACCGCACTAGGTAAGCTAGGTTGGGTAGCTCAGTCGAGACCTGATCTTTGTTGGTTGTGTTCGATGCTTGCCCGAGGTCAATCTCAGCCGCTAGCTGTACATGAGACTGCGATGCGTGCGAGTATCCGTTACATCCGATCAGTAGCCGATCGAAAGTTGAAGTTCAGAAGTTATGAGTACTCAGGACCACCAAGGATTACGACCTATGTCGATGCCAGTTGGGCAGCCGAAAAGTCCACCAATAGGAAGAGTACTTCAGGAGCAGCCATCTTCGTTAGTGACTGTTGTGTCAAAGCATTCAGTAGGTTGCAGCAGAGTGTAGCCTGTAGTTCAGCCGAGGCAGAGCTATATGCTTTGTTCGAAGGAGCGAAAGAGACTATAGGTATTCAACATGCCGTGGCACATGTCTATGGATGTCAAGCTGAGGAATTGCCCATTCCAGGTTTGCTTACGGATTCGATGGCAGCCCGAAATGTCACAGAGATGTCAGGGTTGTTGAGAAGATTGAGACACATAGACATTCGAATCTGTTTTTTGCAAGATGCAGTCTACAAGGGAGTGATTTCCATCAGTTTTGTCCGAGGTACCGAGAATTGTGCCGACCTGATGACCAAGGCATTGTCGAGAGCTGTGACTTTACAACACATGGAGACGATCGGAGTTGTCAGAGCATTTCTCATTTCATTTGAAGTGCCATATGACTGGATCGGGAGATGGTTGTGGGTTATGGATAAGGTCACATGTACCGAAATCCTGATTGTTGAGTTTTGCACATCACCGGAGTCCGAGATGAAAGAAATCGGAAGCAGTACGGAAGGTGTTGAAGTCTTGACTGTCACTGAGGCGGACGACGGAACCCGATCGGACACAATCGAGTCAATTCGGGAACAGATGATAAGCCATCGGAAGAGAGGAAAGCTTGTTGTCTTGTGGTCGTCGATTCCGTGTACAGGAGGATGTCCGTTTCAGTACATTTGTATCAAGAAGTTTGGTCAGGACTATATGGGTCATCTTCGAGAGTTGTACCAGATTCAGAAGAAGCTATGGAAAGGTTTCTTACGGATGTCGGAAGTAGCCGATTTCGTAGCGATTGAATGGCCGAAGAGATGTGCGTATTGGGGATGGAATCAAACTAAAGATTTTCTGAGGAAACGAAAGACGTTTTCAACATTTGTGGATGCTTGTTCAGTCAAGTTGCAACAGAAAGGTCAGTTGGTCAGAAAGACCTGGAAGATTGAGACAGATAGTACTCGGTTGTTGGAAAGCTTGAAGGTTTGCGTTTGTGATGGTCGTCATGATCATTTGCCATCCAAGGAAGTCAGTTGGAAGGAAACGCAACACTACCCCAGGAGATTTTGCGAGCTAATCCTTAAAGGATTTAAAGCCGAATTAGACTCATAATAGCCAAGTAAGTCTTGCACGTTGTCTGAGCCGAATGGCACGTTTTTGCGAGCACTTTCGATTGCGCATTTCGAAAGAATCTTGGTTTTTGCAGACTGTGAGATACAGCTTTTCTTGGAATGAAGCTTATACCATCCGAGGTATGATGCCGGATGCGGAAACGGCGCTTGCGATGCTGAGCCTGGAAGCAGCGACCGCTTTGGTCTTTGCAGCCGGTTTTCTTTTGGGATGCCTGCTGACCTGCTGCTGCCTGCGGTGTCGGAAGCATGCTGAGCCTGAGAGCCAAGTGACTTTTTAAAGTCGATATGCCGAAGAGCTATCCAGTTCCAAAAGGCATTGAGCAATGCTCAAAAGTGTATTTTTCAGTGAGTGGGAGCAAGGTTCATTTGAATCCAACTTGCTCGGGCATGCACGTACCTATGTCGAAAGATATTTGTGCCAAATGTCTGTCCTCATTGAAGAAGAATAAGAAGGCTTAAAGCCAGCCAGTTCGTTTCGAGCTTTGTGTCCAAGAGGGGGTGAAGAAATTCCATGTCGGGATGTCCACCTCGCTCGATGCTTGCAGTTTGCGATGCATAAATTTCGTTTAAGTTTGTTTGTGAAAGATTTGGAACCTGGCGGTAGTACAGCATTTTGTTTCTCAATTGTTTGAAAGCGACTTGTAGCGTAATCGGAAGTTTTGAAAGAGTTCTTTGTGTGTGTGGAAATGCTTTAAGAGACTTTTAATATGTTTTCGTGTGTTCTTTGTATAGTTTAGTGCTACGGGATATGTTTTGGCTCAAGGCCAATTCGTTTGGCTAGTGTGAGAAAAGGGTGCGAGTGTCTGAGAGCAGCTAGTGCAGCGTTTGAAGTTTTCCGAAGTGTTCGGAAGTGTGAGGGAAAGATTTCTTACCGTACCGGACGAGTGTGAGAGAGCCTGTTGTGAGCTAAAGATCCAGGGGAGGTAGGTAGTCTACTGTGTAAGGTTGCTACCCGGAGTTTTTCGCAGGTCATAGGCCGTGCTGGCGGTATTGGCCTCTGCTTCCTCCCTGCCTACTGGACGTATGAAATGTCGCTGGTGATCAGGTTCCAGCTCAAAGCTAGTAAGCAGTTTCGTTATGGCTCGACCCGCTGGATTCTCTTTATGCAGAACTGCAATTTTGAGATGGGTAGTGAGGGCTAACCAGGCAAGCAAAAAGGTGAGAGACGGTGTCTTGCCTGCCCCAAAGACTCCTGCGGCAAGAGTGGATCTACCTGATCTGAGGGCGAGTGCCAGGCTGGAGGCAAGTGAGGCAATGTGTCCATTGTCATGTCGAGCAGCAGAGCCAAGGGCCTTGGCGAAGGTACGTAAGCGTATTGCCCAGGCGAAATAATGCATGCAGACTTTTCAACACAACTATGTGCATTCAGGTGGTACGGAATGGGCACATGGCCTGGGATGCCCAGGACAGTGGGTTTGTGCTCAGAGGCTAAGGGCCACCACTCGAAACTTCGTTGGCTTGGATTCTAAGATGCAAAGGCTAGGCGGGAATCCCCAACTGACAGGGCACGCCAGGTCAGTCTCGGCCTGGGTGGGCAGGGGTGCAAAGTCCTCTGGAAAGGGAACCAAAGCAACGTCCCACGCGCGAACACTGCTCATTCGCCGGACCTTATCACATGGCGATTTCTCTCCTTTGTGGGTGGATTTCTTCCGTGGTTGTGTCGTGAAAGCAAGCAAGAGCGCAAGGACAGAAAAGCAATTGTCGCCTTCTAGCAGCCCATATGCACTGCATTGGAGGAGCTGTTTGCCAACAGCTCAAAATAATGGTGGTGAAGGTGGGTCGGGCAGAAGACCGCCGCTTGCGACCACGAGGGAAAGGCAATACGACATTCATGCATGCCCTGTAAGCCAGCTGCTGTGGGTGTGATGTCAACTTGGAGGCCGTGCTTTTGGACAGTGGCGCTGGTCCAAAGGTCTTGTTGCGTGCTCGCTCCATCTAGGAAAGTCCTAGGGGCGCTCCTGGCCTTACTGATTACTAGGAGCAAGAAGCTCCTAGGGGCTCCTTCGCTACTAGGAGC
>CAXAMN010026583.1:1736361-1757170 GCA_963970005.1 Durusdinium trenchii
CGCTTGCTTGGTATGCTAGCACTTGTCAGTGAAGAATGTGGCAGCAAGGTTCAAGGTGAACGGTTTCCATAGGAAATAAGAAAGGTCATGCTTTCCGGCGTTTTTCATGGCTGGTTATTCAAGTGCGACAAGTCTGTTTCCGCGATTCAGACAGGTCAGATGGCCAATCTCAGGGTGGCACTGTGTTGTTTCATTGGGAATAGGCACCAAACTTTTGCAAGAAGGAGAGTGTCAGGATCTGCAGTGTCCTCCATTTGTGTTGCAATCCAACATCAGGTCATGCCAGAAACAACATCAAATTGCGTTAGGAATGACACCATGTGATGCTAGGGATGACATCATTTCATGCCCAGAATGACATCATGCGTGTGGGCAGTTTTGGTTGGTCCTCGCCGGTGCTGCTGCCGTTTGATTTACACACCCGGTCTATGCTGGTGTGATCCTTTTTGGCCGACGTGGGACCGGGGGTTTTTGAAAGGGAAAGTTGCAGCAGGGTGCTGCTGTCCATGTCCGTGTGTTTGAAAAGATGTGTACGGCTGTGTGCGGCGCCGTTGCAGGGAGCAGCTGCCAGATGCGTGTTGGTGCCGCCGCAGAGTGTTGCCACCAGATGTGTGGCTATGTGTGCTTTGTAGCCTGGGTGTTGGTGCCGCTGCGGGTGCCGTTGCTGTGGTGCTGCCCACAAATATCTTGCGTTTTCTGGGGTCCATGTTGGCGTATCTTTTATTTGTTTGTTTCACACATTTTGCCTGCTCTGTTCACCCGGTTGACGGCGCTACAATGTGCAACTGGCAGCGTGGCATGCAAAAAAATGATTTTCAAGACTCTACGGCGTCAAAAGAACCACATGCAACCGGTTTCTGTGTGGGTGTTTACTGTAGTTCAACGGGTTCTTGCCCTTTTGCACTGTGATTCATTTTTTGGTTACTGTGTTATTTGGTCATTGGGTCAGGCAGCGGTCACTTCAAATTCACTTCAGGGTGCAGGAACCGAGATGATTGGTTGGTTCCGCGGCCTTTGATTGACATTTGGCACAGTCACGTTGCCACGAAGTGACAAACAATCAGGGTTACTGTATATTCATGTGCAGTAGAGACTAGTCCAACCCAGCTACAAAATTAACATATTTATAAATAGTTGAACATGTCACGAACACCAGGCTTAAAAAATCCAGACCATCATGAGCAAGGCTGCGGTTGCAGTCGATGGGCGTCGGCGAGAAATTGATGATGAATACGCTGAATTGCGAAAAGAATTGGCTGCGTGCAGAGATCAGCATGCGAGGCAGATGTCAGTTCTTGATGAGACTTCTGCAAAGCTCAGAAACTTATTTTCAGAAAATGATTCTCTTCAGAGTGAAGCCCTCCGAAGAAACCATGTGGAAATGGAAGAAATGAAGACTTCTGAAGCAGAGTTGACAATGCGTGTTGGAGATCTCACTGCTGCGAAAGATGCACTCACATTGGAGTGTACCAGTTTACGGGAAAAGTTGGAGGCGGTCCATCATGAGACTTTTCAATTGAAATCACAGTTGGGCTCCAAAGAGCAGACTTTAGCATTGGAGTTGAGTTTGAAGAGAAAGGCAGAAGCCAGAAATGAACACTTGCAATCAGAGCTTTGTGCATTGGAATCCAGGTATGCCAAGCAAGGAACGCATGTTCAGCTGTTGCTTCGAGAGAAAGAACGTTTATGGAGCCAATTGAACCGCTCTAGGGCAGCAAGCGATTCAACAAGGAAGGAGAGTTGCAAGGAACCTCAAGCAGACTTGCCAAAAGAATGTCAAGCAAAGGTGCAAACTTCGTCGTTGAGAATCTCACGCGAGTCATCAGCAAAGGTGCGAACTTCTTCAGCAGTTGCCGAGCTAGAGCGAAAGTTGTGGCACACCCAGAAGGCATGGCTGACGAACATTGTTCTTTTCAAGGTATTGCCCGAAGTTTGGATTTTATTTGTTACTGTAGATTTTTTAAAGGTAGGACTTTATCGAGACTGCATGTTGTACGCTCTTCAACCCTTTCAACGATCTGATTCGAGGCGTTGGATCGTGAACGAGCAAGTCATGAGACAACCAAGTCTGAGCTTGCAGCTAGTGGGGCAATCAATCAGGGTGATTGCAGCGGGGGTTGCTGAGAGGCCAGATGACTTGCGTGTGAAGATGCAGAAAACATTTTTTTTTGTTTCGCAAGGAAAAGCACGTGTTTGATGATACATGAAACCAACATAATTGACAAACTTACACAAAGCTTTCTTTTCTCTGTGAGAAATTGTTTGGACAACTTCTCTTTATAGTTTTGGTAGAAGGCAAGGTTGGTTCCAAGATTGGTGTCACTCTCACGAATATCAATCCATCTCCCTTCCTCGCTGCTGAGAGGCTCGATTTATAGGGAGAAGTCCAGCACCGAAGATGATCACAGATAGAATTGAAACGGAAATGATGGCGGGAGATGAAACTGAACTAAAGAACAGCGTGGAATGACGATTGGAGTATCTGGACCGCGGTGGACTGAATCACAAAGGGCAACGTAGGAGGAAAAAGGGACAAAGCAGCAAGAAGGCACTACCACTGCACAGTGCACTGCGCCATAGCATGCTGTGTACAGTGTGCTGAAGCTGATGCTTGTTCCTGAGATTTGGAATGTTGGTCGCAAAGAAACACACGGCATAACTTTTACGTCTTCTTATCTTTATCAGGCTTTCAGAGTGGGAGGCTGGCATGGACAGGAACAGGTCCTGGTTAGAACGAAAAGGGCAGACGGCGAGAACCATCCTGAAGCTCTTGGGGACCGAAACATGAAATCTTCGGCCCAGGTGGCAAGCTTGTCGATGGCTGAGGCACGAATCGGCAGGAGTCGGCTTGGCGACGTTTTTTGGGACGCTGAACGGATGGGCAGGATGGGCCGACCGGTGAAGCCACACGCTTCACAGGCTACGAACCTGAGGCGGGCACCTTCCACTTGTGGATTGTTCAACATGATATGGTGATGCCATTCTTTGTAAGCATGTGTGTTGTATGGATCTTGAGTGTCTACATCGCTGAATGATCTGAACAATCTTTCGCGCAATTGTCCTGCCCTGCAGGTTGCTCAGGCTCAGCCGCATCCAGGAGACCAATGTAGTATGGAAGTTACATAGATTTTAGCAGGGCTTGCCTCAGCTATGAGAAAGGTTGGCTTTAATGAGTTTCTGGGTATTCTTTTGCATCTTGCGCGCAGCATACAGCAAGAGACATAGTTTGATCTCTTTTTTTGGGGTTGGGATCTGGGTGGGATTTGCACATTTCTGTGTTGTAGCATTGTGACGGAAAGCTTTCGAGATTCCAGGAGACAGTCAACAGAACCAGGTGAATGCCAGGCCGGACATCAAACATGGGTTGGATTGGTGAAAACGACAGGGTTCTTCTCAGTGCGAGTCTAAGAGATCTCAAGTCATTCTGTGGCTTGGCGGGCTGTGAGGTCACAGAGTTTCTCCTATTTGGGATGGTTGAGACGTTGGCACGAAGACCCAGATCAGGCACAACCTTGCCCAATTGGCTGCGGGACACTTGAACTTCTTCTTTGCGATATGAGTCCATTACTGCAGACACTTACTGTACATATCACATGACTAGAGTTGTCCGAAAAAAGAACACATCTCATCCGATATTTCCTTTTTCGTGTGGACTCGAAAGCATGGCTGACCTTTTTCTTCTGCCTCGCAGTCTTGGGGCCTTGTAGCCTGTGACCTGGGCGATGTGGTGCTCCTGGGGGTGCGCCTGCCCGTCGCTTGATGAACAGATTGAAGACTTAAGCTCAGTTTGCACCACCTGATTCGAACCTCTTATTATGAGAGTATCACATCCTCCTGCTGCTGGTGCACAGAACATTTGTTTTGTTCCCCATTTCCTTACAAGCCGTGGTGTGAGTCTTGTTGATCGACAAAACACATGGACTTCACACACTCGGGAAATGCGTACTGGATCTTTCTGGCTGCACAAAAGACATGTGGCTTGTATGTGAGCTTTCGAACATTTCCGGCAGCTTGTTGACATAAACATCACTATATGACTGTATGCTGTATTTTTGTATGTTTGTGGAGGGTTTGGGGTTTGGAATTCTTCAATGACAGTGCGCATGTCAGGATGGAGGCAAAGGCTTTAGAGAAGGGGACATCCTTCTCTTCACTGTCCAGCCCCATGAGGACTCGTCAGATTGATAGGTCCAAAAGCCCATGTCCAGGGCTTGGGTGCTTGAACCTTATCGAACAGAAAAGTCAGTTTTGTTAATGCGTTGAAGGGATACAGTGACTCAAACTATAACATGTTGACCGCAAAGTAGCGTACAGTCCTGGCACTTGCACTTCACACCTTAAAGACCTCTTGCCATGTCGATGCTTACAAGCGTGGCTGCAGGACTGCGTGCTGAAGGTCGATCGATGTGTATGTGAGTCTGAGCTTTGCAAATCAATCAGATGACGGCATGCACATACATATGTATAAGTTTTGCAAATCAAGCCCGACTCATCTAGAGACTGAGCCAGTAATATGCAGAACATGCAACAGAGCAGTAACTGGATTTCTTTTTGGCCAGGCAGTTGATGCTCGGAAAGTTGACCAAAAGGAGTCCAGCTCTTAGGTGAATTCACTTCCTTGCTATTGATGGGAGAAGCAACGTCAAAGTTATAAAGTCAAGGGCCAACTAATGACGACACATGCATCAATAGTTTTACTATGCTTTACTTGTTGACTTCTCAAATGTCATGTCCTTTCAAGAGAACATATTTGCACAAATACAAAAAGCCAAGGTTGGACATGATGCGCGACAACATTGAGAGAGACGGCAACCTTCAGCCTGTGGAGGACAGCCTGCACCGAGCCTTCCCAAGCTTTGCATTGTCATAGTGCTTTGCCTGAAAGCTTTTGTTGGTGTAATTCTCCCAAGATCTGCATTCAGTGCATTAATTTAGAGCCAAGTAAGGAAAGCTTCGTTTGACTATTCTCTTGTTCGAAACCGAATGGGTCCTCCAAGCTGCATTGATGAACAAGGCTGTCACGTTTGACTTTAGAATAGTCATTCTTGAGACAGGTTGTGGATTTGAAGCGGCAGGCCCACGGATGTGTCCAGTGCCTCGAGTATGGAGTTTTGCCAAATATAAAAAAGACGTGAACAAAAGATCCTAAAATTGTCATTGTTGTGTGTCCACTAGATATTCCAAGATTCTAGGGATGCCATGAGTTGATAGCGAAAGGCAATGAGCATTTTTGGATGACAGGAGGCTAAAAGTTGACAAGCTAAACGCAGGCCTACGAGGCGGCACAAGCGCAAGCTGCGCAGGCTTCATCGTCACTTGGACGCAGAGGAAGTGGATTCTACTTCATTGCTTGAACGACAGCTTTGAGCGCTTCAGGTATAGTAGAATGATCCACGAAATTCAAATGCAGCGCCAACAGATGCAGCCGCAGCTGCTTCAGCAGCAGCTGCTGCCGCTTGGGATGAATTTTCAAGCTGTATTGACTTTGAACATGTGTCCACTTTTTTTTTTTTCATTTTCGAGGGATTTTTTGATCAACTTTTATCGGCCTGGCTCTAATAGTCTGAGGCAGCAGCAACAGCAACAGCAACAGCAACAGCAACAGCAACAACACTTGCAGCAGCAACAACAACAGCAACAGCAACAGCAAGCGTGTGGATGTGCAGCCCTCAGTCACTTGCGCACTGCAGCTGAAACGATATACCTGCTTATTCACTCCAAGATGACCTTGCAATGGCCTCCAACTTAATAGCGATGGCCTCCACTCCAATCATTACATTTTTCATCCACACTGAGAAACCTTGATTTCCTCAAAATCTAGTTCTTGACTTCGTCACATGTAGCCAACAAGTTACTGTAACCAAATTTTGCATGAAAGTGCTATGTTTTCCTGGGCCTGTATGTGACTCAGGTGCGCAACCTGTCACAGTCTTATCCAGCAATGTTCTACAGATGTCTCACAACAACCCACTTTTGACGGTTGACTGGAACTTGGATCCAAGGTCATTCCCTACGCGCAGTCAACAGTGCAGGGAAGCCTTGAGATGCGACGTTGCCCTTGTCGCAGGTCTTTGAATGGACAATCGAACATCGGATTTCTATTGTGAACCCAGTCTTAGGAGGACCTGCCAAGTTGGAGAACCAGCAAACATTGAGTACTGGTGATGTTCTTTTGCTTCAAACGGTTTTTGCAAAACGAGCTTCAGCAGCACTTCTCCGCAACATTATTCCGCTCGTGATTGGTGCCTTGAAGAGCAGCTCGAAAGCCCAACGGATGCTCCAAAAGATAATTTGAAGTACAAACAACGGATGATAGGGGTTTGGTTGGTTGGGCATCCCCATATCTTGGAAGATGGACTGAAGCTTGTTCTAAACCTGACATGCAAGTAGTATGCATCCTGGTCAAACCACTTGCATCGGCATGAAGAGAGTTTTTTTCAAGTTCACTGGGAATAGCCATGGAGCCAGCATTTGCAATGGTTTCAAAGTACTGACTGCAGATTGCCATGAGCTCCATTCATGTGATACATATTTCAACCCCTGAGCAGGCCTCGGTATACCTTTGATCGCACGTACCCAGCAGCCAAGTGCTTAGCTTTCAACCGCAGTTGCCATGCTTTGAACGACTGTTTTGTACTTTGCCCCTGAGCTGGTAGTGTAGCTTGACTCGTTCTGGCCTTTCTTTGGCAGTTGGCCTGCAAGTTTCCTCAGGCTAGTCAGCAGATGGTGCCGCAAGGCCTGTGCTGGGCCGGGACACGCCCTTCAAAGGATTGGACGGCTGTATTTGCTAAGATATTTGTACGGAGGGGAAGACGCTTGAACAGTTTGCACCTTTTGAGACTCGATCCCTTACTGCCCTTTTCTACTGTTCAGGGAAGATGCTTCAATCCAGAGCACTGAACGTCCTGCAATGCTTATGCTTGAGCACTGAATCTCACTGCTTGAGCACTTTCTAGTTCCACACCAACTTGCGAACTGCGCGTCCCACTCCTCACAGCCCTTCGACTTGTGGGGTACTGGAGGTCAAGCAGTAAGAACAGGGAAGAGCGTGTAAGAACAAACCTGTACACTCATTTACTGTACATCGAATAATCCTGTGTGAGACCGAAAGTTGGAATCTCAAAAAGATCAAGTGGCCTTTTGGTTCAAACAAGCTTCTTGACCTGTGAGGGGAAAAAAGTTGCCGTTTTTCAACTGAATGTTCAAAACACAATCTCTTTGCAGGAAACTTATGCCGGTACCATGAAGATGGGTAAATACGCCATTAAATACGCATTGGCCCGGATGCGTTTCTTTGTTGGTCAAGATGTGCGCAATCTTCTTGAAACCGAATGAGTTTGTCTTTACCTTTGAATTGTGGGCGTGCTCGAACACCACCGATGAAGCTATTATCAATTGCCAAATGAATTACTGTAAGTAATGAATCTAATGAAGATGCTCTAGTGATTGAACTTAGCACGAAGCATCAGTTGGCAACCAGACATTTGAACTTGATGTGCTCATCTTTCAGACCTTAGTTCTAGGCTACGAGGGACCAGAACTACCGTTCTTTGTGACCGCTCAACTCCTTTGGTGTGTGGACCAACCGATCAACCTCACTTCCTTGAGACTCAAGTTGCGTCGCAGGCCACGCGAGACCTTCAACTTTGCTACTGTCGCAGCTGCCTTACAAAGAGAACACAGCTGTGTCACTGCTGATTCTCAAGACAGCAACAAACGATGACTGTCTTCCCATTCTGGTGACGGCGAACAAAAGCTACCATTGGGCAACCGCAGGCTGCCGTGAGAGCCAGGATGTGTTTCCGCAGTTTTGGTCTCAGGCCTCCGCCAATTCTCAGTGAGAGCAAGGAGGTGCAATTAACAGGGATGCACAATGTGGTCAACTGGTGACGTCTTTTTCTTTTGTGTTTATCATGAATTTCTGTGCCAAGCCACAGTGGGTCACAGTCGTCCTAACTGTGCCACGGTGACAGGGCTCCTAAGGTGTAGGCCTTTGACTTGTTGTCCCATTTGGAAGGACTGTGCTGAAGCCCTTCGGGTATCAGAATGGCGAAGACGCCGAAATCAAAGCCCCAGGACAGATCTGAAGTTTAGTGAAGTTGGTGGCCACCACATTCGCCAAAGTCAGGACCTTCGCATTGAAATCTTTATTTTCTTCAGAAGACTTTGAGGACCTTTCAATCGACTGGCAGCGGCACTGGTGCACAACTAGGCTGGTCTTGGCCATTGCATGGCAAGTCTTGAAAGATGGCCACCGCGCGGGAATCTTTCGTTGCCGAGTGGCTTGATGGAATGTGTCCGTGAGGTCTTGAATGGGCTGCAAGCGTTCTGGAGGCAATGCAGGGATGTTCAATGTATATACTGTATTTTATTCCACAGTTATGTAATATACATATATATATATATTATATTTACACATACTCTATTCAGATCTATTGGTCTATGGTAGACATGCTGTGAGCTGAGGGATTCCTAGTTTTAGGAGAAAGTCAAGCACATCACAATTTTAGAGCTAGGGGCAAGTGACCTAGGACCTCCTAAGAAGCTACTACTCTTTTGGATGCTTGATGATCGATAGGTTCAATCATGTTCAAGTATTTTACGTAAAGGAAGGCGCACAGGAGGGTACATAGATGATGATGGACGCTGGAGTAAGATACTGAGTACGCTTTGCTGATAGTTCCAATGCCAGAAACTGATTGACAAGGCACCAGCAAATGCTTACTGCGCTGTTGCGGTGAATTTTGGTATATATCGGTTTCACTTGTGATGAGAACGCACAATGTGATTGCCAAGAAGCTTTGCCCGCAGCTTTACTTGTGTATGAAGTCTGGTTTTCCCAACTGCAGGTCTACCAGACTATGCACCAAGAGGCCGGTTTGCCCAAACAGCAGGTTTGGTATCCCACGGAGCCTTGTGACGAACGTCTTAAGATACCGGCTTTTCCACAGACCGAAGGATGCAGTGAAATTACATTTCACTACATATGTTAGCAATTCGCTTTGACATGACTGGGTGAGCAGTAGCTTGTCTGAATTGTGATTTCGTTCAATTCAGATTCAATCAAAGTGAAGACTTCACATGCATTCGTGATGATTCGCTTGGTGATTTGCTAAGAAAGTCTTGATGCATGTGTTGAATCCTATGTCTACTGCTTTGTGGTTCAAACTACGTCTAGGCTTTTAGATGACAGGACTGCCAGAAGAAGCTACCAGAATGATCCAGACCAAGTGGCTACGAGTCAAAACTCCGCGAACCTTATTGCCTCAGAATAGCCCCTCGGTCCCCTAATCAGTTACTGTATCCCAGATTTGACTCTCTTCCTGTGCTACCTGCTTGATTCGGAAATTTACCCAATCTTGTACTTTCTGAAAAGCCCTGAAGTGTTGGTTCTTAGCTTGGACGCAATAAAGAAGTTGTGAGATTCTGTTGCATACTTCCTCGCACAGACCTACCGGGTTGCATGCGAGCCTCCATGAAGCAAGACAGTCTTTGCTGGTATCCATATATACTTGCATGCGCTACAGTGGATATACCTCAGAGTGATATGCTCTTGTCTTTTTATTGTAATTACCAGTCACCATCCAAGGATCGAAAATTGAGTGTTTGATTGAGGGCTTGAATTGCAAGGTGGTTTATATAAGTGCATGACAGAATGAAACGCTCAGAAAGCAGCTCCTTGTGGTTTTGTCGGTGGTGTTAGAAACGTTTGTTTTTCTTACGCAGGCACACTGGGATGATGCAAACCACCAATGGGGGAGGTGCCTCCGCCTTGATGCCTTTTTTTGTCAACAACTTCAGAGATTCACATAGGCCGCGAACCTGATCGTTCACAGCTGAATTTGTACTTTTCTAGGTGGCCGGGAAACCAGCCAGCTCTGGACGGTCAAATCAGCTCTGGGACCAAGATACTTTCCGATTGGATGCAAGAGCCTGCCAATTTCCTGCAATCTATTTATTTACTTATGTACTGTATTTATTTATTCGGCAAAGCACGAAGTTGGGTGAGATTGATGAAATCACCTTGTATCTTTACCAAGAAGACTCTACTGCTACTCTTGAACAGCAATGTCGCCCAGTCCGACGCAAAAAATGCCGAGGCGGAGGCGAAACCTACAACGGATGCACTCCGTGCGCTCCACTCTCCACTGGGCAGTCTGTGATGGCTCTCCCACAAGGTTGAGTTGATTTGGTGCTTTGCAAGTTCCATGACGTGCGTTCTTTCGGTTTGGATGCAGGAGCCAATTGGGCAGCTGTCGAATGAGTGGGAGGCCGAAACTTAGGCCAGCGGCAATCACTCATCGAATTGTGACACTCTGCGGCCTACTGCGATAGCATTTTGGCTGTCATTTGGAAGGTTTTATCAGCCTGAGCGAAGGAAACCGGTACCGGCACGGTACCGGTGCCAGAAGTTTTCTTTTGTGTCTTGGGCCCTAGGCGACTTTCAATAAGAGACATCCAAAATTGAATGGGAGATCTGAGATCAACTTTACTCTTGCTGCAGTGCCATTTGCTCCATATTTTTGAAGACTCCCATCATTATTGGATGTAGTTCACTGGGTGAAACCCAGCGTGTGGACCTGAGCGCATCATTCGCTTTTGCCTTCTAGCTTTGGATAAAATGCTGGGGGGCTATTCCACAAGTTGGAGAGCCTAGGATGGCACATCGACCACCGCAAGGACTGGTATCACATTAACAGTAAGGAATAGAGATGTTGGTTGCATTGCCTCACGAAAGTAATGCAGTATATATTTCTTGCAGTGGGAAGATGTCGTAGATCGGACGAACGACAATTTTTCGTTCTCATTCTGCGGTTGCGACTTCTCAAGGCCGGAGGATTTTGCTCCGCTTCAGACTCCAGTTTAGCTTGCTTCGATTTTCTAATCAATAAGCTCATGGCTTTCTGATCTTCATGGATGGTACTGAAGAGGGAGCCAATCTCAGGGAGGCAATTCAAGGACTCTTATTGCCGAGCAAGAGAATGTGATTGGCAATGCAGTTGGAACTGCCTCACTCCTGTGTTTTCAGCAGAAAAAGGACCGTTTGAATGGACCGTGTGAACCCCCATGCCGTGGGTGGCGAGGTGAAAATGCAATGCTGGTTGATTGGGTCCGGCTGGCGTTTGCTCTCAGGAGACGGGTCAAATCCGTCAGAAAGGTTTTCTGGAAAAGCTACCTCATGCAAGCCTAGGAGAGCCCCTCAGGACCGGAAAACAACAGCCAAGTTTTCAAGAACAAGCAGAGCACCACGTAGGACTTCTAGATGACTGTAGAGTCTAGAAGAAGAACAGACATGATGAAAACAAGCTGTTCCGCTTTTTTCCTGTTTTTTCCTTTAGTCCTTTGGGTTGAATTTCTAGACTCAAAGTGCTACATTCCAGCTGAGTGCTGGCCCGGGGCTCAGAGTGTTGCGCTTTGACCGGCTCAACCCGCTATACTTTTACTCTATTCACTTCTGCAATCTCTCAGGCAATGGGTGCCAGTGCCTGCTGCTTCACAGCCGACAATGTCAGAGAAGAGGCTGGAAAGAAAAGAGTCGCGAAGAAAGAAATCGAAGCAGTTCTTCTGGGCAGCCTGCGACTGGTGATTTCTTCAAATGCCAATGTTTTTCATACCGAGACGGACGAAGCCATCTCGGAACTAGAAAGCTGCGAAGCTTCTTGTTTGAGTACTAGTACCTCAAGATCTTGTCAGCCACCACAAAAAGCAGCAAACACAAAAATATATGCTACAACACCCTCATGACCCTCATGGTTTGTTTGTCATAGATTCCTCAACGTTGCATGTTGAAAGAACTCATGTTCTTCTTTGCATGCACCAGGCAAAGGCACACCTGACTGATGCTACCTTCAAGGATCGGGTTGTTGTGACGTCATGCCAAGATCTCTTTGTCTTTGGAAGGTTTGGAAGACTTGAATGGCATGTTACAATTTTTGTTATATATGCTTATTATGACAGTTTGCCTATGACAGTTTGCCTCTCATATATCCGCATCCCTTCTTCAATGGTTTGATTCATGGTAGCTGGTAGCCTTTCCCTTTGTCAGGGAAGGGCTTTGTGCTGATGCTAATGTTTTGTGACGCTCTTCCAGCTCACAATGATGAAAAAAGCCTCACCAGGACAACAAGCATGTGCAGTTTAATGAGGAGGCGCTTTGCAGTGCCTTGCAGGCTTTACATATTCACCAGACTTTATGAGGCTTTGCACTCTTTGTTGTATACAATATTTGTTGCAAGCAGGAGGCGAGTACCGTGCAGAGGAAGAACGCCAGAAAATCGTTGCCAAGTTTTGTTGCACAGGCGGCTGCAGAAAGCAGTGGAGTTCCTGGTGAAGTGAAGACGCAGCGCACGAAGGAGCCTTGTGAAGTGAGCTGGGACAAGTGGGAGAGTACTCTGAAGCATGCGATTAGAAAGTTTTTACTTCTATTTTTCAAGATTTCGGCAATATGTTTGACGAGTTGCAGGACAGGAAAGGCACTGGCTACGTAAAGCCAGAAATGTTCAAAGACTTGGTGGATGAGGACTGTACGTTTTTTGAATTGCAACATTCGCAGAACATGCGAAGAATGCTTTAGGACGATGATTAGAAGCTTTGGAAGAACGGGTCAGGTTCGGTATGCCGAGGCCAGTCAAGAATACTTTTCAGCTCATTTTCCCAAGTTGCCTCTTTGCTTGGGCAATGGTTCTGCTTTTTTTGGTTCTTGCCTCCTCCCCGCGAAGACGACACAAGGAAGCTGCGCGCACCCTTTTGTGGAGTTTGTGAGGAAGAAGCTGATCACCTCTTCTTTGATCTGTGAGCCAGGCACAAAGTCCGATGCAAAGCTGACGGCCTTATTTGCTCTCGCTGTGATCAAAGCTCAAGAAGCAAGTAAAACAAGCAGCCACTCACCTCTACACCTGTTTATGCATATTTATATTATATAATCTGATCATCCAATCTCAGTTCACACACGATCAGGCTCCGTTTCTTTGTTTCACCGCCTTTGGCGTCGAGAGTTCGAGAGCTGGCTGAAGGGCGTGGCTCCGCTCTGAAATCCGATACGGTCGGGGACGTTCTGGCCATTTGGCTTTGCCAAGCATACATAGGACCTTGTATGCTTTGAGGGTTTGGACGACTAGTTCTTCTGACAATGATTAAGTGGGAGACCCACCTTTATAGTTTTGCTTAGATTGTTTGCAAGCATCCCCAGGGCACGTTGAGGTCAGTTGATTTGGGGTGTCATGCTCCTTGCAGTGTGATTTCGATGGCAACCTTTGCCAAACCTCTTGGTGATGTCTAGGTCAAGCCAGAGACAATCACGCGAAGTTGTGGCCCAAAGTTGCTACGCCAATGCGAACTGCTGGGCTGTTTTTTGTGATATCTGACTTCAACATCAGCCTATGGACAAACGTTCTACTGTATATTACTGTATATATTCACACATTATACATAGAGGTGTAGGTTGGAAATCAAAGCCCGCCCTTGGGAAATTCATTTCATCGTCTGAAATTCTCTGAGAGTCTGAGATCACAAGTCGACAGCCAAGGCAAGACTGGCAAGACTCGCATCCAGGGGCGTCCCCTTTCAATTTCATAAGGGTAAAGAATATTCAGAGCGCTTCACTGTGCTTCGCGATTCTAAACTCTCTGTAGATTCTTTGGTGAGCATTGCAGAGTTCTTGCACTGTAGCTGTAGCCCCTGAGTTTCACTAAGTGTGCTCCAGGCACAGAACTACAAACGGCCACCATCCAAGAAGGGGCCGCAGTCGTTTCTCAAGCCTCAAGCAGAGTCTTATGAAGGATCTAAACTCCAAAGGGCAATGTTCTTGCTTTTTGCTCGGCTGCTTGCCAGAGGGTGGATGGACGTTTCTCGTGCTGCCATTGGCACCATCCCTCCCGTATTGAATCTCAAAGGAGTCCACCGCACAATCGCAAATAAAAGATGGCTTCGCAAGCTTAGTTGAAACTTCCAGGAAGCAGATTTGGAGTCCGACAATTATGTTTTCTCTCATTTACTGTACGAATGACTTAGCGGAAGAAGGCAGTACAACAACAAGGCGATCAAGCAGCTACTGCAGCCTGATTACACATGATTTTTGGAAGGCTCAGCAATTTGTCACCTGGTTCGGCTCAAAGCTTTGCACTGCATTCCCATGAGACGGGAAGCCCAAAGCTCCAGGCAAGATTTAGCGCTTTTGCCGCTTTTGCAGCCAAATGTGACGGCTGGGGAGTGTGACATATTGCCAGGCCTGTCCATGTCGCGGACAACGCCCATTGTCATCCAGGTTGGCCACAGAAGATTCCCGGACTCAATTCTCCATGCTTGTGATCGTTTTGCATCAAGCCAGAGCATCTCCATTAGATGGAGTCAACTTGAACTCATCTTCAATTGTGCAAGCTGAAGTCTGAACTGCAGTTGTACAAAGGTTCACTGCAGGATATCACTTCATCAATGGAAGAAGAGACTCGCTTTGAGATTTGCACGTATGCATAATATAATTTTAGCTGGTTTAAGGCAAGTAAACACAAGGATAGCCTTCAATGTCATGTCGCGTGTTCAATGTAAGGCGCACAGAGATGCACAGAGTGTTTACACACAAAATAAATAGATAGATAGATAGATAGATAGAGTGTTTGCACACTGCTTGTGATTGGGACACAGCAAGGTTCGCTTGCACTTAGATTAGATGTGATGATTTTTGGGTCTGCCCGAGCCTTCGAGACGATTCGTGGCTTGTCCAGTTGAAGAAGCGCACAGCCCCTGGTGCAACGCCCCCAAGCGAAGATGTGGATGCTGGTGGGACCCGAGCTAGCTTCTTGTCACTACTAGTAAGGCCAGGAGCCCCTAGTAGCTTCTTGCTCCTAGTAGTAAGGCACTTGTTTCTAATGGCTTTTTGTTACTACTAGTAAGGCACTTGTTCCTAGTAGCGATGCACTTTGTTCCTACTAGCTTCTTGTTACTAATCGAAGAAAAGGGATTTGGTTGGACGATTTCTCTCCGACTTGCTTTCTCCAGGTGCTGACACTGGAGAAGCGCCCCCAGAGCCTCGCGAGGAGGTTGGACTCCCAAGACCCACTGAGCTTGGCGACAGCCACATTAGAGGATGTGCAACATGTTACACGAAGCAACAGTCATTTTGATACGAGCAGATTTTGCAGTCTTAAGGCTGGAAAACAAAAACATTGTTTCCCCTTTCGGCCAGCAGAGTTTTATACTGTTTGAGAGACATGCTTTGCTCTGCTTTGAAGGAACGAGCTCGCAGCTCCGAATCCTCTCGCACTGCATCTCCGCAGGCTTGGGGAAGAAACGCGTGCATGGAACCAGTAAGAAGATGTTCGGGGAAAAGAAGAGAGAGGTGTAGAGAGAGAGAGAGAGAGAGAGAGCGAGAACCGTGCGAACAACAAGAACACCAGCATGAGACTTAGGAATGAACGTAACCTCTAACCTTTTCTATGTTCCCATGTCACCCTCCGCAGGCAGGAGCTCGAGCCAAGGAGTGGCTCAGAGAGATACCTTGAAACAAAAAATTAAGTGCAAAGTTTGAGGGATTCAGTACCTTTGTGTAGCAGAATCTGTTCATAGGAGCCTTCGGGTCCAGTGGCAAGGACCCAAGTCCGTTGTAGTCTGTCATATTTTGGCATATTCGCTTTGCATTTTTGCTCTCGACCCCGACGGAGTTCAATGGAATCCTTTGCGTCTGAGGTTGGCAGCTTCGCGTCCGTGGAATCTCTCATGGACCTGCAAAGCTTAGGAGAACTCTTCCGAAAGCTCCACGAAGAGGCGGATGCTAGTTCACAAAGCTGTTTCCACTTTGTGTTATGAGTTTGGATATTTTTGGCAAACATGTGGTTGTGGCAGACGAATCTTTGCGACTCACACATCAAAGAAGCACGGTTGTCCTCCTTTGCTGTCCAGGTAGATGTGATGCCTGCCTGATTTTCTGAGACGTGTGCTACTTTTCTGAGTCATTTCAGTCCATGTTTCTTTTTTTCTTTTCCTCTTTCGCCAGGCCTTTGCACGTCGAGAGTCCATCAAGCTCTTTGATCAGGACAAGCGAAATCGCCAGGCGACCTCGGAAAAAGATCTCGGCGTTGCGAAAGAGTCTGTGAAGATTGCACCGGTGATGTGGTGAAAATTTCACTTTAAGACATGTTTGTGCCAACGGCATGAAAACCGCGCATTTTACCAGTGCGGGCATGATAGCATGCATGTTGGAACCAACATCATCACCGTCTACATGGTTTCATTTTCATTGTACAATGCAGCATTTTTTGACTATTTACATGGCACCACGGTACGTTCTTCTACCACATACTTCTCAGTTTTCTCTTATTTTTGCATTTTTTCAATGGGATTAGCAATAATTGTTTTTTTGGCACATACGCACAGGTGGGGTGGGGAGGTTAATAGCATACGTGTGTATGTAGCGAACATGGCATGTACATCTGCATGAGTGCGCACATGGCATGCACATCCGTATGCATCCGTTGTCGATTCTATTTTACGCGTCATTCGTACGATCCCCAGCCATTTCAAGACATGCGGCCACTCAGCTGAGTTTTCTACGCCAGAAAGATGCTAGGATCTTTTTCGTATTACTGTAATTTTTTTTGATTTGAAGAGTGCTTTGTGTTGCAGTTTTGTTTGGCGCTTTCTTTTTTGACATCGCTTTCTATTTTTAAGTGTGCCACTTGGGGTGCTTTTCTTTTGCTGTGTTTGTGAATCGAACCATGGCCAAAGAAAAGATATTGGATGCCCACACGGGCGGCATTCATAATGCCTGGAAGACTGGAAGATGGCTTAAAAAGACATACTGAGGACTCGTGAGGACTCGTGTTGGTGGTGCCTTTAACACGAAGATCACGACATATGTTCGAAGTTGGCAATGGCGGATCGAACATGCTAGCACGGAAGACCTGTGCTCTGCGACTGCGAAGGCTTTTGCGAAACTGTCGTGAAAAGGAGTGCCACCGTCCCCTTTTATGGTACATTTTCCCTGAGAAAACGACGAAGCAGCTCGTTCGTGGACTCAAATCTTACTACCGCTTTCATGACACAAGATCTCCCGAGTACTGTAAAAAATGTAAAACTGCCTGAAATTGAATCCTATTGTATATAATTGTGATGACTTCTAGGTACTGATCAGAAAGAAACATGCTAAACGCCGACAGTTTTCGAGGTTCCGACTATGTTTCACTCCAATACAAAATCACTCAACCAAACCCGCGGTATTCACGGTGCCGGGATGTTTGTGAATCTTTGTGAATTTGCGCAGTGCTCTTTCAAGCAGCCTTTCCTCACAACATGTCTGGGTAGAGCGCACAAATTGTCTCTGTGCGAGTTCTTTCGTCTAGCACCCCTCTGTGCAATGCACATCGAACCAACACGTATAGTGCCATAGCCCCGATGGATCTGAAAGTGTCTAAAAGTACGTGTCATAGACACTTCTAAAGTCTGGTAATGAATTCTAACAAGATGGGGCCAGTTGGATAGGCTGAGCAGAACTTCAAAGAGGCATATGGCCTCGTTGAGCACTTGGTCCGCCGCAGTTGAAACTGAAACGACTTTTGCCCATTGTGTGTGGTGGAGGCATTCATTCACAAGTACATACCACAAAGCAATTAGAACAAGATGGTTCTGTTCACCAAGGCGAGGAGCTTTCTAGAAGAATATGGCCCTGAGGGTGGCTTGTTGGGGGCCCGGTGACACTTTGGACTTCGGCAAAGACTGCCGAAGCCTCATGACGAATCGAGCGATGAACTTCGAGGCCTGATGACCAGAGTGATGCTGGCCAGCAACTCAAGATCTCAGAACTTTTTACACGCAAGCGAAGATGTGCTAGCTGCTTTGGAATCATGAACAACGACAAGGTCGTGAAAAATCATGAATGAGTCGACGCGTCGAGTTCACATTGTACACGAATCTGGTGAATACAAGAAATCCTTTGGCTCCACAGGGCAGGGCACTAGGGGCTCCTGGCCTTACTACTAGGAGCTAGAAGCTACTAGTAACAAGGGCATTCCTAGTAGTCCCGGTTCAACGCGTCCTACGAGTCCATGGACTCGGAGCTGAAAGGGTGGATGGAGCGCATCGAGGAGCTCCGTCGTATGTCTTGGGGACACTCCTCGGAGCAGCCCACGCAAATCACCGATGCTTGACCAGGAGTTTTAGTGCTTTTTTCAATGCCGATATATTTGCTGCGCTTTCCAAAGAGGCTCTATGACCTTTTTATGACCTCTCTAGACATGCACAAGTTGTATTTTGTGTTCCTTTTCCGTGAATCCAAATGCCACCTAAGAAAAATGCATACTACTCCAAATTGCCGAGGAGAAGTAGGCCTTAGGCTCCAAACGTCCTTTGGCAGCGATCGTGTTCACTCCAGCGCATCTCATCTGAGGGTGTGGCCGACACTAAGACAGCGACATTGAACCAGAAACAACTGATGCTCAACAACACTGAGAAACAACATGATTCTCTCACTGACACAGAAAAAGCATTTTCAGGAATGGCTCTATGTCGGGGGCAACTTGAGAAGCCCTGAAGCATGGTCGAAGTGGCTCCCTAGTTGCAGGACTCAAATTCTCAGAACTGAAGACTTCAGGCCAAATGGGTCCAAATGGTTTGTGCGTCTAAGAGGTATGTTGGGAAAGATCCTTTTGCTCAGGTTTGCTGAGCACCCATCCTTGACGCATGTCGTGAACTGCGCCGCGAAGGACGTGCGGTATGCTGTCAATGCCAACTGGATGCAGACATTACATAGTCATCATAGTCTTAGCTCGTACTCAGTGCTGTTGGCACCTATCGAACGATGGTTTCCGATTGCTAAGGACTCCATTTCGCTTCTGAAGCTTGAAGCTGTGGATGAGGAGGGCTTTGAACCTTGTATGCTTGGAAGATCTATCTTAGCCTTTCCACATTGAAGTAGCATCTAATCTAGGTTTGCGGTTGTCCTAACATTCCTGTTAGCTGACAGAGCTAAGGATTTGTTCTCTTTTTGGCCGCTGGTGAAGAGTCACGCCAGAGCCTTTCCAAGCAGACAATGCCATTGGGGCCGAAACATACACCCAGAAATGGTGGAAACAGCTGAAATGGCGGATGAGCAAAAGCCGACCCGCACGAAAGCCAAGGTCGCGGAAGCCAAAGCTGTGTCCTGCTGCAAATAGCGGATGAGGATGAATAAAACAGCAGTGTAGGATGCCGTTTGCGACGTCGTTCGACAGGGGTTCTTGCAGCTTTCAGGTCTTGTTTCACTGCCAAGCTGGCATCAACCGCAGTGCAGCCTTGGCAGTCGCCGCTTTGTGTGTCCACGAGCAGCGGCCCTTCCTTCGGGTGCTTCGTGATTCGTTGCTCGAGCTTCGTTTGTAGCTGAGAACACGCAGCCTTGATCTCGTCCAAGAGACTTGAGTAATGGAAGTGTTTTGTCGGCTGGAGCCCATGCTCTAGCAATCCTGAAAGGATGAAGGGGTTGACTGGCTTGGAAAAGCAGCGCCACTCAAAACACAGACACAGGTTGCAAAGCTAGTAGAAACAATAAGCTACTAGGAACAAGTGCATCGCTACTAGAACAAGTGCTTACTACTAGGAACAAGAAGCTATATAGTAGAAACAGGTTGCAAAGCTTGGTTCTTGCGTGGTTTCTCCAGGTTGCAAAGGCGGCCGGGGATGCTACAAAATCGAAGCTTCAAGCGCCAGCTAATCCATTGCATCCGCACGGAAGGACCCACAGCGGTTTACCAAATGCCACAACATCAAGCTGAAAGCAAGAAAACTCGCGTAGGACTTGGACTGAGCTCACCATTTTCTTTTGTTTCTCAAGCCTTGCAGTGGGATAACGTCCTCGTGCTGGATCTGACTTTGACGTTTCAAAGCTTCGGATCCCTGAGTGATGTTTGTCAGGACTACTTGATTCTGAAGCTGACCTCGACTGGTGGAGTGCCGAGGTTGAGCACTACCAGAAGCAAGCGCAGTGCTGAGTTCTTTCGCTGAAAGCATCAGAACTATTTGTGCTGAACCGAGCCTGGAGGTGCATCAAGTGTTCCAGCTCTTCGCTCAAGCAACGTGGAAGAAGATTAGTTCAACATGCTTTCTTACTTTTAAGTTCTATTTTTCTGTTATTCTTGTTTGGGGCAGAGCTAGTAGAAAGAGGGAGAGCAGCTAGTAGAAAGAACGCCAAATAGAGAAGCTACTGGTAGCCAGACCCCTTCGAAAAGAACCAGTTCCTAGATTTCAAGTGAAGGGTCTAATATCATTTCACTTTTCCCTTGTTGGAGGTGGGAGGCAGGGGCGAGACACCTCGGCTGGGTGTGTGAAACGAAGCAATTTTGCGTTGCGCAGGGAGGGTAAAATGTGAGCAGATGTAGGCAAACCTGTGTCTTGAATTCCCTTGCATTAGGCAAATTTGCTTCCAACTTGAGTTTCGTTTGTTGCATAGGCAGTAATGTTGGATCTTAATTAGCTAAACGGGTTCCCCCCCTCGTAGCAAACAATCAAGGGAGTATGAATAGAATCCCCGCACAAATTCCATTATATAATAGCATTTGTAGCAGTAGCAGCAGTAGCAGTAGCAATAGCAGTAGCAGTAGCAGCAGCAGCAGCAGGAGTAGTAGTAGTCGTAGTCGTCGTCGTGGTGGTAGTAGTAGTAGAAGAAGTAGAAGAGAAGTAGAAGTAGAAGTAGAAGTAGAAGTAGACGTAGACGTAGACGTAGACGTAGACGTAGACGTAGACGTAGTAGTAGTAGTAGTAGTAGTAGTAGTAGTAGTAGTAGTAGTAGGAGTAGCAGTAGCAGTAGCAGTAGCAGTAGCAGTAGCAGTAGCAGTAGCAGTAGCAGTAG
>CAXAMN010026583.1:1757180-1780243 GCA_963970005.1 Durusdinium trenchii
AGTAGCAGTAGCAGTAGCAGTAGCAGTAGCAGTAGCAGTAGCAGTAGTAGTAGTAGTAGTAGTATTTGTAGCAATAGCAGAACAACATTTAGTAATAAAGTTAGTTTATCCCGAAGGGCTCCAAGTTGGCTCATTAATCCCACCCTCTAAACAATTGATATTATTCACTTTTCCTGTGCTTGTGTACTACTCCCTTGAAGAATTGTTTGGAGCAATGAAATCGTTGAGTTTTAATAAGCGTTTTGACATCGATTTCCAGGTCAGAATTCCATGAATCAAGCAAACCTCAGGAGAGTTAAATAAGGATGTTAAAGTGGGAGCAATAGCAGAACAATAGAAAAGTAAACAAAAGCAAAAAATCCTGGGTGAAAAAACATTTGATTATTCCGTCCCATTAAACTAATCAGGGTGTGTGCATAATTTGGCGAAAACTTTTTGTTTTATTCCGTCCCATTATTCTAATTTGGATGCGACATTACTTAGAAGTCCTACAAGACTGTCAAGCGGATTTCACAAGAGTGTCATGCAAGAGTGTCCCAGTGTCGCGCAAAGGTGTCTGGCAAACATGTGAAGCAAGAGCCTCGCAAAAGAGAGTCACAAGAGTGTCAAGCGAAGTATCCTACAAGAGTGTGATGCAAGAGTGTTCCACAGCAGTGCCCTAGAAGAGTGTTGCACAAGAGCGTTCTCCGAGAGTGTCATGCAGTCTGAGATCTTCAATTGTACTTGATTTGCGTTCGGGTCCTTGAGTTCAATCAGGCTTTCCATTGTTTGCTTTTTTAGATTTAGGGCAAGCGCCCCAAACACCATGACGCGCAGTGCCGTACTGCACCAAGGACAATAGTGCAGACTTTGACCTATTTAAGGAGCTATTGCATGAAGTAGGCGAGACGGCGATAGAGGAGAGCCTGGAGAAGCCAAGAGCTTGAGACTTTGCTTTGCAGAAGTGTGTTATCGCTTGCTGCTGCATTTGCTTTTTGAACATCACAGGACCATTGGCATCGCATGAAGATGCACAGGCTTTTCTTCTGAGTTGGAATTTTGAGAATGATTGCTCCTCTCATTTGACAGGCCTCTTCTTCCTCTTGCTGGCGGAACCATTGCGGACGCTGTGGACGAGGTGTCGAAGATTGGAGAGGTAGAAAACTTGTCTAACTTGGCAGAGTTCAGCTTGGAGGCAGCACGCAAAAGATGTCAAGTTTCTAGCCGCGTCAGGCTTCTGCTGAGCGCTGGTTCCGCTCGGATGCACCAGAAGTCTTTGAGAAGCTGATTGGGAAGCTGTCGGAAGGAGATGCTAGTTCACGTTGAGATTCTATCCGCCTGCATCCCATATAATAGCCCAATCTGACAAGTCACACTACAGTGACCACATTGAATACGGCCCAAAGAATGTGGCCGTGCAAGCTCCACTGTACAGGCTTGCCAAGGGTGAAAAGAGAGATTTGGATATGTTTTATATGATTGTCTTTGTTTATTCCAGGGGAAAGAATGTGAAGCATCTCACCATATCCAACGGAAGTTTCGTGTGAAATCCCAAGCTGGGGCCCAAGGCGATAGTGGCGACAGCGATGATGGCGGGGATGCCCGAATTCGTCGATGTGCGAGGAGAAGTTCTATAACAAGCTATACAGAGAGAAAGCTTGCCGGTATGAGGTTCTCATTCGTTTGCGATGCCAACACTCCATATTCTAGAAGTGAACATGACCAAACCTCTCAAGGCGATCGGAGGCGGCGAAGGCGCAAGCCTGGCCTTGAAGGAATCGGAAGTTTCCTGAGTAAAACGAGTGAGATACCTTTGTGTTGTCCACTTGAACCTGGACCAGAATACGCAACCAGATACGCCTCTCCCTGTTGATTTTCCAGTGGCCTAGTTAGCTTACTACGTGCTTTTGCCAGGCAAAGCAAGTCTGGTGAGTCGGAGCAGGCGAGTTGGTGCTGCGACTGGGATGACTGGCAGGGCATGCGATTTTGGTCCGGCGGTTTTTCTTGAGAAAAGCGTTCACCTGTAGTTTCACCAGCCCAAAGAAAAGATCCCACAAGTACAGTGCACACACACATATACTGTATATATATATATAGACAGAAAACATATTATATGTATATATATATATATTATTAATTACGTTGCAATGATTGTACACTCTGTCAATCAGAGCTGATGGGCATGGAGGAGCAGCTCACGAAAAAGCTGATGCCGAATCTGGTTCGCTTTGTCACTGAAGACCAGCGGGCACTGCAGGTGCAACATGTTGTCTTTGGCACTTCTTGTTTTGCACAAATATATGGCATCCTGGTGAAGAGTTTCCCCTTGCTGCTCCCAGGATGCTTGTGAGCTGCTTTCTTTCTTTGTCCAGAGGTAGCCCAGCTGCTGTTTCAGAGATAGGTGGCTTTAAATTGATTAGAGAGCTATGTTTGAGCGGACAAACTACGTGGGTGAAGGGAGCAAAAGGAGATTTGGTTAGCTGTGCTTGTCAGAAGGGGGTTTCAATTACCTGATGTGCCAATGAAATCGTTGCACACAGTTTTGCAGGTATGTCCGGGCTTACTTTACGTCTTGTTTTATTCAATTGGAACCAGTGTTGTCTTGTGATAGCAGACGAGGCATTTTCCAGACAACAAAGAGCTGGCAGATCTAGCGAAGAAGTGTCAGACTCAGAAGAAATGTTGCTGAGCCTCGCTCTACCAGTTGGAGAAGTCTATGCTGTGTGTTTGTTGTTTGTTTGTTTGTTTGTTTTGTTTTGTTTTTGTTTGTGTGTTTCTTTGTTTGTTTGCTTGCTTGGGGTGTGGTTTTGGTTTTGGTCCGGTTTAGTTTTGTTTCCCTTTTTTGTTTTGTGATGTTTTGTTTGGTTTGGTTTGTTTCTGTTTTGTGTGTGTTTGTGTGTTTGTGTGTTTGTGTGTTTGTTTGTTTGTTTGTTTGTTTGTTTGTGTGCATGTTTGTTTATTTGCTTGCTTGTTTCCTTTTCTACTTGTATGCACCATTTGCAGTAGCTTTTGCGTCAAGTGAGATCAGTCGACCATCCGCCTGCTTCGGGTTTGTTGAGTGGTTTTGTGCCAATGCAAAGAGGCTGTTTTTCCCCAGATAGCGTGAGCTATTGGGGTTCTTATTTCAAGTGTAGGAAGAGATGCATGTGTGCGCTTTCGAGCCTGGGTGCTGTAGGGTGCCCCTGCTGTGTGCGCGTGGGAGCTTCGGCGCTGGTGCCGCTGCTGTGTGCGCGTGGGAGCTTGGGCACTGGTGCCGCTGCCGTGTGCTGCTGCTGTGTGCGTGTGGGAGCTTGGGCGCTGGTGCCGCTTCTGTATGCTGCTGCGGTGTGCTTGTGGGAGTTTGGGTGCTGGTGCCGCTGCTGTGTGCGACTGTTGTGTGCGCAGAGCTTTTGCTGGCAGAGGTTTTCTTGTCATCCCTGTATTGCCAACAGTGCCACTGCTTTTATTATATAAGTCTTTCAAAGATGGAACTTCCACAGATGCATGTGTGTAGCAGTTACACATGTTTGTCGCGAGACATCCATGTGGCATGTAATTGAACTTCAGAAGCGTTGTGCATCGCGAGCGCAGAAGAGGCGACGCCTCAGACTGACATGGGTAGAGAAAACCATGATTCCATTGCTATCTGGGGTCTACGCTGGCGTAATGTTTTGAAATCTCACTATCCCCTTGCCACGGCAAGTTAAACTCTAGCTAAAACGCACCCAGCGAAACAGTATTGTCCGTCTTTGTATGCACCCGTTGCGGCAATGGTATTATGTAAACGTAATGTCAGACCAGAAAGATTGGGGTTCACAAATTCCACTCAGGGATGACTCTGTTGGCAAAGTATAAGGTTTTTGCATTTGTATGGCTTGACGCATGCTCTGCATATGTGTACGCCTGTGTACGCATGCATACATAATGCACGACAGGGCTTGTCGATGCTGGTGTTGGTGTTCGATGACAGTAGATAGCCTCAAGAGCAACAGAAGGACAATCAAGGAAGTTCGAAGAGCTACTAGGAACAAGAAGCTGCTAGGGGCTCCTGGCCATACTACTAGGAGCAAGGACGCTACTAGGGGCTCTTGGCATCGCTACTAGGAGCATTCTTACTTCACTTCCTTGCACAGTTTGCATGCGATGACTAAGATTCCCACTGGATTTTATCTCATCTCATGGTCCTGAGGCCGTCGCCGAAGCGTCTCTTCAAGCAGCTGCTGGGGCCCACAGCCGCGAGCGAGAGTGAGGAAGAATGCTTGATATGTTCAAGTGAAGCTCATACAGGGTTTGATAGTTCTTTGATAGTTCTCTGAGTTTCTGCGGGATCGATTTCTTTCCAGATCAGTCTACAGCACATCCGTCGAATGCGTTGTTGTTTTAAGACGGGGAAGGACCCAACGCACATTTCAGTCTGGCAAATCCTGGTGACGCAGTTTGTCATGTCTTTCAGGCTGGGAGCTCTGGAACGTGAACTAGGCAGAGAACTGTGTTGACGAATCACCTCTTGCCACCTTTCTTTTGTGTAAAAGATGGGAAGATGCCAACCCAGCAGACTGTGAACCAAGCGCTTTGAACATATTGGCGTCCTCAGGCAAAGAAGAAAAGGACTCAGATGAGGACTTGAATTAGCATTGGCATCAAACTAAAGCCAAGTTTGCAGAGAAGACAAGACCAAACAGATTGATGTAGAACGGTTCAGACGAGCCAGGGCGTCCTGTTGCAGGACGAAAAGGATGATAGAGAGCGTGGGGAGAGAGGCCGCGGTTTGTTCGGACAAACTGCTTTGAGCAGACCTCAAAGGTAGTTCCTTTCGAAGCTTCAGCGAGTGCAGGCCGTGAACGAGATGCGAGCTTCGAGGAGGGCATTGGGAGATTGCTGGTAGACATGTCATAGCAATCCAATTTGAACAGCTTTGTCTTCCAACTCCCACCACCTGCCCTGCCTTTCGCCACACCGAATTCGGAATGCAAAGTGCATAGGAGCGGAGACATAGAGATGAAAGAGATGGGCGGTATAGAGATGATCGTGACCGTGATGGTCGGGATCTTACATTTCTTGAATGGAGCATTCCAGAGGTCGCATTGTTAGAGTCCGCGAGTGTTTATTTGTGTTGCAAGATACAAAAATCAGTTTATACAAAGGTCTTGAAGGCTTTTTGCAAAGAAGGGGGTGGACTTGGCTGCCCACACATTCTGTTACTCCGAGGCCGCGACCGTGGAGGACGTGACCCTCGAGATGGTTGGTGGACTCGGAAGTCTTTTCGGATCTTCCTTCGGCGCTTTGTTCGAGTGGACGTTCAGTGCCTTGGCCCAGCCAAGCTCAAGAGACACTCCCCCTTTGACCCGAAAGATGCTCAAGAGAATCGCTAGAAACAAGCTACGATCGGGGCTCTTGGCCTTACAGGAGCGTTCGGACGCTACTAGGGGCACCTGGCATCGCTACTAGGAGCGTTCGGACGCTACTATAGCTGCTTGCAGTCGATGTTTTCAGGTCGTGACGGCCGGCGAGATGATCGAAGGGAGGACCGTCAGAAGCCGAGCTTCGGGATGAGCGGGAGGGACTGAAGGGTTAGGGAAGGGGCGAGCTGAAAGACTTGAAGATTTGCCAGAAGAAAAGAAGGGAAGCTGAACATAAAAGTCCAAATGTCTGAAGAAAAGACAGAAGAGATAGAAAAGGACATAAAGTAAGGAAAGAAATGTTCTTTAAGACTTTGGAAGACAAAACATGGGACAACGTGCTTTTAGGCTATGATGTAATGCTGGCCTAGACTTGTCTTGAACGTATCGAGGCCGCTTCGATGATAGACGAGGTGACCGAGGTGACCGTGGAGGTGCAAAGTGTGGCCCGGCCGGGCTTCGGTGCCGGATGTTCGGCTTGGGGAATAGATGAACCATGGCTATCAGTATCATCACCTCCCTAAGGATCTTTTGGTGACTCCATCACCACCATTCCCAATCTTGGCAATTCGATCCAAGGATCATTTGCGTCATCGCTAGTGCGGCTCGATACGAAACATCTGAACATGGGGACGGTCACAGCTGCAGGTGGCCGACCCGGTGACCGAAGGGATCCTAGACGAGGACCAGGTGCCGAACCTGTGTTTTGCGGACAACATGAATTTGTTGGAATTGTAGCGGGAAGGGTGTAAAGACTATTTCGGGTGTGCTTTAGAATGGGGATGGCCCCCCAATGGGTTTGAGTGGAGTCTTGCTCTTCTCAGGGGTATTCTGGCTTTCTCCCGGTGTCGATGCGCGCCGCGTGCCCATTTGTTTGGTTTTGTTTGGTTTTACTGCGTTTGGAGGAGGCCGTGACGATCGCCGAGGGGATAGGCCGCCGCTGCCTTAGCTGAGCCGGTTTGATGAGAAGATGATGCATGGATAATGCCAGGCCTTTGCGACCTAAGGCCCGATCGGCGAGGCGGTTACCAAGGCTGGGAGACTCTCAAGCGATTCACTCCACACTGCAAGCATTCCAATTTGACAAAGTCCAGCGAGCAAGGGGCAACAGATAACGTGCTGTCGTTGCTACATCGCTCATGAGCTGTCAGATCATCGCCGTGGGGATCACGGTGGAGGAAAAGGAGATGGTCGTGGAAGAGGTGATGGTATTTTTACAGTAATTCCTATCTTGAAAAGAGAAGTTTACCAGAGACACCAAAGCTACGTCACACAAAGATACAGCATGATGCAGCCACATATATATATATATGATATATTATGTGATATATTATGTGATATATATATATATATCTGTCAGGCCCAGGTGGTCGAAGCCGCAGCCGCGATGGCCGTGGCCGTGGCGATGGCCGCCGTGATGGCCGCGATGGTCGTGGGGATGGCCGCGATGGTCGTGGAGATGCACGGCGATGACTGGGCGAGCAGGTCGAGGTCAGAGAATCCAAGAGACTAAAGATATCTAATAGATCAAAATTCTCACAATTCTAGATTCTATAAGTAAGGAGTTTAACTCAGTTTAGCCGTTAACCCAAAGACTTTTGGCAACGAGGCATAAGTCAAAGATTGAGTTGAATGTCTCTGGCCTTGACCGCATGTGTCGTGACTCGCGGCACGTATCTTGGTCGTAGACGGACAACGTGGACCCCTGGATGCAAAATGAGTCAGTGGGTGATACTTGGCCGATTGATGGACATATGTGCTATGCAGTGCAGGCTTTATTGGCTGTGTATCCACCGACGTTGGCTCAAGACCATGGTCATTCTGAGCTCAAGGGCCATTGCCAAGGATAGCTTGTAAGAAGTTTGACAAGCAACCAACCTGTGTCCTGAAACCAGGCTTGGCAAAGACGGCGGACCAAGAATGAACAGAGTAAATGCAAAGGCTCCTAAAGCAAAGACCATCGGGGTGGGCCAGCTTCTTGAATCAGAGTACTGCAAATGTGTGTCGATCCAGATGAAGCCTGTCTTTGTGCGTGCCTCAGGCTTGCAATGTAGGACACAATCGGAGAGCTGCAAAGCAGCTTTTCTGATGATTCACAGCTGGAAGGAAATTCAACCTGATTGACTCGAGCTGGATCGGTTCAAGACGGATGCAGAAGCAAGTACTTCCGGGCTGAAAGGATGTTGAAAGAGCTAAGGGGCCCATCCTCTTGCAGCAGCCCGATGGAAGCTTGTTGCAGGTGGGGCTGAAGCTTGAGACCATTTTACACTGAACATGACAAAAAGTTTCTTGCCGCAAGCTTGGTCCATCCATTGAAAGCTTCGGTGACCCCTCCGTCTGATGCTTCTCACTTCCTATTTCCGCTGTGCTTCGCGTCTCAGGGACAGCCGTGGGGTCATGTGGCATCGCCAGCACCGTCCACTCCTTCCGATGTGGAGCAGACGCAGGAGGCCATCCGAGCTTTCGAGGCCGTGCAGATCGCGGAGCATGAGACTTGGTATTCAAGAAGTGGTGGCGGCTCCACCGGCCACACATGTGTGGCCATTCATTTTTGTTCCTTTTGTTATATATATATATACACGCATTTTTTTGTATTCAATGGATTCCTTGTGTTTGGTTTCCATTATGGGATTGGAAGAGTTGATCCTCGAAAATTCCTTGAGGCGATGAACACATCCAGGAAAGTCTTGATTTGCATCCTGTTCCTTCTTTGCATCCAGACAAGCAGTTGTTACGTATCATAAATATGGGGGAAGAACTCTCGCCACGTGCCTAGGCTCGCCAGCATTTTTGTGGAGATATCTCTAGAAGCTGGTGCGCAAACAATGTGGCGTGGCAGAGACTGGATAGGTAGGCAAAAAAAGATGACACCACCCAAGAAGAAGGTTGAGACACATGAGATAGGTGGAATATATATATATATACATATGATTATATGATTGTAGATGGAACATTTGTTTTGGCCAATTTCTGACGACGGAACCCTCGAAGTACGAGCCACGCTTAAGCTGAGGCATCTGGGCTTGAGCATCCAGAAGCTCTATCCCAAGGCGGCCTTGCTACTCAATATCCTCTATGGATGCTTGGATTTGCAAGTATAGACCGGTGCAGACAATTTGGATGGCTGTATTCAGTGTTCCATGCTATCTGCCACCTAAGGGTTGCTCTACTACTTCCTTGGCTTCCAGGCACAGCGCATAGTGCCTCCTTCAGAATATCCTGGTATTGAGAAAATGGGTCCAATGTGCATTGAATGATGAATAGGGTTGCCATCAGCCGGGTCGAATGGTGCAGGCCATCTATTTTGGCCGCGGAGGAATGTTCTATCGAACCAACAGTTCTCAGCCAAGCAAACCATTCCAATCTGCAAACTGTTTTTGTGATTTGTACCACCACAAATATAAGCGTTTGGAACAACGAGTTGCAAAAATTGATTGCAGCAAGGTCGTATAAGCCAGGGAGCCCACTTGCAACGGTGTCTTGGAGCAATGACGGGACTCGCGACAGATACCGTTAGTCACATCTGGTTTGTAGTCCAAGAACGTCCAACATGAGGTGTAGATGGGATATATATATATATAATCATATAGATGCATTTTTCTGAATAAATTACTTATTATTGACTGTCTTTGTGGATGGGATGTGATCCCAGGCTGCAGCGTGCCTTGCGCCGCTTGGCCTTCGTGGCCTTAATGGGGGCGATGCTGCAACCCATGTTGTCGCGCATGGCCGGGCGGTCGTCCGTGCTGCCCTCGGAGGTTTCGGAGAGTTAAAGACGTCAGATGGCCGGAGATGTTTCGGGGGACCCAACAGACAAGACCTTGACATGCTTCTGGAATTTGTGTCGAATTGCACACTTGACCAAGATTACCTTGAGCTTTTTGCGAGTGGCGACCTTCTCACAGGCCTGGAATGAAAGAAGTTCCAGTGAAACAAGTTCTTGACAGATTCTTGAGGCAAAAGCCTGCCTGACAGATGCTGACAATGCTGCAGCAGCTTCCAGAGCACTTGCATCTCAGCTAGCTGAGTGAGGCGTTCGAGCTGGCCAGTGCTTGCCGGAGCAAGTGAAGGTGGTGAAGATGGATGCTCAGAGTGGGCCATGGCCCGCAATGGTTGCTGCTACGCAAAGCGCGGATTGGTCAACACCAAGTGCTCAAGAATGGTGATGAGCCATCGATGAGGTTCACGAGTGCTGACGATGACAAATACATGCGGCTCTCCACAAGAATGGCACGCTACGAATCGAAACTGCTGTAACAGACATTCGAAAGGACAAAGGCTTAGAGAGGTTGGAACAGATGCTGTTCATGGTGAGGGACTTTTCAACGCACAGGCAAAATGTCGACGTGGAGCATGGACAAAGCAGAAGGCAATTTGCCTTAATTGCAACAGAGGATATCTGCCCTGACATGGAGCCGCTGGAGCAAAAGTTGCTGAGGCTAAGCCCGCAAGGCATGCGCATCAGTCAAAGTGGGTCATGACGGCCAGGGTGGATCTACAAAATACCACTGTCAAGGCCCAAAGATGGCAAATTGCGATGAGAAAATATTCCAAATTGCCATCGTTGATGCTTTTCGGTTGAACGGGAACAATTGTTTTGGTGCGCAAGCCAGAGACTCACGACCTCGCAGCCATATCACCTCCAAAGCTTGGATAGTCATGATTTGTGAATGGAGGAAGCTAAGTGCAAGGTTGATGAAGCTTTGCTTGGCGTGAGATAGTGAGATAGAGACATTGTATTACTTTACGAACAAATATTGTAGTTTATATTCTTGCCTGACGACCAAGCCACAGCAAGCTAGATGTTTTGACATGGGCTGCTTGTGATGAGAACCTTGGCCGTTTGTGGCATGTGCTCTTATGGATGAGGCAGATGGGTGCAGACTGGAGTTAGATCAGAGAGTAGCTTACTTGGTGTCCCAATGGCCGAAAGGTCCATATTTGGAGCCAGCTGGCAGTTTTTCTGTTCTTTAACTCTGGAAATCACAAGAGATCAAGCAGTACATTACAATCTCCCTGCACTTGCGGAGATGTCCGCTGACAGGCTCCATCGCTGCCCTCCTTGCGCTGCGCTCCTGGTGTCGAGAATGTCTGACCTGAAATTCTGAAAGCGAAGCCAGGCTATTCGGTTGGAGGCCATCGCTTCTAGGTTGGAGGCGATTTTTTATTAGCAGGGGGGCAGAGCTGCCTTTTAAACAAGTCTTTTTTGAAGTCACTGAAGTCATGTCCTGAGGCTCGGCCAGGCTCCTGCTGGCCCAGCAGAAGGCGAAGAATTGGAGAAGTTGGAGGGACAGCAGGGACAGCTCGACTTCTAAGCTTTGTATAACAAAACAAATCTATGGAGGTCTATGGGTGTGGTGTCAACTTTGGCTGCTCTTTTCTGGCTGAAACAGGCCTTCGCGGCAGACTTGGAGCGTGAAGGAGCCCAGCCATGGGAGACTTGTGCCTTCGTAAAGCTCTACCAACATTAAGTTTGAAGCTGTGTTCTGGGACAGTGAGGTGAGACGTTTCGAACATGAAAGCAGTCGCCGGTCGAGCTGTTTACCAAATTTGGTGCAACTGTGCAACTTGTATACAGTATATCGACCAAGAACAACACGTCATGAGCTAGCAAGCAGACTGCAGCATGCCGAGGTCGCTTGTCAGCCATTCAGGCACGTCTCATTGAAGTGGGCTGCTCAGTTTTGGAGGGAGCCAACAGGCAATTTAATTGCAGGCTGAAGCTGTGATTCAAAATCCAAATTGACCGACAACTGCAATGCGAATGAAGCTGCTTCCATTCCGCACTAGATTGCTGAGGTCCCGATTGATGCTGTCGAGGAGAGGGTTTCCATAAACATGTTGACTGATCACCGTATTCTTTTGTTTTCGGGCAAGACATGCCTTGCCTGTTGTGTGGAGTGCTCGTTTGCTACAAGCTCTGCAGGTTGCTGTAGCTTTAATGTGCGGGTTGTGATGTTTTTGCCTGGGTCTTCTTGCCCACCGAAACCTCGCTTCAACCTAGTCACGGTGCGAACAGAGACGGGGTAATAGAGCACAGGCTGTACCCAAGTGACTAAGTAGATTCTGTTTCGTGCACAAACAGAGCTTGCCTTGTGCTCCATCAGGTGTACAGATGCAATGTCGTTTTGTAGTAGAGATTGCATTCCTGGTTCCACGCCAGTTCAAGATGGCTTCATTGTGGTGAGTATTGCGTCCATGCTGATTCTGCTCTATTTGTATGTATAATATATACATGTACACAAACACACACAGTTGTGTCGAAGACAGTCGCCCACCCAGAGCCCGACAGTTCTTGTGTTGGGTGATTGACTCACCTTGTAGGAGTGCTCCCAGCGAGAGGAGTCTCGCCATCAGCGTTTGGCAGAGGCTTCAGATTCGTCAGATTCATGTTCGTACAGTTTCTCCTGACTTGATCATAGCAGGGGTAGAGTCGAGTTGACAGACCAAAAAGGACATGTTAAGGTTCTTGTATATCATATTGATTTCTATGACAAGTGAGACCATGCAAAGCCCTGTGGTAAAAGGAAGAAGTACTGTAACCCATTCACCGCCCTCATATGTCGCATTCTTGAGACAGACCCATGTCATCCATGTGGACGTATTGGGAAACTTGACGAGCAGGCGCTATGTCTCAGTGAACAGGAAGCTGCAGAGGTGAGGGACGAGGGATTGCTAAAGGAACGCATTTCTTTCAAACTACATACAGAAGTGTTTCAAGAGATTGTGATTTTGTGGATTCTTCAGTTTCTCAATCAAGTCAAACAGGATCAATTGTTAAGTGTTCCTTTTATTTCTGTCTAAATGGCAGCAACTATATAATCGTTGTCCACCCTGCAATCTGATATGGAGCAGTATTGAAGGTAGTGTTGAATCAGGAGTTTTGATGCATACGTTGAAGTGCATGGATTCCTTGACTGAGTTTCAGTAGTAGTGAAGAAGAACCTTTTAAGTTGGATTATGTGCCACAATGCTGAAGGAAGCACTTCCATGCTGAATGTTTTTTGCATCAGGCTGCAGCTGAGCGTGATTTGCTGTTTGAGTCCCAGAAACGGGCAAGACGAGAAATCCGGGCGTACAGGACTTGGAGTGCAAGCATAGGTTCTTCTTTTTCTCTTGATAGTCACACTCTGTGCTGAATACGGTTTGATCACCACCAGCTTGAGTCAGCCATGTCTGCATCAACGATGCAGTGTGTTTGATGAGCGATGTTGGAATCTTGCACCTCCGCCATTTTCTTCCGAAGAACCACGTCGTCTTTGTGTTGCATCCCACCTTATTCCCAATGGCCACCAACGGATCTGCTGCGATGAACGGCAAGGATGCTAAGGAGTGGGCTGGTGATGGATGTCTAATTGTCGATTTGCCGCTGCCTTTGTTCAGGATCGAAGCCGCTCCCCTAGAAAGGAGCTGAAGAAAGATCCATCAAAGCTGACGGAGGAAGATTTGAAGGAGATCCTGGGAGCCAGTTTCTTTGCCAGAGAGTTTGCATCCTGAAAGAAAACACATGGCTTTGTGAAATGGCATGTCCAACTTGGTACATGGTGTACAAGCATGCTTAGAGGGTCCGTGCAAATCATCCCACCACGCATGGGTCAGCACACAGGATGGATTCTCCGCGCAAGAGATCTTTAGCTCTGCGATCACCAAGAGTGGCTACACCTACGACGATTTGATTTGCCTTCCTGGCCACATCAACTTTGGAGTCCATGATGTGAATCTTACAACCCGCATCTTGGTCACAGAAGAATAGAGACAGCATATAGAGACCGAGACCTATTTTCTAGGATTTTCTACAAGCGAGGGTCTTGTGCTGTCGCTATGCTGTCCGAGCTAAGGCTTCTCGCGGAAGATCACTTTGAAGACCCCCATCGTGTCCAGCCCGATGGATACCGTCACAGAGTCCAACATGGCCATTGCAATGGCATTGGAAGGTTCGCCGTCATGTCACTGTCGCGACTGTTGCCATTTGCAGTGCAGATGCATCTTTACGTACAAAGACGCAGCTGGCGAAATGTTTGGACAAAGCTGGCGAGGCGGACATGCACAGGTCAAAGACAGGTAGCATCAGGGCACCTGCCTCAGGAGGCGTTCGAAAGATTGCTCCCAGTATCCGGGACAAGGGCCCTCGCTGGGTGACCGTGTGTCATCCCTCATTCAGTTGCAACATCCAGTGTGTGTGCATATTTGTGTGCTTGAGGTTGACTGCAGGGCTGCGACCAAGGGTGGACGTGCTTCAAACTATTCATTTATGTACCTATCTGTCTCAACCTCTGTTTGTCTGTTGCATCCGTCTATCGGTTTTTGTTTATATTTTGTCACATGCCTGCAAAAATCAATTTTGTCCCCATTTGCCATACTTGTCTTCATTTGGTGATAACATCCTTAACTCTGAGCTGCCCTTAGCACCTCCCAACGCTTATATGCAGTCTGCTTGCATGCAGGAGATTCTCCTGGCACCCTGCACAAGCATCAGCCCAAATAGAAAGACTTTTGTGACTTTTATATCTGAATGGGCACATCAGGCGACGTCAGCACCAAACACATAGTCAGCGTCATGGGCTAGACTAACCTCAGCTGTGTACTGCGGCCGCAAAAACGGGTATCTAAAAGAGGCGGTGCAGGCTCTAAAATGCGCATGCATGCTAATCCAAAATGTCCTTATCACAAGAAGTCTCTCAACTTATCATTTCTGCGCCAACCTGCTGAGCACACACACACACACAGACTTGAACACACTTGAGCCTATAATTCGGCTGGACTAGGAGTGTTCTGTGGCCAATCTTCGTTTCACCGGCGATGTTAACTGTGCTGAAAGATACTGGGATTGTTTGGCAGCTGCTTCTGAACCTTTTGGGTTTTATGGAGGTGGACTCGGGGTCATCCACACCAACCTCTCCATCGAGGCCCAGGCCAATGAAGTGGCGCGAGTGAAGAAGTTCAAGGCACCAGCTGCGAGTGTCAGGCGACGAGCGGTAGATACGCTACAGTAAGACTTAAGATTCAACATTATTCCAACTGTTTGTTATAGTGGGAATAGGCGGAGTCCGTTTTTGTCCCTTCCTTTGCCGGGTGCGGAAGTTTAGAGTTCAGGGCTTCAGTTGTTGTCATTCGTGGTTCGAAGCCTGTTTGAGTTCTGGCTGATGCTTTTCAGTTTCGATTTTTCCACTTTCCCACTGTACAGTATGTTCCAATACCTATTTTTTCACTATGCAACGAAGGCAGCTCATGAGGCACTTTTGGGCCAAGACATGCGAAGCTCTTTTAGCAAGCAAGCGTCGCGAGCGTCAAAGGCTGGCTTTATCATTGACCCGGTTTGCGTGCCTCCAACCATGACTTTGGAGGAGCTTTGAATGTCAGAGCTGTTTCAAGCCCGAATATTTCTATTTTGAAACATATATTAATGATGATGGTGAGGTTTATTGTGTATTGCAGCTGCAGGAGCTTGATCAGTTGAAGAGCAAGTTGGGTTTCACAGGCAGTGGGCTAAATTCCGGCCAATTCGGATATTTTTCAATTGGATTGCGTAGACTCGCTCTAGTTTGGAGCGCGGGAATGCAAATTCTCTAAGTCTTTTTGTGGGATGTGTTGGGAAAGTCGTGAAAAACACACCAAAGGTTCCAGTGCAGTGCCAACGACTGGCAGGTTTCCCAGTCACAGAAAATGGCCAGATGGGTCGTCCACTCTTGGGCCTGGTTACAAAGCGTGACACAGAATCATGGCCTTCTGATACAGGTTGGACTGTCGGGCCTGTTTATTGTTGCATCACAAAATCGATTGTTTTATTGTAGTCTTCCCAACAAAGCAACACGGGCCAGTTCCGGACAAAGCTGAGGACTTCATCACTGACAGGAAAACCAGGCTCAGCGCGATCATGACACCCCTCAGTCAATTGGTCACTGAGAAGGAGGGCATTGATTTGAAGCAGGCGAACGAGACCTTGCAGAAGTCCAAGAAGGACTGCGATGCCAATGTGTGCTTAGTTGGCCGTTGCCATGCGGTATGCTGGGATTCCTTACCATCTATATGCTCTCAACAAAGGTGCATGCTATCTAGGGGTAATCAATACTGTCGATGGAAGATCTTCGCGCGAGCTATGACACCCCAAGCGCTGCAAATTGTGAATATTCTATTCTTCCCAAATAGACGCCACATGATTTCTTTCTATTTTCTTGTGCTGATATTGGGTTGCACAAAAGCTACTCAAAGCACTTTGCTGCATTGCACGTGCAGGGTAAACTTCCGATTATCACCAACACCAACCTGCTCGTTGCACTTGTGGCTCGTACTGACATCAAGAATCTTGGCCTTGCGCAGCACTGAAACGGATTTTATCCAAATTCATAAAAAGTCACTCCATGGAATCAGGTCACCTGGGTACTCCCTAGCAACCGTTTTATAGCACTATAGAATCGAATCACTCAGGTTTCTCGATTCTAAAAGGAACCAGGGAAATTTCCGACAAGGGTGCAATTTGACCTAGTTGACCGTTAGAACTTGAGATATATGTTTCCGTGAGCTTTGTACTGGTGACATGGGGACTTTGACTTTTTAGTGACAGACATGTTGATGGTCATTGAGTGATCATGATTCTATAGAGGAACAGTGCTATGATAATCTATGACATTGCTGTTTAGTGACCTTGATTATATAGAGGGAGTTTCCAGAAAGCATTTTCCGTTCTTGCCACAGGTTGAGTGAAATATTCTGTGTGGTTCAGTGTGCCAGCGCGTGGTAATCATCAGTGCTGGACAATTCTGTTTCGTCAACAGTTGTGCTCTTTCAAGTGTTTTCTTTTCCAACTTTGTGGTCTTTCAACTTTCCCGTGCAAGGCTCATGAGGCAATGAACAAGCAAGCAACAAACAAAATGAACAGGCAGACCAGAGCGGAAAGAAAAATGGACATCGGCAGAAATCACACATCGTCCGAAAGACGTTGCTGGAGGTTGTCGGAAACATTCTTCGAAAACACATCGGATCACTATAGAATCAGAGTGTTTTGAACATATGATATTGTAAGGATTCGGTTTGTGAGATGGGGGTTGTGATTCTTTAGTGTTGAATAGTTCATATATAATTTCTGTGAGCTTTCACTTCACGACAAAGGGCCTTTGATTCTATAGCGTGTGCGTGAGCTGGGGGGCATGATTTTATAGAAACCCCCACATGGGGGGCGTCGATCTATAGTATGAATTTGGGCTACAAGTACCCATATGAATTTCAAAGGGGATTTTATCCTGTTTGTTGGAGAGAGAGAGAGAGAGAGCACGGTTTTTTGGAAACTGAAGATTTCGCAGTCAAGGAAGAACGTTGAGTTCCCAAATGCAACAAAGCATCCTGTGAACAAAGAGCTGCTGGTCGCTGCAGCCATTGGTACCAGACCGGCGGACAGAGAGCGAGTTCGAGCCCTGGCAGCTGCTCGGGTGGATGCAATCATCATCGATAGCAGTCAGGGAGACAGCGTCTTTCAACACGAGATGATCAAGTGATCCTGGCAGAGCTTTACTGGGCTCAGCCAGTGGAGTCAGGAGTCCATGGTAAAGTGAATGCTGTACATTTGGGTCAAAACTATCCGTCTTTGAAAGGTGCATTCTGATTCAGCTTGCAGCCATGTTTAGCATGTTAACCCCTCTCAGTTGAAAAGAGTACCTGGCAAAAGACATGTGAGAGAGGTACTTTCGGAGCTCCTGCAGAGCCCATGTGAACCGGGCTCTTTGGCCCCTCGTGATCGAAATGTCTTTGTTGGCCAGGTGGATCAAGAAAGAGTTTCCTGAGATTCAAGTGGTGGCTGGGAATGTGGTCACGAAGCAGCAAGCCAAGCACCTTATTGAGTGTGGAGCAGATGCCTTGCGCGTGGGTATGGGCATTGGATCCATTTGTACCACACAGGAGCGCTGCCATTTTGCCGAACTGAATGCCCAAGGCAAGAGCCATCAGATTCTTTAGGCGAAGACTTGAGCCATAAGAGCCACAATGCTTTTTTGGGGCAAAGCATGATGACGCTTCACGTAGGTGGCGAACTATCTCGTGTGTGACTAGTGAGTGTTTCTTTCGCCAGGAAGTGTGCGCATGCGGCCGAGCACAAGCATCTGCTGTTTACAATGTTGCAAAGCTTGCGAAGCTGGGCTGCCTTTAGGGCTTTTCTTGCAAGAAATTGCAAAGGCTGCAAGGTTTGACGGTTCGTTGCAGTGTGAGTTTGACGTGTTCTTCATGTTGGCCTACCTTTCCAGGAATCTCTATGGTGTCCCGATCCTTGCCGATGGTGGCATTAGCAGCCCTGGACACATCGTCAAAGCGTTGAGCTTGGGCGCAGGTGCAGCCATGTGTGGCAGCCTGTTGGCCGGAACCTCTGAGACTCCTGGTGAGTACTTCTACTCTGAGGAGCGGCTTGCTGTGGATCACAAAACAAATTCGTTATAGTAATAGCACATATATGTACATATATATAGTCATATAATAACATGCCTTTGGTGACGTGTTCGTCCGTGGGTCGCTCCAAATTGAACTCCGAGACGTCACTTTTGAGTGTCCACCAACGAAGTCTTCTCCTGGAGGAAGGAAAACGCTTGAAGCGCTACCGTGGCATGGGCTCCATCGATGCCATGAAGAAAGGCTCTGATGATCGATATTTCGGAACCACCTCGGCCATCAAGGTGGCTCAGGGAGTCTCAGGCACGGTGCAGGACAAGGGCAGCATCCATCGCTACATTCCGTGCCCATGAGTCTCAGCACGTACATGAGTCCCAACACTTCAACATGGTGTTCACAAAAAAACTGCTGCAGCTGGAAGTAGAGTACCGTAAAAGCCTGATTGCTTTTTGTCAGTCCAGGTACCTGACACAGGGCATCCGTCACGGCATGCAGGAGACCTTTCGTCAAGAGCTGCATGATTCACAGCTTGTGTCACCGCTTGGTCCATCTCAGAAGCCACAAAAACACCATGTCCTACTCGAATTTCCCACACCTTCCTTCAAACATTATTGAACTCTTCAAAGCTAGCTTTCAACATTGACTCTCATAGTCTCCACCCACCAGGACATTGGCGCGAAGAGCGTGTCGGAGTTGCAAGACATGCTGCAGTACCTTGGCAGGAACTACTGTTGTATCATCAATTCAGTCCCCATTGGGGTGACCCTTGCTCACTAGAAATGCAAGCAGCACAGATGATGGTGGGCAGTTCAATGGATCCTGTGCGATACGGTAGAGAGAATGGGTGTATGAGTTCGGAGTTCTGCGTCAGTGCAAAATCAATGTTTGCACTGACAAAAGATGAGACATGAAGCCCAGAAGACTCATGATTTGAGTCACCCACAACACCTCACGAAGATGATAAGACGTGAAGCTGTGAGCAGAGCTTTTAGAGCGAAGACGCACAAAGAGGAACTTCAAAACTTCACAGCACAAGGATACGTAGAAAAGTGGGCGCAAAACACTTCACAGCAGTTTCATGACGCGCAGTTGTCAATGGTTGTACATTTAATGTTTGCTGCAGAGTTGCTAAAAGCAACAGTTGTGTCCAGCAAATTAGAGCTTGTGCAATTGAATGCAGAGTCGCTTTTCGGTGCTGGGGAGCATGTTTCAAGGTCCGGCCCTATGCACGAACTTTGCACACATGCAGATAGCCCATGTCTATAGGCAACTATTGACTATAGACAACATTAGACAACCATGTCTATCGACTTGCTATAGGTGCATGACCCTCAGCTCGAGCCCTCCGCTCTGTCAGGCAAGGGCATCTCCGATTTGAGCTGCGTTCGACCGCTGCACAGCGGGAAGGAGGAGTGCATGGCCTTCACAGCTTTGAGCGAAAGCTCTTCGATGCTTGAGTCTGCCAAGGAAGGATGGTGCAAGAGTCACAACATCTTTCCATGTGCACGAGATTTGGTAGGGAAGCTCTTCTTGATTTGAGGTCGCTGGCGACCAGGAATTTTGGAGTTCGTTGCTTGCCCAATTCACACCTTTTTTGGTTTTATTAATGCTCCAAAAATGACACCTTACGCTGTCCTTTGTTGCATTGAGCAAGCTATGCTTGTGGCTCCCTGTGCCAATTGAAGGCACAGAAAGGGCGCCTTCATGTGGTTGGCATGAGCATTTTTGCCATTCCAATAAAGTGATGCAGTATTGTTTGAGTTCTAGATGTTGTAGACTTGTTTCCAAATTGCTGATGCTTCCTCACAAGCTTTTGCATTCTCTTGGGGCCATTTCCCAGCACTGGGAGATAGCTTTCCGAAGAGGCGACATTTGAAGGCTTTGCCTCAGACAAGTCGCTTGAGGCTGGTCACTGTAGGAGGCCAAGTTTGAGGCTCACATTAATTGAACTTTTAGTAGGAGCAAGGACGCTACTAGGGGCTCCTGGCATCGCTACTAGGAGCAAGAAGCTACTAGGGGCTGGACCAATGGCGACCGCCTGGCAACCTGTCCTTTTGAGCCGTTCAATTGTCGCACCTGCACAGCCTGATGCCCCCCTTGCTTGGAGAGCGGATATTGCCTTTGGTGGGCATTCAGGCTGTGTTCTTTGGAGTTAACGGAAGCAATGTGTGCTTCAGCATGGGCTAGAAGCCAAAGCATTTGCACTTTCACAGGTAGACACCCCAAGAAATCATAGCCTTGCAAACATCCCGTGTGTGAAAAGTTGGACAGACGTATGGCACATCTTGGTGGTGATTGCACTTGATTCATTTGCCCGAAAGAAGATATTGAGATCAAGAAAATGCTTTCCCGAAGCGGACTATATATATGCATATATCTATACATACGTATATATATATACAACGCATATATATATATATATACGTAGCTGTTCCTTGCAACTGCCGATTGGCATCATCCTCCAAACCGACTTGACCACATCAGTGAATTTGTTGAGGCGCCAAGAGCTTCAGGAAGCCAACAGAGCATCGAACCTAGCTTTGAAGTGTTCGCCAGTTGGGCTGGCTGAGAGCAGTGACCTCATAGACTGGTAGATCAGCAATCCTGCTCAGGCTGTGGCAACGACGCCCCAAGCTGCACTCTCCTGAGCTGGCTGGTCTTGCAAGGGGGAGACAATCGGTGAGCAAGCTAGGACTAGGAGCCCAGAAATATGGCAACTTGACCAACGGAACGAAATACAGTGAAATATATAGCTTGCATCGTATTAGGTTGCTAGCGTCCTTGCTCCTAGTAGTAAGGCCAGGAGCCCCTAGTAGCGTCCTTGCTCCTAGTTGTAAGGCCAGGAGCCCCTAGTTCTTGCTCCTAGTAGTAAGGCCAGGAGCCCCTAATAGCGTCCTTGCTCCTAGTAGTAAGGCCAGGAGCCCCTAATAGCGTCCTTGCTCCTGGTAGTAAGGCCAGGAGCCCCTAGTCCTTGCTCCTAGTAGTAAGGCCAGGAGCCCCTAGTAGCGTCCTTGCTCCTAGTTGTAAGGCCAGGAGCCCCTAGTCCTTGCTCCTAGTAGTAAGGCCAGGAGCCCCTAGTAGCGTCCTGCTCCTAGTAGTAAGGCCAGGAGCCCCTAGTCCTTGCTCCTAGTAGTAAGGCCAGGAGCCCCTAGTAGCGTCCTTGCTCCTAGTAGTAAGGCCAGGAGCCCCTAGTAGCGTCCCTGCTCCTAGTAGTAAGGCCAGGAGCCCCTAGTCCTTGCTCCTAGTAGTAAGGCCAGGAGCCCCTAGTCCTTGCTCCTAGTTGTAAGGCCAGGAGCTCCTAGTCCTTGCTCCTAGTAGTAAGGCCAGGAGCCCCTAGTAGCGTCCTTGCTCCTTGATTCAGATTGAAAAACAATAAGAATCCATTGTGACCGAGGCACAGTTGGCCCAGGAGCTCCGTGACGCGGAATTGGCCCAGCGATGCTGGTGTGAAGAGCTGCAGGAGGTGGAGTTGGGCAGATTGTCGATTCTTTTTTCTTCCCATTGCATGAGAGATTGAGACTGCAGGTTCGGCAACTGCAAGCAGGCTTGGAGAGTAGCCTGAGTCAGCTGCAGTCTTACTCCAGAAACGTGCATGCAAATCACAATCTGAAGAACTTTCCAATCTTGGCAAAGGTAAGCAATGCAAACAACACCTGCCGCAAGGGGCGTTCGACTGGAGCATCTCTGCCCTTTCAACTGCAGAGTTTCTTCCGATGGAGCACGACCTGCACACGGCACAGGCAATCACACGAGCCACAGACCATGCCAAGAACATCTCCCACGAAGAATGCTCTTAACAATGCGTAAGAACATGAATGCCGCAGCTATGAATCGAACCTACGGAAGCATCCTTTGCCACTCACCGGCATGGTGAAAGGCATGGTAGGAGCGCAGATTGTGGCAATGAATGTTTTGCTGAGTCATAGGAGATGTTGCTCCAGATTCTCTACTACTACAGGTCTTCAATCAGATCTCAGATGCAGAAAACATGTCCACATTGAACCATTGCACCAGACCAAATGCCTGAAAACTTTAGCAATACCTTGTTGTTTTGCGGCAAGTTCACATCACCGCGTGACACAGTCATGAAAAAGTCATTGTTTTTTAGTTTATCGTGGCCGCTCCATGTGTGAAATTCGCTTGCATTTGCTGGCTCCTGATAATACAATTTGCAGCTGTGGCAGGGTAGTCAGGTACAACTCTGCCCCGTATTTATCTTGCGGTATCGCATTATACTCTACCTACCTCTTGTTTTATAGGCTTTAGCCGAGCGGATTCTATCAGGGGCTGCAACCATCTTGGCATTTTTCACTCTGTGCAGACAAATCTTAGGTGCAAGGAAGAAGCTTCTAGTGAGGCTGCTGAGAGCCAACGCTTGCGCAAATGCCTTGAAGAACGAGGCAGGGACTTCCGCTTCTTGGGACGCCTCTCAGACTGGCCTTCTGAACAAAAGCTGTCGGGAATTCAAAGCAGGTTTCATAAAGGCTGCAATAGGCTCTTTCTATGTAATACGAGTGGAACGGTCAATCCAATTTATATATGTATATATAGATACTGGCTGCGGTGGTGTGATGAAATGCTCACATTGGATGTTGAGGCTGTGGCTTGAGCTGGTTGCGAGGCATAGCGCCTGGGGTCCCAGCGGGAACAGAGCGAACTCGTTTTCTTCAACAGTGAAAGGATCAACATTTGGTTTGGAGCAGGCGGATCAGGTTCCAGACAATGTTTTAGATTCCAGAGGCAAGTCGGGAGGCTCCTGAATATGTGCTCGAGAATATCGAAATGCGCTTGTTGTGGATAGCACTGCTGTGACAATCGCTTGCAGATAAACATGAATACATGAAGCATGTTGTGAAGCCTCGAACATCGAAGAAGCATGTGTCATCAAGGCGGTCTCATGTGGAAGATCTGCAGGGCAGTGCTGATGGCTAAGCTTTCCCCTGCTGGGCAGTTGGAGAGAGTTGTCAACTCTTTGGCGGGGCATATACTTTCAACTGGATTTCAATCACACTGTGTTTGACAGTGCATTCTTGTGGGTCGGCAAAGGGAATGCAACTCAACTGCGTCCAGCAAGCTCTCCTTTTTGTAGGTTACCTCGCTGGACAACCATTTGCATCCTGCGCTGCAGGTGTGAGGAAGGGGTGGTTTTGTGGCTCCTTGCATAGAGAATAGAGTTCTAGATGATTTCAGAAGGGGGAAGCTAGTGTGTGTGTGTGTGTGTGTGTGTACCCCTTGTAATCACAGGGATTCCGTTGAATTGTTTTTTTTCTTTTTAGCAGGGGGACCATCCATGTGCTGTGAGCGATGGTCCAACGAAGCGGCCACAGCACATGCGGA